>VUYV01000135.1:1590209-1710319 GCA_008711295.1 Anarhynchus alexandrinus
CAGAACATGAGTAAACATGAGTACATTCCTGCATTTCCAGTACATTTTTTGGTCACATAAAGTTCAGAAAAGACAAAAAATGTTAAACACTTCAATGCAAATATAAGATGTATCAAGCAGTGGAGCAGGTTGACCAGAGGTATTGTGTAGTCTCCATCCTTGGAGGTTTTCAAGACCCAACTTGAAAAAATCTGAGCTACCTTATCAAATTTTACAGCTGATCTTGTTTTGAGCAGGAGGTTGGACTAGAGACCTAAGATTCTTGAATTACTCAATGACTGTATGATCCTATGAAATCTTCACTATGTGGTAAACCCCTCTCCCCCTAAATGCACCAACTTGGCAGATAAGCACAATTTTGTAGAGAGTCTGAAATATGGTTTGAAGTGAAATATGGGAATAGAAATGTGTAAATATACTCTCCCGTGCATGGAAACTGCATCTGTCTAAGATGAACACAGCGGTATAAGATAGAACTCAGACAATACAGAAAAGATATTTTTTTTCAGAAAGTCCCTACCTGCTATACATTAATGTAAATCCAGTGGATCTCACCTGCTAACATCAGATTAGTTCAATTGGTTCTACTACACTGCATTTTATTTATTTTATTTCTTTCACAAGAAACTGTAAACAAAGAAGAATGGGGATCCAGTTAAGTTTTAGTTTCATAACAGCGGCCTGGGGTCTTTTCAGCAATTACTGCTCCTGACACAAAGCCATAGCAGGGCAGTGGCTTAGAAACCAATGCAACTTGGGAACCTTGAGTGACTGAACCACTCTAAATGCTTTTTGTCAGTTTGTTTTTCAAGTTCATTCTGCTGGATTGTCACAAAATACCACCATAGATTGAACCTATGAAAAAGTTAAGAACTATGGAAACTACAAAGTAATATAACATTGCTGTCTGAAATAGATCAGTGTCAGCTGTAGCGTGGATTCATTGACAGGTAGAATAATTAGTCACATCATCTGAAAATAAGACTATTGATTTTCAGTAGTACACTTGGTTCCATATTTCAGATAAGGTATTACATTTTCAATCGGTTGTACTATGATATTTTTTTATGTATGAATCCTCCTGACTTTTAAATAGCTATCTACATGCTTTCCAAGAACACATACAGATTAATCCAAAAAGGTCTGCTTAGAATCTTTATATACATCTATTCTATATGGCAATAACAAAATAAAAGCCTAAGGAAACCACGTGAACAATTTTTCAGTGTGGAAAAATCACAAATTAGTTTAACAAAACCATCCTGTAAAAATGATTCACTCGGAAATTCTCAAACTTTCGTATTTTTCATGTCCCATGACTATCATGTAATGTAACCCATGATATTAAACTGAAGTGTAACACTGAGTATATACAGAAACCGTACTGGCTGCCTGGACATAGTGATGTTTAGTTTGTTTTATTTAATATGTTTTCTAGTTAAGAATTTTATTAACAGTTAACAATAGTATTGATAAAAATAATGCAAATGGGCAAGATAAAAGTGAGTTCCCAAAGGTATTATGACATTGGTGTTGAATCTGAATTTTCATAACCTACTTTTCCTACATTCTCCACCAATTTATTGCATTGAAATTACAACTTAGGTTGTCTCCACCAGGTTTTTTTGCACCACAGTTAGTGCATTTTATGTGGGGCCAAGAAAGATACTCTATAGGCAAACTCACAAATGTAGTATTTAATTGCAATCTGCATAGTCTAATAAAATAATTATTGTTAATCCAGAACTAATTTTTTACAAGACAAAGAAAGAAAGTACATAAGATAAAAGATTACTATTAAAGGAAAGGTCTCCATAAAATTGTTACACATGTACTTGATTTACTTTTTGGTATGTTTTACATATACCTGGTACCCGCTTTTTGTAAATGTTGAAACACCTAGCTCCTAAGGCTGTATTTCTTCAATAAACATTATCTAACCTTTGGTGATTTATTAATAGTCCTGATATCTCTGGTATCATGCTGTTTTCACACATAAATGACACCTCTTTGACCTGCATTCTTATTCTAAGGTCCTATGTGGCAAAACCAGAGGACTGTGATATCTGTAAGTTATAAATATATTAGTTAGGATATAATTGGTATTAGTTTGCATTGAATACAAATGGAAGCATACATTCAGACTTTTCAGAGTAACTAACAGAGCACAAACACTCTGTAACACTGTAATGGCATAGCTAAACAAAACAGAAGCATTTTACAAAAGTCTGCAAGCAATATGACCACCAACAGGTCAAAGACTTGTATAATTGAACTTAGGGGGCATGCAAAAACTTGTGAACAGTGACCCATGCAACAATTTCCAAGACAAAGAACAAAGAACAAAATAAGCACAAGGGGTGGCAAAAAGGCAGTGTATCCTGCTGAGCACACTGGAAATATGACTGGCAAGACTGAAAACAAGATTAATCAGCATCAAGGAGCAGGTCATGAGGGGAGGGTGAGTGAGGAGCACAAGAACGTGACATATAAGTAAGGAACATGGTAAGAAAGAGGTCACCTGCTTCCGTGCTCACTTCTTTGGTGTTATTTAGCATCACCTCTGCTGCGACATATACTCACAGCTAATTTAGAATATAAGTGTTAAGAACTAACAGTATTTTATAGCCAGTGATAAATACTCATAATGATTAAGAATTAACCATTAGTACAAAATGTGCTGTTAATGAATAAGTAGTTGTTTTGCCCTTAAAGTTTTTTAAAACTGGACAAAATTTAGTCTTCTAAACACACTCATCACGGAGATATCTATTTCCAAACTGATATCTATATATATACACACACATATACATACATATATTCAGTTGCAACGCATACTTCACTCTGCACAGGATATCTGCTTCTTATTGCTGTCTACTATTTACTGAAAGGTATCAAAATTACTATGATGATAGGCTTTACACCACACAACAGTAGAAAATGAAGCTAATATTAAAACAGACTGTGTTGTAAGACAGTTATCATTACAGCTACTAAACTGAAACAGAAGTCCAGGCAGGCCAAGACAAGTTCAGATAAAAAGCCTGACAAGTCCTTGTCCTGAGGCCTTGCAGAGCGACTACAAAATTTATGGCCTGTTACTAGCAACGGTAATACAATATTTTTTGGGATACTGGCCTCATTGTGAAAGAGAACATGCATCTGCCTAATTTCTCTTTTCTGTGTTAATCCTGCACAAAAATTTGGGTAGTACAGAATTGGAAAAGAAATTCAGATGTGTGCATCTTGAAATATACTGAAAATTTGCTGTTCAAATGACATTATTCACTCCAGTCAAACCTGTGAAATGTATTTCATTTAATTCACATAGGTTCAGAGCGAGGGAAGCAAAGTTTATTATTCAGGAATGGTGTAGTTTGATGTTGAAGATAAGCATATCTGTGCTATGGCAACTGAACAATGTGAATATTGGAAGCTCTAGCAATGGTCATTGTGCCTGTGTCTGAACGAGCCATCTCTATGCCAGATGTAAATTAAATTTGCTCTACCTCCTGCCAGTCTTCCAGCCACACAGACTGAAGATTTCTGTGGGTTACTTGCAGCCTGCTCATGGTACCTGCGTCTGACAGGAAGTGTGTATATTAACATATTCACGCATACGGGCATCCTGTGTGCTTTGAAGGATGTGCACTAACTGTGTCAAAGCCTCTTCTTGAAGGCTCAGTTTCTGCACAGCAGACAAGTGTGTTTAGTATGTTCAATAGTCTTAAGACTATTCTTAGAACGCAGTGTAGACAAAGCTTGTATTTATAACACAGGCACACAGGCTAGGTACCTACAGAATTATAATTCTCAACAAACAGATAATCAGGGGAAGTTAAACTTTTTTTTTGAAAAATACTGTTTGGAGAAGTAGCTAATCCTTTAACATAAATAATTTGGAAATGTATTAATTTCTTTTTGACCAATTGCACATCCATTATAAAGGAGATTTCTGCTTTCATTGTTGTCTGTGGTATTTCTGCAGTTACTTGCTTCATTACCCTCCTGTGTTCTCCCAAATTTGTATGTAAATACATTGTGTATATATAGCCCCAAATCACTTGAGTCAATACCTTACTAAACTGTTACAATTTTGTTAGAAACACATTTATCACATTTGTTGCATAAATTCTGTGAGAATAAAGAGATTTCACATTAATACACATGCTAGAGGAGTCCTTTGAGATTTAGAGGCTTAATGTCTCTGTAACAGACATTTACTGGAAAAAAATAATTTCAGAGCTCTTTGTTTGAGTTCTGATTCCTGGTTTGCTAAGAAAAAAAAAATCTGAAAATTCAACAATAACTGTTAGGTAAAGGACAGTGTAATCAGACACTGTTTTTCAAGTCAAGTGTCTAGTATTGGATTTAATTTGTTAAATAAACTCAGTAAATATGTCCTACAATGAGATAATTCTTTTCAAATATGAAATTTTTGACACCTACGTGTCATACAAATTTCAATAAAACTTGCAGGGAGAGGATACAAAAGAAGAGAAAAAAGCCTCTTGCAGATACATGCAGGCAAAAAACTCTGTGAGTGGATTTATCATTTGTTTTAAGATAATGTCATGTGTTGCCTCTCTTGAGAGCTGATGATTCATCAGATACCATGATCTACAAAGAATGAATGAATGACCAATTTCCTGTGTCATATTTAACCTTCAAATACTAGTTGCTACAACAGATTTCTGCCCAATTGAAAAGAGTAGTTCAGACTGAGCAAGGGAAATTAACCTATAGAGGTTGCTCAGAAGCAAAGAAGAAACAGCTGTTAAAGATGATGGGTCCTATAAAGCCATTAATCATGCTTACATAGAAAAAATACAAATCCTAAAAAGAAAAGAAGGAAAGCAGCATTAAATAATTTCAGAAAAGAATTAGAGCGTATGCCCTTGGATACCAAATTCTCACTGCATAGCGATAAATGTGGAAGTAAGAAGAAATGAAAATGTGTTCTTGACAGCTGGAGTTTCCAGGTATGAAACATAGACTTCCAACTGTATTAGCTCCAACATACCCCGAACAAATTTAGGCTATAGTATTAAAGCAGTTAGTAAGAATTCCTGCTAAGTGTGGACTAAACCTGTATCTTCTTTAAAAACTTATAGCCACTAATGGCAGCAAAGGCAACAAAAAACCAACTACAAAAACCNCAAAATTTACTTTGGTTTCTATAAAGTTAAGTTAGGAATGGAGTACAAGGTTAATCAAGATGGACTAACTCCATCAATGTAGCAAATTAAATTAAAGGCTGTCTGTGAGCACTATTTAGAGATTCAGTCCTCTGAATATTTTTTTATGTTTTGAAAAGGAGCTCGTGGGGTTGGGCAGCAATTTACTTCTCTGGCAGAGGCAGATAAATAACCTTTTGCTTATGAGGTAAACCTCCAAATATCATAATAAATATTTCACTTTGCAGATCTACACAAGAAAACTCTTTTCTGTAACAGTATTGAAACTGCATTGTAACTGGAAGTGAATTTGTGTAAGTAATCTCTCTTTCAATTGTTAAACAACACGAAAGTTAAATATTTAAAAAATATGAAATATATCTTTTTTGTTCCAGTCAGTCTACTGTATTTTGTTTTGTCTTCAACTTATGAAACTACATGTTAGACAGAAAATAGAAATTTAAAATAAACATATTATTTTGGTTTTGAATTATTTAACATGCCTCTTTGTCCCCTTCTTCACCCATATTTAAGAATACATTAGAGTCTGTTTCCAACAAAATGAAATCCTTTAAATCACATTGCCCCAAATGCATTTTACTGTATTTTGCTTGAAACAATAAATAATTCTAGTCCCCTCACATAATTATATTCTTTAAAAGAATTTCTCTTTTCAGGAAGAAATCTTCCATTTCTAGTTCTGATTAAATATACTAGAGCTCTTATTTTTATGTTTGTCTCAACATCTTGCCTTGTTAAGTTTTTAGGACCAAAGCCTTCAAAAACCTGCAAAGCTGAGAGACAATATGCATTTTCCTCCCCGTTAAGCTCCTTTATTCTTCCATATGGAAAGCCAGAATAGTTTGCCTGCCGCAGTCTTAAAGCAGCTTCCTTATGGTCAGTTTTCTGGTTCTTTTAATTCATCATGTTCTGTATTCTGATATGCATTCTAATAATTCCTGCTTTATCCTGCTAGCAGTCAGAAAAAAAGGAAAAAAAAAAACCAAAATCCTCTCAACTAGATTTTCTTTCATAACAGCAGAATTATCAGCCATACCCTAATGTTTTCAAGGAGGCTGGAAGAAGAAAGATCATCAGTGCAGGGAGAGCAATTGTTACATGTTTTTCTTCTGTCTTCTTTGTTAAATGTTCTCTGTTTCTCACTAGACCTATTTTCCTGATCTGTTCTCTTGCATAAACAGGGCACAAGTATTCAACACATACAAGAAAAAATCAGTTTAAGTAATTTTAAAACATCACAGGTTTTTGACTTTCAGATCACCCAATCCCCATGCCTCTTTGCCAATGTAATTATGAAAATTGTATTTAGACTCTAATAAAGTACTTAAGGCTGTAAATGTTGGTAGAGGAAAGAAAAAAATGTTCTAATATTTTAATTATTACTATTCAATGCCTCCGTTTACCTAACTTTTGCAGAATTAATAATAGAGACTAATTTAGATGCTTTGAATTGCTCTCTGGAATGCTCTGTGTGACTCTCTGTCTTCCACCAGGAACTAAAATTCTAACCAAGGCACCATGAGCTACACCCCTAAATTAAGGCAATAGGGGTACTCTTACCCCACTCCCCTGGCACTTTTCATGACTGTACTGGTTTTCTCTGGAATAGCCTTAATGTTCTTCACAGTAGCTCATATGGTGTTATGTTTTGGATTTGTGACCAAAACAGTGCTGATAACACAACCATGTTTTAGTTATTGTCTGAGCTGTACTTGCACAGCATCAAGGCCTTTTCTGCTTCTCAGACTGCCTTTCAGTGAGTAGACTGGGGGTGCACAAGAAGCTGGGAGGGGACACAGCTGGGACAGCTGGCCCCAACTGACCAAAGGGATATCCCATACACTATGACATCATGCTCAGCTATAAAGCTGGGGGAAGAAGGAGGAAGGGAGGGGGGATGTTTGAAGTTATAGTGTTCGTTATCCCAAGAATCTGTTATGTGTGATGGAGCCCTGCTTTCTTCTAAATGGCTAAACACCTGCCTGTCAATGGGAAGTAGTGAATTAATTCATTATGTTGCTTTGCTTATGCACACAGCTTTTGATTTACCTATTAAACTGACTTCATCTCAACCCACAAGTTGTCTCACTTTTACCCTTCCCGTGCGAGGCTTAGCTGCCAGCTGGGGTTAAACCATAACAATGATGACCCACCTACAAGCTTGAATCAAAGTGACTACATGACAGAGAACTGGTTCAGAAATAAAGGCAGTCAGAGAAAGATAAGAGATAAAGGAAAACAACTAAAACATAATATTAGGAAAGGTAGAGGCTGCAAAAGAAAGACATTATGGCTACACCTGACCTAGCAAGCTAAACAGGACCAAGACACTAGCTCAAGTGTATGATCATCCATAGTGTTTTTTTGCTAGCACACTTCCTGACAAGGTTTTGGTCTATGTCAACTAATGTTCTCCCATGAGAAAACAACAGAGATGAGATGACTCTGTTCTTTCGGGGAAAAAGGTTCAGCCATAGGTAAGTGGAGAGTACCGTGCAGACAACAGCATGGTAAGCACACTAATAATAATACTGTTGTGTATTTATTTAGATTATTAAAACATCATTTAGGCTAGCAATAAGCTCTTACCATTATGTATAAGGTATGTTCAATTTGCACACAACATTTTGAGTGTAACACCTTCCTCTGGCTTGTTTTGAAATACACACTTTCATCTATATTTGTCTGTATGAATAAAATACTGTCATAATCAACCTGACTAATTCACCTTCGGGTAAATTTCTGACCTTAAAGTGAGGAAGGTGAAAGGCTTTAATTGTTCATATTCACCTTTTAATATCTAGAATGTAGTAGCATGATTGTATAGGAGGCTAAAGGCATGAACCACTGAAATGCTTCTAGTTCCATGGGAAAAATCCCAGCCTCAGAAAAGTCAAAGTCTGAATTTATCCTTAAAAAATAATGCATGGAAGAAGTTTTGATAGGTTAGGAATTAAAAAAAAAAAAAAAAAAAAGAGAGAAAGCCATTACTTGAGAGATGGGTTTCACCTAAATGAAAATGGAGCATGCCTAATGGAACTTAATTTTAGTAAGAAGAAGGAGAGATAGAGTTTTAAAATTAAAAACTATAGGAAATCTTAGAAGTTCAGATGACTGTACAATTTAGTAATTTTGAAATGGAGTCATAAAACAGTATTTCAGAAGAAAGTGCATAAAAATAAAGATCTGATTAAGTATAGAACATAGAAATAGGTTCTTGAAGCAAGTCCAAATATATACTTCTGTACAAATAATACCTGACTAAAATTGAAGGTCTTAGACCTTGCAGATCAGTGGTAAATGAAGTAACAGGGATTATCGGCATTTTAAATATGGGTTGAGGAGATAATCAGTGGGATGCTGTAATATGACTCAACAGAAACACCTTACAATTGCATTCAGTAGATATAGTAAATTGATCAAACTAAGAAATCACATTATGTGTTTAAAAAGCAAATACAACATATAAGTTAATTGTATATAACTTTCTGACCCTGTATTTAGATGGAAAATGTTTGTTATCTTAGATGTAAATTCCATACCTAAATCTGGAGGATTCAAGTATTAGTATCATACTATCAACTAGGTCAAAAGAGCATTGTCAGCATTTACAAATAATCCTAGGCAAATAGAAAAGCATAAACTTCAATCAAATTAAGTATGTCAGCTACAGGGTCACTGAGAAAAACACCCTAACTGTCTGTAGACACTGACAGAGCCTAGCAGCCATTAAAAATAGGGTATGGAGACTGATTGTAACAGAAAAAGTATGTGGGAGAGACCTTCTGCTCTCTCAAGAGTATATGGTCTGGGCTTTTTCAGTGCAAAAAGGGATAATAAGAAAAAGAGGAAGCCATAAACAAAATATAGAGAGACATAAAACTGACACACAAATAGTAAAGTGGGCAGCAGCAAGAACCAAAACTGGTGAGTCAGACTAATTGATAAGAATACATGGAATATAAGAATGTTTATTTCAGTAAAATTATCTGATTGAAGACCATGTCAAATGGGATACAAGGAAAAGGGGGAAACCATAAAGAAAATATACAGAAACACAAATCTGACAGACAAACATGATGGAGACAAAGATAAGAAACAAACCTAGTAAGCCACACTAATCAATGGGCTATCCGAAAACTGCAGGCAAACCTGGGCTTTGATACTGGTGAGGATGCAGAAGTCCAGGATGTATGCAAGATGTATGGGACCCATGGGGTGGGTAGGAGGAGCTGGGATCTGGGCAGGGGTGCCAGATGGTTGGAGGGGCCATACCAGTGCTTGAGAGATCCACAAATATGTTTGTGCTTGTGAACCTGGACAGTGTTGTGTGTGTGCTGCACTAGTGACCCTCTGCCTCTGCCAGCCGAAGAGGAAGAGGGTACATGGCTGCCTGGGCTTGTGTCTGATGTGAGTCCTGTATGTGAGTGCTGTTGAAGGTAGTGCCTTGTCTGTGGCAAAAAGTTTCTGTATATAACAGTTATCATAGAATAATCACAAACCATATTCTTGAGTAAGAAAAAAATTGGTAGTGAAATGCTTTTCCTTTTATGGGGTGTGATTTTTTTTTTTCATGAAAGAGCCAGAAGCAAGAATTCTGCCAGATAATCAAAAGTCATGAGAGGTAATCAGACTGTAAAATAGGAATTCATGGAATATAAAACCAGTGAGAATGAAGCTAAATTATTTGCTTCAAAGTTTATAAAAGATGCCAGTAGAAAGATTTGAACATTAAAACAATTTTTAATGGGGATTAGTCAGAGTAAGTACTACACCTGAGTAAAGAGATTTTAAATGAAATCAATGAAAAGAACAGTAAAAACATGCCAGTATCTGAGCGAGTTTCTAGGGAAACTTGGATATGAAAGCAACTTTGCAAAAAAGGACCTAGGGGTCCTTGTGGACCACAAGCTGAAATTGAAGCAGGAGTGCACCCTTGCAGCAAAGAAAACCAATAGCATCCCGTGCTACATTAGGAAGAATGTCACCAGCAGGTCATGGGAGGTGGTCCTTCCTCTCAGTACTGGTGAGGCCACATCTGGAGTCCTGGGTCCAGTTCTGGATTCTCCAGTACAAGAGAGACATGGACATACTAGCGAGAGTCCAGTGAAGGGCCACCAAGATGATGAAGGGACTGAAGAATCTGTCATATGAGGAGAGGATGAAAGATCCGGGACTCTTCAGCTTGGAACAGTGAAGGATTGAGGGGTGAGCAGGTCTTGTCAATATGTACAAATATCTGATGGTGAGGGAATAAAGAAAATAAAGCCAGGTGGTTGTGGAGTACAGTGGCAGGATGAGAGGCAATGGGCAAAGTAGATACAGAATTCTTATGCATATGAGAACATTTTTTTACTATGAGAGTGGTTTTATTTGGTGTAGGTTTCAAGGTTTTAGGAGAGGGGTGTGCTGCAGGAGTGACCTCTGTGAGGAGAGGCTGGGACTGCCCTGTGCCAGACACAGCTGGTTCCAGCCAGCTCCAATGTACCCACCACAGGGCACGTCTGAGACCCTCAGCCAAGATGGTGGTGTTTGGAGAACGCGTATTTAAAAAAGGATAAAATGCAGGAGCAGCTGTGTAGGTGCTCAGCTGTCAGATGGGGTGAACCGACAGCAGTGGTCAAACTCTGGAACAGGTAGCTGAGATAGGCCGTGGAATCTCCAAACTTGGAGACACTAAAAACCCAACTGGGCATGGTCCTGAGCAACCTGCTTTAGCTAAGTCTCCTTTAGGCAGAAGGAGAGGGCTAGATGATCTCCAGATGCACCTTCTGACTTCAACCATCCTGTGATTCTCAGAAATGACATATGACCCCAGGCCTCTTTGGCTCGAAGGCACAACTATATGTAGGCATGTGTTTTCAGCCCAGAGTAGCTAAAATGATATAACATTTTTTTTTTTTTTTTAGCTGAGAAGAGTGGTGTTATTCTGATATTTACAGTACCCACTGCAGTGTCTTACATATTGCATGAAATCATGCATGGGAGTTTGAGGTGACAGGTTTTCTCAGACAAGATTTGAGGAATGTGAAGGACACTGGAAAGAAAACTTTTGCTTTATCAGTATTATTGATAACGATGAACTACCTGTCCTCAGAAGCACATTTGAGTTTTGTTTTACAAGTAACTCCTTAGCTAGCTCTGGAAGAAATATAAAGCTTATGAGATGTGTCTGATCAACGGATTAGAATCTGGAAGTGGATGGGAAAACCAGTTATCTGACATATATGAGGTTGGTGAGGCACTGGAACACGTTGCCCAGAGAAGTTGTGGAGGCCCCATCCCTGGAGGTGTTCAAGGCCAGGTTGGACAAGGCCTTGAGCAACCTGGTCTAATGGGAGGTGTCCCTGCCTGTGGCAGGGGGGTGGGAACTAGATGATCTTCAAGGTCCCTTCCAACCTAAACCATTCTATGATTCTGTGATTCTATGGGCATAACCCACTGTGCATTTTGACTTCCAACAGTCTGGTGAAAAAGGCTCCTCACAAATTATGGAGTTTAAAAAAATCATGCCCAGAGAAAACGGAATACAGTTCTTCCTATCAAAAGATGAGCTAAAACAAATGGTTATTTTTTCTCTTATGATAATGTATATACAGTTTGGCATTTCGGACAAGCTGTAAGAGAGCTCATTGGTACTGTGGGTACATGTTCTGGTTTGAGGTAAAACAGAACAGGTTTTCTATTCAGTAATTTTTCTTTTTAGCTAAACCTCTTCTAATTAACTGAACTCTCTGAAATTAACAGAATATTGTGGAGACACTGTTCATTCTTGGAGTGATAAGGCCTGATTATTTGTAATTTCTGCCAAGAAATGGAATGCAGAGAGGCTTTTGCTTAAACTTATTACTATAACAACCAAAGCCAGCTAACTGTTATTTGCCCTGTTGGAGGGTCAGAAGTGGAAAAGTGTAGAGGGGTCGCACCTGTGGGGAGGAGCGGACAGGACAGGTGACCCAAAACTGACCAACAGAGTATTCCATCCCATCTGCCTCATGCTCAGTATAAAAACTGAGGGATCAAAGGGTCAGCCCTCTTTCTTCAATGGCCGGTGTCCGAGGAGGACTCTGTTCATCTGCCTTTGATCCTGATCCATGTGTTCCTCAATCCAGATCTGGAATCCAGCTCCCGTCTGTCTCTGAGTCCAGTCTGGGACTATCCTAGTGCCTGGCAGTGATGTGATCATCATCCTGGGAGCTTGATATGGTTTTGTATATATTGTATACATCTCATTATTTTCTTTTTTATTATTTAATTAATTTATTAACATTTTCATTTAAGTAGTTTAGTTTTTTTCTAAACTCATAAGTCTCTTTCTTTCCCTCCTGTCCTTGGAGATGGAGGTAGGGGAAAGCATCTGTTGTTCAGTTCAGTGGCCAGTCTGGCCCAAACCATGACAGTACAACAGTATGTACAGTATTTGAAGGTGTAGGTGTAGGTCTGACCATGCACAGATACAGATAGATTGGCTGGAGGGTTTAGTAGATATATTTGATTGTGCACAAGCAAAATAAAGTTATTCACAGATTTTATAAATTGGCAAAATATAGACAGATTTGTCTAATAATATGAAGAAGTAGTATCCTTGCTGAAGAGTCCAATGGGTTGTTTAAGTAAAGTTAAAAACATATGAGCTCTAGCTATTTTCTCAGAATCAGATGATCACATAATCCAGAAGTTTCCCAAAATTCAGGGTGATGCAGACTATCATACACAACTTCAGCTTAATTCTGTCAAAAGCATGACTAAATGGAAACGAGATCTGAAAACAGAAAGATAAACCCTAATAATCAGGTGCTATTACAAGCATCCTATTACTGTGCCTGCATAGTTAATATATTCTTGCAAATATGCTAAATTGTATATGCCATATGCACTACTATTACTATCTATTCAGATTTCCCAGCACGCCTACTTACTATATAATGTGTAAATCTATATATTATAGACTAAATCCCACGCTTAGCAGTTTTTCACATACTTGTCACATAAGGTCAGAATAAAACGGGGTTTTTTAAAAAGTCATTTTGAAAATAGTACTGTAATGTCATATAGAAGAGAAAATTAAGAACTTTATATTTTCATTTTCTTGTTTCCTTAGTAATATAATGCTTGCTTTGATAATGTGATACCAACTTCTACCTTAGTGCTGAAATGGCAGAGTACATCGTAGGCCTCTCATTACTACAGTGTCTTTTTAGAAATGAAATCCAGGTGGCATACCAAAATATAAACTAAAAAGTATAAAACATGTATATTACCTCTTTTCTGAGATGCTGCATTTTTTTCCAGAAGCAAACTGTTTCAGAAAGAAAAGAACTTTTCAGTGATATCAATAAAATCTTCAAAAAGTTGGAATTTCTTATTTGTCTGAACAGTTTTTTTGAGAAATTAAAACTTCTGCAACCCTTTTTTTTCCAGCCCTCTGCAATAACATTTTGTTGCTGACGTGACTATTCTGGTGTCAATAATGTTTAACTCACTAATATTATTCTTTCAGGGAAATAAATGTATACAACAACATAAATCCCTATCAGTCATCCTTCACAGATCAAGATACTTTGATTATACAACTTGTTTCTTTTAATTTCTCTTGGAAGTGATTTCCAGAGGAGATTATTTGTGTATGTGTGAGATTTGACAATAGTTTTAAGGAGTTGTGACAAGCATAATAAACGTTCTTACTGAGACACACAATATATGATTGCTTTCATCATGCAAATATTTGTGTAGCAAAAGGAAATAACTTTAACTATTTGCAGAAATAGTGGCCTAAATCACTTTGACAGTACAACACGTGATGGGAATATTTTCAAGGGAAAAATCACTGTAGGCTATTTCAATGTTCAGTAACTGTTTATTGTCAAACATAGCAAGGGAAAAGGTTAGTTCACAATGACGAGAAGCTGGATATTTAAGTTGAAGCTTAGGCCATTATGAAATAATATGCTTTTATTGTACAACATTACTTTGGTAAAGGATTTTCTGCGTGTTGGTAAAAGAAAGTGCATATAGATATTTTCATGAGAGTCCATGTTAAATATTTCCGGTACAATTTATTCTGAATATAGAGATTTTTCTATGTGGCCAAATCAGCGTAATGCAGTAATAGAAATATATTAAGATGCATTGTAGCATACAATATATTGTGTTCTCAAAGAACAGAGACAATTATAATTATTAGATTAATTTTTTCATATAGGATAATAAATAATAAATTTTTAAAAATATAATTCTTCTCAACTAAGAATTCATCAGTACACCATTTAACACTGACTTATTTGTCACAAATTGTTTCATGTATTCATATAAAACAATGCCTGAGTTAAAACCTCTAGTACATTTAAACATTTCTTGCAGAGATTTGTGTAGGTTAGCAAGCATAAAATTGATCAAATAAATCAGAATATTTCAAAGTGTCTTACCAATTTCACAGGTAAAATAACTCTTTCTTTTATAAAAATTAAATTTTTGCTATTTCTGAATGCTGCCAGAGTTTATTCCACTTTATCAATGAACAGTAGATGCATACTTTTTGTACCACATATGTAACTGAATAAATGGATAGGTCACTATCCTCATGGTATTAAATTAAAATTCAGCAGGAAAAAAAACAAAACAAAACAAAAAAAAAACAAAAAAAAACCCAGAAAAAGAACATTAATGAATAATAACAACTAAGAATAAAATTGCACCATTAATATGTCTGTGTCTACTTTTAATTACCTCTAGCAATATACTGAGATATTTTTTCATGACTTTTAAACACAACTTTGCTGTATGCTAACACTTACATGATACTATTGTGTTTAACTGTCTGCATCTGTAGAGAACTCAACATTAAGTGCAAAATTACTCTCATTTTGTGTTAATTTGTCTTTTCACACAACAAAATTAGCAATTCATACTGATATATGGCGAAAAAAAAACCCAATGGAGATGATCCAACAGAAGAAAAAAATATTTTAACAGTTACAATATGTAGCCACATTGATATGTACACCACTGCTCAGTATTGTCGGGTCTTCTAGTCTAACTCAACAAATGTATTCCTAAAACACAGAAAATTGGCTTTTTAATTTTAATTCAGCCTAGCACATGGATGTTAATATGGTTCAACACAGAGTTGTAAACTGTATGGAACTGTATAGAGGAATGCTATATGGGTATATGCATACAAGCCTTAGGATATCATCCTGGTAAAAACTGATACCTGTGGAGAGATGCATGAAATTGGAAGCAATCCCTACTTCATCATTGTTTATTGTAAACATCATGCATTTAGGCCCACATTCTTACACAGTAACTGAATCTATTAATTTACACAGAAACTAAATACCATCACAATAAGTGGTTATATTAATTACACATTCAAAAGATCTCTTATTTCTGATGTATACTCAGGGAAAAAAACTTCCTGTTAAAGGAACGCTGATAGTTCAAAGATTGTTTGCCCCCATACCTGCCAAAAATTAAAAGAAGCTCACTCCTTACACAAAATTTCACTGTGTGTTAAACCTCAGATACCTAATTTCTTTTGCATTGCCTTGATCCCTTGTTGTTTATGATTTGACTTGCTTCTCCACTGTACACCATACTCCTATTTTCTCCTCAAAAAGATGGAGAACTAGAAACTTGATTCAGGTAAAACAGTGAAGGAATGTAAACATCATAATATACTGTTAAAACTCAACTGAAATAAAAAAAAACCTGCATGATTAGAGTTAAAGGAAAGGCAGGTAATGAATGAAGAATTATACCCTAAAAAGGAAAATACTATGTGTTTGTACTTGAAATATCTTCTGTTGTTGTTTCTGTTTTGTGGCCTGAACTTAAAAGCAAGATTTTTTATCTGTGTCCCATTTTATCATAATTTGCATATATTTTTAAGAAAAAAAATCAGATTGACTCATATTCCCCTGCAATATTTGAAGTGGGGACTTAAATTTACTGTTTAAGGACTGTTTGTTAATATTGTTTGACCCAGAGATTTATTTCCCCTGTGGGTTTAATGTGAGGTAGGTCAGATACGAACTGCCAACATTCAGCGTATTTAACATTTTTAGTCTGCTGTTGACTTATTTCTAATGTGAAAATTAGGTGTGTCAAGAGTCTTAAATATGTAACACAATCATGGATTCAATTTTGTGTTCCTTCTCCAAAAATTTAAATCAGGATGTGAAAGGTTTTCTTATCTTTCAGTTAGAAATACATCAATCTAGTCACCTACAAAGGTGTAAATATGGATAGAACAATTGTCTCAATATTCCTTTTCCCATCAAATAAACCAGAAACAGTAAGGAACATGACAGCATGAGAAGACTGATAGACCAGTAATCTGCTCTGGGTACTTTTATAAAGACAGCTTTTAAGCAATTAATAAATGTGTTAAAATATAGCATAAAAAAATGTGAAATTTGGAAATAGGACTTTTAATTTACTTAATTGGTTTCAACAGAGACAGGCATGTTGAACTAAATGCACATATTGTGAATTGAAAGCTTGATGAGCTTGTTAGAGCTCCCAGTGTTAATTATATTTGTCATTTTGTCTAATAGTAGTAAAGGTTTAAAAGTAGTATCCCGTAACAATAGTTTCAAAATGTTAATGCAAATAGTTCCACATCGCAGTTGTAAAATAAGCATAAAAAGGTCCTACTTTTTTAACCAAATTATATGTTTATATTTATATATTCCACCTAAAGAAGATCTATTTTCATGTACATTAGTTATATAAATATATTTGTACCCAGTGTCATCTGTTTGCCTTCCTAACCCGCAACAGAATTCCTCGAGCAAATTCATATAGTGCAAACTTAAATAAAAGCAATGTTGTTTTCTTCAAACAGTGTATAAACACAGTTGTATGCTGGACTACTAACATGTTTAGGTAATACTAAAGAGATTTAAAAATGTAAACCTTACTTCTGAGAAACCAGACAGATTATAATAAGTATATGATAGAATACATTTATTTTCTTATTAAGTGAGATTGTGGATTCATGCTGACTTCAAGACATTGGTAGAACTCATTTAGTTTACTTCTACTCAGCCTAGTAAGTATGGGTGTGTCAGCCCCGTCTGTGCCAGATGTAATATACTTAATCTCCGAATGATTGTGTGTGAATTTATCATAGAATCATAGAGTGGATTGGGTTGGATGGGACCTTCAAAGATCATCTAGTTCCACCCTCTCTGCCATGGGCAGGGACACCTTCCACTAGACCAGGCTGCTCAAAGTCCCATCCAACCTGACTTTGAGTATTTCCAGTGATGGGGCATCAACATATTCCCAGGGCAATATGTTCCAGTGTCTCACCACCCTCATCATAAAGAATTTATTCCTTATATCCAATCTAAATCTACCCTTTTTGAGTTTAAAACCATTGCCTTGTGTCCTTTTGCTGCAGATCCTCTCAAAAAGCCTCTCTCCATATTTCTTATAAGCTTCCTTTAAGTATTAAAAGGCTGCAATGAGGTTTCCC
The DNA here is from genome assembly GCA_008711295.1 of Anarhynchus alexandrinus. Classification (NCBI taxonomy): domain Eukaryota; kingdom Metazoa; phylum Chordata; class Aves; order Charadriiformes; family Charadriidae; genus Anarhynchus; species Anarhynchus alexandrinus. The sequence continues at coordinate 1,607,892 of VUYV01000135.1, forward strand.
CAGTGCCTTCCATCATCCAGGCTGAACAACCCCAGCTCTCTCAGCCTTCCTTCATAGATGTGTTCCAGACCTCTGATCATTTTTGTGGCCCTCCTCTGGACCTGCTCTAATAGGCCTGTATCTTTCTCGTACTGTGGACCCCAGAACTGGATGCTGTACTCTGTGTTCAAGTACAGGTGTTAGAAAAATTATATGGCATCTGAAACAGAAAGTTAACACTTAATATTTGTTTTAGGAAACCAAGAACAGATTTTCAAGTACTGTGGACAAGCTAGGAATGGTCACAGATTGCCTGCTTAGCTTTAAGCCATCGCCATGTATTTTGCATGGCTTGAAGAAGTAAAGTGTTACTGATGGAGGATGGACAAGGTTTTTTTAGGTTTCCTGGGTGCAATACGTAGACTCTGAGTTATGGGTATCATAAGGCCCCTATGTGAACAGATGGAACAAAGGTCACAGAGCATGCTGTGTTTCAGCCTGCTTTCGAGCCATCCCACTGAGGACCTGCAAATATACCTATAAATAAATATATCTTCATCAACTCAAATGTAGCCCTGTTTTCATTATGCTAGCTGCATCCCAATTCAATAGATATTTGCAATACAATGATATTAAGCAGAAAGTAATTTATGTGGACATAGAAAGTAATGTATAGGGACAAAGAAATTTAGAAAGTTTAATTTAAATTAATCAGAATCATAGAATCATAGAATCATAGAATGGTTTAGGTTGGAAAGGACCTTGAAGATCATCGAGTTCCAACCCCCCTGCCATAGGCAGGGACACCTCCCACTAGACCAGGTTGCCCAAGGCCACGTCCAGCCTGGCCTTGAATACCTCCAGGGATGGGGACTCAACAACCTCTCTGGGCAACCTGTTCCAGTGCCTCACCACCCTCAAAGTGAAAAACTTCTTCCTAATGTTCAATCCAAACCTGCCCTCTTCCAGTTTGAAGCCATTCAAAAGAACTACAATAAATAGTATTATGATAATTTTAGCCTAATTTTTTAGCTTTTGTCTTAAAAGAATCAGATTATATTCACTGTTTCTCACTGTACACACCAAACTATTAGTCTTCAAGCTGATTTCCTTTCATGAAATTGTTGGTAGTAACTATTAATCAAAATATTGTAAAAATCTTAGTTGTAATTTAAATGATCATGATCTATTACAGTGCCAATATTTGCTAATGGAATTATTATTGCAATATATTTTTGGATGAAGAAAAACTAGAAGATTCCTTTGATTTCAGAAGGTATGTATTCATATTGGTTCTTACCTTGGTAAATGTCTCAAACCAGGACACCTTCCTTCATAGCCCTAAAATTCTGACTTCTTTTGTAATCAATTCTGAATCAACTAATGCCACTGTATCCAATATAAATTTTGTTTGAACCCAAGACCATGCATTACTACATTATAGAAAGCAGAGTCTAAAGAATTTACATTGGTACTACTACAGTGTTTGATAGAAACTCCTTCACTGAAAATCTGAGAACTTGACACCGAGGGTGAATGACAATATATTACCATTCTGCTGATCCAGTCAGTGTTACTTTTGCTGTGTGAAGTGTAGAACCACAATTCCCCTACAGTCTGGCATCAAGGACAATATCTGTTCTTATATTCTCATTTACTAACAACTGTTGCTGTTGTCATAACCTTAGGTTTCTGCATCAGTGCCTCCAGAAACATTTTTTCTTGTTATACACTTTAATTATACACTAGAAGAAATGCAACGTATTCCTTCAGAAAATGTATTGAAGAATAACGTCTTTCTCTGTGGGCCTCATTTTTTGCAGGACAAGCTAGGACTATGTGTCCATACTTGTGCCCCAAACATTTGAGAAACTCTTACTTGAAAAAAGGCAAAACCAAACAAATGGATACAGTTCTTAACTAGCCTCCATTCCTGGAATCTTTATCTAATTAATGAGTTGACAAAAAGGATCTGGAGATTAAAGACTTTTTATCCCCTCAAGTATTGTCCCCTTTTTGGTATGACTTTCTGGCTTTTTTTCTTATGTATGTCTCTCTCTATAACCACATCAGCATCTGCATCTGCATCTGCATCTGCATTTACATCTACATCTACATCTACATCTACATCTACATCTACGTCTACATCAATCTATATCATCTATCAATAGATATCTGTGAGGTTATTCTCATAACAGCCTTGGATGGGCAAATAGTAAGTATGGAAGAGATAATATTTGCTGCTGTTTATCACGGAATCTTCAGAGTTGGAAGGGACCTCTAGAGATCATCTAGTCCAACTAGACTGTTATCAAACAGTGCTGAATGGAATACTATTATAACAGATATTCATAATCCCTAAAAATTTTGTCTTATTACATCTTTGAGATAATCACCTAGACAGGCTGGTTTTGCCATCATTAAAATTATAAATATACTGAAATTTCATAACTGAAACTCCAACTCTTCTGACATTACAGATCCTCTGCTCTCAGTTAAACCAAATAACAGAATAGAGAGAAATTGGGACTATATTTATAAATAGCTGTTTTCATTCTGTCCTTGAAAGGCTGTGTATGGAAATCAAACTAACAGTCAAAATGCAATCATGCATAAGCCAATCACGCTGAGTTGCTTGAGGCTAAGAGTTCTGCAGGAATGCATCAAGGAAACACCAACATCTTTGCTTGTTTCCTGCCAGCGCTCCTGCTGGGACCCCTGAAAGCCACCATCCCCACCTTTCCTCCGGGCATTCAGTGGTTGACAGTAGCAGTCACTCATTCAGAAGTTACAGGCAGAGTACTGGTAGCTTCTGTGTCTTGTTAATGAATCTGAATCATAAATACTGCCACTGCTGACAGATGTAATTACTCAGGGAAATCCACTTCACTGTACCCCTGTGTTTGCCTTGTAAGTATCATAAATGGGCTCATCTCGAAAACCTGACATTCAAGGGAAATACAACCCTGGTCAGAAAGAGATGTGAGAGCTGACAAGTGATGACAAATGTCAGCAGTTCAGCTACGCTGTTGACAGGTCTGCTTTTGTTAACATCAACAGTATTAGTAGAACAGTGAAATAACCTATTACTTGCATGCCAAGGTTTCGCTGTTAACAACTTCCCCTTCCCCTGTAACTCACCCCACTCCCCTGCCAGCTACCCAGCCAGCACTACTCCCATAGGGGCTTCTTGGATACAATATGGGTTTTTTTTCCACCCAAATCAAAAGGTTAGATAAAACATAGAGTTTCTGAAGCGATCATGTTCTAAAAAAAACCCCACATGTAAAGTTCCTTCAAACACCCCATTACAGAGGTAAATCTGCTTGTTAATGCACATATGAGAGATCTGTAGCTACTATAGACTATAAGTGAAGGACGGATTAGGGACACGTGCAATGGTGCAATGAAACAAGTTTCTCTCTGTATGTGCGAATTTGTAGCTTGCTGAGCAGTCACAGTGATGGACCATGGGAAACTCCTGATCCCAAGACCTCACCCTTAAACACCTTTGTCAGTGGCCTGGAATGATCAGCTGATGGCTGTCAAAAGAGTAAGTCCCCCGGATCATGGCTCCCTCATGTACCCAGACCTCCAGCCCCCACCCCAAATCTGGGTGTTATACCTCCCAAGTGTTAGTGTGCTGCTGTGGCACAGTTCAGCGCCCATGGGTTGTCCATCCCCTTTCACAGCAGTGCACATTCTATGTAATCTGGAGCAAGATAGCCTGCTTTCCTGGTAGGTGCACATGGACATGCAATAGATCTGCCCTGCTTGCCATGCCTTAGTTATGAAATTTCCCAAGCCTTCATTAAGAAGTAGTTACAGTGATGTTGAAGAAAAGCTTCTCACAGCTGTTGCACTCCTTGGCAGCGCAGGCATGAATGGCTCTTCCCCTTGGCTGCAGCTCCAGCCAAAACTGAAGCACAAGTAGCACAGTGGTATCATTCACCCGCTATGATTCTGCTTAGGAGGCCCAGACGCAAAAACCCTCCAGGCACCTAAAACAAGACAGGCAGAATTTCTGACAACATTAGAGTTACTCAAGTCTCACTTTTTCTCAACTGGAGGTGTCTTACCTATGTCTTCTGGCATGTCCTTCCTTGAGATTTTGCAGTTTACTGGTATCATTTTCCCTGAAGATAGGTACTTCTAGTCCATTTTATAAGTGAGTTTAGAGACATCCTTTTATTAAACAGATTTGATAGAGACTTTCCCAAGCTCTGGACACACAGCCTTTCAAGAGCTTAAAATTTAAAACACGTATGTTCTTCTGTGGGATGTGAAAGGCTCTTGTTCATTTTAATCCAGATATTGTATCTCATGAGAAAATTCTGTCTGAGTTGGACAGCATAAGCTTTGAATGGTGGGAAATTATTACTTTCTAACCTTCCATGATAAAGTTTTTCTGTACTGGCAGGAAAATGCAATACGAAAAACAAACAATCAAACAAAAAAATCTAGATAGAATGCTTTCTTAAATTGAAAATGAATGTTTCAGCACTTCCAGCCCTTTTATGTTCGTGATTTTGCCAAATGCTCTAAATTGATTTCCTCCTTGTTTTTTTTGTGTTTTTTTTTTTTTTTTTTTTTTTNTCTCAAAATGCAGTAGAATGAATGACATGTAGGCTCTATTTATCCTTTCTCTCCTTCCTGCATTCTGGCTGTCTTGTTTGGAAAAAATAATATTAAAATAAAGAGCAATAAACTAAAGATACAGCTATCAAACTCAGAAAGATTTAGTGTCTTTTTGGAGTCAGATGGTGTGCTGTTTTTGGCTGGGATAGAGTTAATTTTCTTCATAGTGGGTGGTATAGGGTTATGTTTTGTATTTGTGCTGAAAAAGAAAGTGTTGATAATGCAGAGATGTTTTCATTATTGCTGAGCAGTGCTTACAGTGTCAAGGCCTTTTGTGCTTCTCACACCACCCCACCAGTGAGCAGGCTGGGGGTGCACAAGAAGTTGGGAAGAGACACGGCTGGGACAGCCAACCCCAGCTGACCAAAGGAATATTCCATACCATATGACATCATGCTCAGCTATAAAAGCTGGGGTAAGAAGAAGGAAGAGGGGGACATTTGGAGTGATAACATCTGCCTTCTCAAGTACTGTTACATGTGATGAAGTCCTGCTTTCCTGGAGACAGCTGAACACCTGCTTGCCAATGGGAAGCAGTGAATGAATTCCTTGTTTTGTTTTGCTTGTGCATGTGGCTTTTGCTTTAGTTATTAAACTGCCTTTATCTCAACCCACAAGTTGCCTTTTACCCTTGTGATTCTCTCCTCTACCCCACTTGAGGGGGAGTGAGCAAGTGGCTGTGTGAGGCTTAGTTGCCAGCTGGGGTTGAACCATAACAGTCCTTTTTGGTGCCCAAGACAGTTTAATAGGAGAACAAAGGAAGAGACAATGATGACGATAATAGTAAAATATACAAAATGAGTGATGCACAGTGCAATTCCTCACCACCCACTGACTAAGAACAGTGGCCAGTGCTCTAACTCTATACTGACTCATGGATGGTCGTGAATGTCCTGTGGGGGTGGTTACAGCAATGTCAAAAGGTGAACTGGAAAGAGAAGTGTATATATTGATGAACATGTTCAGTGGCAAAAAAGGTAAGAAGAAAAAAAAAGAAAATATTTGAAACATTAAAAAATCAAGGTGCTGAATTGAATATTCTTATTTTGTTATATACAACAAATTATCTCAAGACTGAAATTTTGTTTTCATTTTCAGCTACTCAATGTGATTAGCACAGCAGCATGAACTGTGAGAATGGTATTACCTGATATATGTCAACAGGACATCGTTATATATCCATTAGTGATGAAGTTAAACTGGAACAAGAGAGTCATGTTACGCTGAAGATTTATAAAGCAGTAACGTGTTTGTTAATCTTCATGGTGCTAGGACTGATATATGCTGTTTGAAAATTTACTCATAAACTTAAGCTCTTTGTTACTTATTTATAACCAAAAAAGCTAACAGTTCATTTATCTGATAGGTATTAGTTTGAAATGTTAATAAAAATAATGAAAACACATAAATGTTTGCTAGCTTTTTCCACTCTCTGCAAAACATTACAAAATATCACTTCTTGACTTCCAGTTAGGTGTACCTGGTCTTTATAAACCTTTTTTTTTTTCTTTTTTTTTTCTTTTTTTTTTTTAATAATATAAAAAGATGTTTTATAACAATTAAGTCAGTTTTAGCTGGCCAAAAAGTAGGTGAAAGTTGCATGTAAAAATTAATGTTTTACAGATTATTCAAAATTTGCACAGATTAAGTGGGGAGCATAAGGACCTGTATATACTTGGAAATACGGCATTTCCCCTTTTCCCTAGAGATGGATTTCTACACAGTATCTTTCTAGCTTTCTCTCTTTCTATCTTTCTGGTTTTGGGTTTGGTGTTTTGTTTTGGTGTTTTTTTTTTGTTTTTTTTTTTTTTTTTTTTTTTTTTTTTTTTTTTTTTTTGTTGCTTTTCTTTCTCCAGATGGAGTTTATTGTGCAAATCATGGCAACTCAAAATGTTTTTTTTTTCTAGAAGTGGCACAAGTTCTATTTTATTCTATAGTATTTACTTTATTACTAGTCCACATTTATATCTTAATGCTTAGGAATTTGGAAAAGGTAGAGGGAAATGAGAAATAAAATTTAAGCTTTTAAACTTTTCATTTCATTATGTTGGTTTTGGTAAGGCAGAAAAGTGCATTTTATTAGTATTGCCAAAACCACACAAATTGGCTATTACAAAAACTTCATGGGCTGCATACAAATATCCACCTTCCAAAGGCAAGTGTCCTTCAGCTTGGTGAAACACCTGAGCCCAGCTGTTACAAAGATGTTTTAGAGTGTTTCACTTATGCTTCTGCTTACTGAGATAAACTCTTCTTCCCTGAATGTCATATATCTTTTTTCACACATAAACATGTCATACACCACTCAGATGCAGCACAGAGAAGATCCCTGCCCTGTACAGTCTAAATGAAACATGACATAACAAGTCAGGCTTATAAACAGACATGGTGTATATGGAAGGAAAACAAAGGACAAGGCTGAAAAAAAATATCACACTGTTAGCCTCTTAGTTTGATGGCTCAGTTTCTCCCACTCCTACATTTTATTTGACCTTCCCCCTGCCTTTTTTAAGAATTCAGAGGTTGAATGCACTTTGCCTCTCTTTGCTGAGGAGGCAGTGAGCAAACAGTAACTCCTCTGTGAAAGTTACAGCATAATCCCTTTTAATATGATTACTTTATAACACATGAAAATTAGCCATTTTTACCTTTTAATGTGTGAGTGGGTGTGTCAGGGGTATTTTTGATACTTTTGGGGTTTTGTAAAGTAACAATGGTCTCTTGGGGTGTAACTGTATCACAAGGTGATAGGTTGACCTTTGCTGGCCGCCAGGTCCCCACCAAGCCCCTCTGTCGTCCTCTCTTCCCCCCCACCCCCTTGCTTTTAGTGCAAAAGGACCCTTTGGAGATGCCTTGAGTAAGAGTTGCAGCGCACACCAAAAAAGCTTTACTGAAGCTGATCCCAAAACACAATGACACACAGGCCTGTATGTAAAGCCAGATGTCGCCAAACGAACTGTCCAACGAAGCAAAGTCTGTCAAGGTGGAGAAAAGATGGAGAACAGGGAGGAGATTTTGTTATGCATTTGTACAACCCTGGTGCAAAAGTGCAGTACTAGAAGCAGACAAACTGAAAACAGCTCAGAAAAGGATAACACAGGTTAAAAAGCCCCGAAAATGAACAAGCTATGAGGAAAAACATGAAAAGCTGGATGGATTTGATAGGCTGAATCCAATACAAAGGAAAGCACAAATGTAATCAGAGAAAAGCAATCCCTTAAGCTTAGCTATGGCAATACGGACCCAGAATTTAGCTTCTGTATTGTTCAGCTACCTGTACTCCCAAATAAGTTGCTGTTTCTCTCTTTCAATAAGGGCTCAGGCACATTGGCAATGAAGAGTCAAGCATGCTCATTTGTGACTACTGTATTTATTATACTATAAAGCAGTTTGAATTAAGCATTTGAAAACATGCCAGTTCAGATACTGCCTACCTACCCAAAACAGAGACTGTACATGAATCACACTTGAACTTCCGTTATAGCAAAAACTTCCATTCTGTCAGATAAAATGGGAAGGTACAAATATCTACTTCCTCTCTGTGCTGCTGAGGTTGAGTGAAGCTGAAAATTTCCATAGTAAAATAAGAACAGGCTGGTAGACTCTAAGTTCTCCACCTTTTCCCAAGGGACAATCTTTAATCCATGGCAAGACATCATCATTGTCCTTCTGAAATAGTATAAACTGGCATGAAATTAAAAAAACCCGAACATTTCTAACACTGATCTGTACAACAACCTACAAACTCTATGTATTTCTGAAGACAGCAGTATGTCTGAAAATTCTTTAAGACCTGGGCTTAGATTTTTTTAAATTATTTAGGATTCAGTTCAGTACAGAAACTTCAGATCTTTGTGTCCTCCGTGTTTCGCAGTAGGAAGGCTCTATACAAACTACAGAAATAGTCCTGGAATCAAGGAATAGAAATCAAGAATTTCTTTTCCCAAGTAAATACTGCAAATATTAGGCTAAAGAATTATCCTCAGTTCTGTTCAAAAACCAGCCTGACAAATCTTATTCTTTTTATTTTTTTATATCTTTCTACACATTGTAACAGCTTTCTCAGAATGGATGAGGAATACTTTTACTTAGATAGATATATAGTCTGGATATTATGGCACTTTTTTTGGCAGAGACAGAAGGGAATCTCCCCAAGTTATCACAGGAACTGAACCCCGGTTAACCTTGGTCTAGATGAACGCTTCACTAAAAGTCGATTGAATAAAAGAGGCTACAATTCTGTCATCCTACAGCAGTGTTTTAAAATGAAGTGGTCATGGCAACACTGCATATTTCATAGTTCTGGATGAGAGTTTGTTGGTGTATTTTTTTGGTAGGTGTATTTTTTTGGTAGATATATTTTTTAAATGACAGAAGAACACATTTTTGCAGACTTGTTGGACTTAAACAGGAATAAAATTCCAAGATGCTCATCCTGCCCTGTTTTGGGAAATTTTGATTATATAATTATCTATTAATAGAATCGTAGAATGGTTTAGGTTGGAAGGGACCTTGAAGATCACCTAGTCCCAACCTCCCTGCCATGGGCAGGGACACCTTCCACTACACCAGGTTACTCAAAGCCCCATCCAACCTGGCCTTGAACACTTCAAGGGATGGGGACTCCACAACTTCTCTGGACAACCTGTTCCAGTTCCTTACCAACCTCACAGAAAATAATTTCTTCCTAATATCTAATCTAAATCTACCCTCTTCCAGTCTGGAAGGAGGGAGAGATACCCCTCGTCCTATCACTACACTCCCTGATAAAGACTTAGGTACTGGAAGGCTGCTATAAGGTCTCTCTGCAGCCTTCTCTTCTCAAGGCTGAGAAACTCCAACTCTCCCAGCCTGTTTTCATAGGAGAGGTGCTCCAGCCCTTTAATCATCTTCATGGCCCTTCTCTGGACTTGCTCCAACAGGTCTATGTCCTTTTTATAGAAAAACTAGGCTGATGACAGGCATTAGTTAACCCCATGTCTAAATTCAATAAACAGGAGCATTCACGGTCACAACTGGGCTTTGGCTCTTAAAATCTTCATAGGTCCAAACTTCTGGATTTTAAAGCTTTTTTTAAAGTATATCAGTAATGCCTAAAAGAATCAAAACTGCATACAAAATTTGCTGCTTTAACTTTAGTTTTTCCTAGGAATTTTTTTTTTTTAATTATTATTATTTACTTTTATTACTGTGTAATCCTATACCTGTCTGTGCATTTGAGTAGCTAAGTCCTTTGCATCTGGCCTCCAGTCTTTGAAATGAGTGGATCAACACAGTAGTAACTTGAAACATTTTGGATTGTAGCTTTGTGATCTTCAGCTACTGTTTGACTTCGTGCTGTTATATTTTGTCATTGTCATGTGCATTGAAAGTAAGAATCTTATTTGATATTTGAGTCATTGGGATGTGTGGAGAGCAGTTCTTAGAAAATTTTAAATATATAATTTTTTAATTTATTATTCAATGAATTTAAAATTTGAATTGGAAGGGTTTGGGTATTCTTTTAATTTAAATTTGTTCATATTCTCCACATAAATACTAGCAATATGACATTTATGGAAATCCCTAGAGTTACTTTACCTACAAAATGCCTTCAGTCATTAATAAAATCTGTCCTCCAATATACATTTGCAAATATATTTCTTTTTATACTAACTGATTCTCAGAAACAATCAAGTAATTTGTCACTACTAATGCTAACCTTGATCCACTTTGATGGATTCACTTTTGCATGCAGTGGGGCAGTGCTACAGAGAAACTTTAGTAGATCTACAGCATCTTTTATAGAAAACCATCAGCTCAGACAGTGTTTCCATTCAACATTTTATAACACAAGTTCAGAAAACCATTTTAGATACAGAATAAAGAAGAATAAACTACTGCAGTAGATATTTCTTTTACTTTGGATATTTTTCACAGATTTTAATAGGCAAAGAGGAGAAATTAGAGTTTCCTAGCAAGGGAGATATCATTTCAGGTCTACAAAAAATACAAAACTTCAATTATCCTTCTAGAATTGAAAACAGACGCTTTGGCATCCCTTATGTGATCTTGATACTGAAACATCCCACTAATTATTTTCCTGCCTCATTTTGCCTCTACATGCAACAGAATGAATAGCATTTAGTTTTTTTTTTTTTTTCCCCTGCTGTTCAACAGTAGAAGAAAACTCAAATATGAAGTAATTTACATGAAAATATTAATCTCCACTAATATCCGGATGCTGAAAACCTTAATGGGGTGGACTGACCTTGGCTGGCTCTCATGCCACTCTCTCCCTCCCTTCAGCAGAATAGGGGAAGAAAATAAAACAAAAAGCTCATGGGTCAAGATAAAGGCAATTTAATAAATAAAAGCAAAGGGCACACAGAGAAGCAAAGAAAAACAAAAAGATTTATTATCTACTTCCCATCAGCAGGTGATGTCCAGCCACTTCCTGGGAAGTAGAGCCTCAGTACACATAGCAGTTGCTTTGTAAGACAAATGCCTTAATAATGAATGCCCCCTCTTCTCCTCCTTTCTCTTAGCTTTTATTGCTGAGCACAATGTCATATGATATGGAATATCCCTTTGCTCAGCTTGGGTCAGCTGTCCTGGCTGTGTCCTCTCCCAACATCTTGTCCACCCCCAGCCTACTGGCCTTTGGGGGAAGGGGTAGGGTTGGAGAGACAGCCTTGATGCTCAGCAGTAACCAAAACACTGGTGTGTTATCAATACTATTCTGGCTACAAATACAAAGCACAGCACTATGAGGGCTGCTATGGGGAAAGTTAACTCCATCTCAACCAGACCCAATACACGTAATCACAAAACTGAAAACTTAAATTATTAAATATTTGTCCTAACTCATTAAAATGAGCTATGATTTAGATAATCTATAAAATATATATGAAATATTAGGTGAATATGAAAGATTCTGGGAAATATTTCTCTGCATTTATTTTGCTCACTGCTTCTCAGAACACATTTGTCACCCACACTGCTCCTAACTTGTATAAGGGTTTACTATAGTTTTGCAATGTGTTAAAAAAAAGTCTTTAAATAAATAATCATATTTTAGTTCTTTTTTGGTATGCTCTTGTTTCTCAAACTTCTCTGACAGCTATCAAATACCTTATAAGTAAGAGGCAACATATGTGTTTTCCCAGATCTGTTATTCACAATAAATGAAGACCTTCATAGAATACATTCTATAAAAAACCAAAATAAGCTTTTATATTCTTGTTTGTCACAGTGCTTTTAAAATGTTCAAAGAAAAAATTGTTTGTTCAAAAGATGTTGAAATCATGGTGCAAAAAGGTGAAATTATATAAATACTGAAATAAAGTTGCTTTCTCTATGCTGTTAACAAAGATATGGCCCACACGAGCCATGATTAATACTAAATATAACTTGGATTTCTGGTAAAAAAGATACTAAGATTAGGATCTACCTTTGACTGATGCAACTCAGTAGGGCTTCTTTTGTCTTTAATCTGGATATATTCTTAGCAAGATGTGAGTTCTATGATACTGTTTGAAATGATGAAAAGTAGAATTCTGGTCTTCCTGATGATCATCTGCAGGGAACTTTGAGCAAATATATAATTGAAAAGGTGAGCTTGTGCCTGGATATCTGTTTCTTAAGTATTAGGAGTACATTGGGTGGTATATTAACATGAGTTGAATGAGTTTTCATTTAAAGGTAAGTACTTCCTTCAGAACACTATTAATTATACAACTTTATTCAAATACTTCATGCATTCCATCTTCATACAATCCAGTCAATGCAAGCAGTATTACAGGCAAATGTTTCTTTCTTTTTGGCTTCTTCTGTAGGTAAAGTGAGTTAAAGTGTGGGCTTCAGAGAAGAATCAAGTTTCCTGTATATTATGTTTCTTGATTTTCCACTCTGCATTGCTGCTTGTAGAAGAGACACACTTTCCACCCTAAAGAGTATATACATTTGACCCATGCTGTAAAAGTCATTGTACCCTTCTTCTGTGAGTATAGATCTTACAAAATACTTATATACCTCTCCACATATTTTATAGTGTCATTGCAAAATGTGTTGGTATAGCTTATGGACATGACGTAGGTTCAACCTTTTAAACTTTTATATACAGAGTGTGAAATTATCATAAAAAGAAAAAAAAAAGAAAAAAGAAAAACAACAGTACAAGTATACAGTATAGCTGAAAGTGTAAGCAATTAAACGTTCTGACACTGACAGGCAAAGACCGTCTTGAGTGGTAGAAATATTAAAAGCTACATATCTAGTCAGAATTTGTTTTTAAAATGTGCAAGCAACAATCCAAACATGCTCGCAGAAAAACAATCTTCACAGAGCTAAGTAAATGTAAATAGATTATTTTTCTAATTATTTTCAATCAAATAAAATAATTTTGTTCTCAAATCATAGCTGTTATTTTCTGTTGTGTAAATAGACATAAGAATATCATACTTAGCATTTTGAAATTATGTATAAAAAAGCCTTATGGAAAATAGCTAATTTATTAAAGATGTTCTGAGCCAGGAAATGTCAACCATTTTTACGTCCACAGGAAAACACATTTATATTCCTACAATCCATCCTGAAAGTATATAGTATTTCAAACAAACTATATTGAAGGGGTTTTAGTGGAATATTGGGCAGCTTCTTAGTTGACTTAAATCCATATAGCTCTACTAATGCCAGAGGTGCATCAATTTACACATTTCAGTGAATATATACTAATTTATACCAGCTGAGAATCAGGCCTTTAAAAAACTGTCAATTTGTGTAAAGGTTTATTCATAATCCTGGATAATAGGAAGGGATGATTGGTAGGATTATTTCAGTCATTTTAAAGATGCAATTAAGCCAAACATATAGACATTTTTAATGTCTTTCAACAGAGGTTTGCTATTTTTAAATGACTTTTTTTTTGTTGTTGTTGTGAGATGAGATTTATTTACCAATAAATTCTCCTCACAAGGAAAAATTTAGCTGCTTCTTTACAGGTAAAAAGAGTCCAGCACCCAGGTAGACCGCAATCCAAGTTTCCTATGTACGTAGTTGTACATATAGGCCACTAAATCTAAGGCCACTAAGATCTAAAAAAGATATTAATCACAATTTATTTTCAAGTTCAGTAAGATCTAAGTTCCTATTAATAGGACATCAAGCCAGCTTAGCCCTTGCATTTTTTTCACAGTTACTCTTACGTCATGTTAAAGTTCTAGCTGCATTAGAGAAAATTTCTCAGTCTACACATCAGAAAGCATCTTCAGATATTTTAGGCCACCTAAAACTTAAAGTGAAAGACAATTGGTTAGGGAAGGAAAAAAAAAAAAAAAGTGTGATTTCTTGTAGTCCTTAGTCCTTGCAAGTAGAATTCGAAAGATGTGGATTTATATACTGTCCTGGTTCCGGCAGGGATGGGGTTAATTTCCCCAAGGACCCGGCAGGGAACGGGTATTCCATACCACGTGACCATGCCCGGGCTATAAGAGGAGCTAGCCGGGGAAGCGGGTAGTTGTTTGTTATTCGGGGGTGGCTGTGGTGGAGTGGGTCCTGTCGGTGTGCGGCGCTATTGTAATTGCGTCTGTATATCCCTTTATCAGTGTCACTGTTTTTCTTTCCTGTTCCCTTTTGCTGTTCTGTTAAAATTGCACTATTTCAACCCACAAGTTTTGCCTTTTTCTGCCAATTTTTCCCATGGCTATGGGAGTTGAGTGAGCAGCTGCGTGGTCCTTTGCTGGCTGAGGCCAAACCACGACATATACCTCCTACCGTTGTGTTCGCAACAGAGTGTTTTGGGCTCAGAGTTCTCATTTTCAGTGGTAGCTTCCTAATGCTAAGAATTTTGAGAACTTCTATTGTTATTTGGCATAACATATGACAAAATTAGAGATGAGCTACCTCGGATCATAAATTCATATCTGAATATCTCAAATGGAACAATGAGTAAAAGGCTTCCATAGTTTTTGGCCAGAAAGACAGTGGCAGATTAACTATAATCTGAGTTTTAATGAGTTTAATTTAGAGTACTCATTTAGAATACTCATAACAGGGCTCGCTCTAAGGACTTTGAAAGGGTTCTTGAAACAGTACTGTCTATTTTCTCTCTCTAATATGCAATTTCTAAACTACATATTCATAACTGTTCTTGTGCTCTTTTTGGATGAATATTAAAATTCTTCTTTCTGTGATGTGCCAGCATTAGTATAAACAGACAATGAAAGAATAATTTAGGTTGGAAGAGACCTTTGCAAGTAATCTGGTTTTACCTCCTGCTTAAAGCAATGCTAACTTCAAAGTTACATTAGGTTGTTCAGTGTTTTGTGCAGTTGAGTTTTGAATATCTCAAAGGCTGGAGATTCCACATCCTCTTTCAGCAACCTGTTTCAGTATTTGACCACTCTTATTGAAAAGATTTTTTTTCCCTTATATGTAATCAGAGTTTTCCTTGCAGCAAGCTGTATCTATTGCCTGTTGTGTTTTTCACTTTGTATCACTGGGAAGAGTTTGGCTCTGACTTCTCTCTGACCTCCCATTCAGTAGTGGAAGACAGCAGTAAGATTCCCCTAAACCTTTTCTTCTTCAGACTATACAAACACAACTCTTAATTTCTCCATTTGTACATCAGCCCCTTGACAATCTTGATGGCTCTCTGTTGAATTAACTCATCTTTTTTATCCTGGGGACCTAGAACGCAAGACTCCAGATGGGGTTTCATAAATGTTAATAGAGAATAATCACTTCCCTCAGCCTTCTAGCTATACCCTTACAAATGCAGCCCAGTCTATGATTAGTCTTCATCATCACAAGTGCATAAAATTGACTCACGTGCAACTTGCTCTCTGTGTGGAGTCCAAAGTCTTTTTTCTGAAACGCTCCTTTCTGGCAAGTTTGAGGCACCCAGCCTGTATATGCCTTGGCTTTTTGCATTTGCCTTTGTTGAAAATCATGAGGTTTCTGTCATCCTATTTCTCCAGCTTTTTGATGCCCCCTTTCATGATAGTCCTGTCCTCCAGCATATCATGTGTACACTGACAAGCCTTTTTTTTTTATCTCCTCTCTCTCTTATGTTTTCTGAAGAACTTGAATCCATCCAACCAGCCAGCACTTTAATCATTGAAGCTATCCCACTATGTGTCTCTCATCATAGTCATGTTGTGGTTCTATGACTGGGCATAGCCTTTTAATTCCTTCTTTTTCTTATGCTTCATAAGTTCATGTACACACACAGGAGACGGGACTTTAGTTGTGCCATCATTTACCCTGGGGACAGAATACCACAGTCTCACCTGCCGTCCCCTCCACACTGGTCCCTGTAGTCACAATATCTGATTGCGATAGGAGAAATAGCAAATGCTTTTACCACTCTGTATTCCAAAACAGTTGTTGACTTTCTAGAATTGGTTTGAATATCAATTTGGTCAGAGAGACATTGGAACACGTATTTTTGGATGCATATTTCGTTCATGGTCCAACAGTATTAAAAGAGGGACAGGCATTTCATTAACGCTTTTCTACTTGAGTAAATTTCAAAAGAAAGGTTGTATAAGAACACCTGTTTGTAGTTAAATGAAAGATTGTAAGCATTTATCTGTAAGAGAGATTTGGGGTCCATAGATTCTCTATGGTCAGAAGTACTTTCTGACAACGCTGTGTTAAACAAGTGATTTAAAATGTAACTCTGACCTCAACACTTATAATTATCTAGCAGTATGTAACTGCATGATAAGTGCAACTCTGTTCAGCATTCAGTCTATTTTGGTCTTAATTCTGAAGCACCAATTATTCTCACATATTGAAGAGAGAAGAAAATATTTCACACTCAATATCTGTCTGTGTTTCTGCATCTGGGTATCTAAGCATTATAACCAGGTTAGATTGTTTTATTTTTCTCCTGGACTTGTGCTTGAATTTCACTTCTATTTCTAATGTGTTTCTCGACACTGACACTGATTTTCACAACAGAAGCAGCCTGGAGCACGCAGCAGGAGAAATGCAGGAGACTCAAACAGCATATCAGAGCTGCTCAGTACAGGTTCTTGTTTGATTCTCAGTATCGTATAAGCAGTAGTACTTCATAGTAAAACTCAGAAAGCCAAACACACATACAGAATACAACTGTCAAAGTCCTTAAACTAAGTTTCTCTATGTTCCTAACTGTCAAGGAAACTGAATCTGATGGTCCTCAGGGCATTGGGGATTCCTTCTTCCCAGTCAGCTGGAGTCTGATTTGGTGCACTCTCACACCCCAGGGAATCCCAGTCTGGTAGTTGTAGCTGCTACCATTTCCTTCAGTAGATCTAGCCAGTAAATAGGTGTTCCCGAAAGACACATATGCATGTGTGTGCACACAGAAGCACACAGAAACACAGACACATAAACACACACAGACAGAGGACAACACAGGCCAATGCCTTTAATGACAGCAGCACACACATGAATACGGACAGCACTGAATCCTGTTCCTTCCCTCCAGCTAATCAGGACTGAAGTTTTTTTGTTGATAGATAGGCATCCTTACTTCCTGACTCACAGTCATACCTACATTCACAAATCTCTAGAGTATTAGCACTGGCTTTAAGTTCACTTAATACCCATGCCTGGCTCCTAGGCGCTCAACTCATTCACTAACTCAGAACCTGGATCTTTCCAAGGCTCCTCCTATACACCGGCTAGTCCAGCTTGAGGTTTACTAGCAGAACATACATGCAGACACACACACACACAAAATGAGGGCCTATCCAGCAGCTGACCACAGATAGAGACCTCAGTCTCCCCAGTTGCTGGCTCCTATATCCATATTTTGCCTGAAGTTGACTAGCAGTTCACGCAAATGGTCGCAGAGTAGAGAGTGCAGTCACACAGAGAATAGTGAGGAATAAAGTTTAATGAGAATGTTGGACAGACTAAAATCATCAGGTACAGGGCTCAGCAGAAAAGCAAAATGGCTGAGTCTTTTTTACGTGCCGTCAGCCACTTCTATCTTCCTGTCCCACATTTGTTCCTCCATTATCTGCATTAATGTCTCCCTTTCTCTTCCCTTTTCTCCTCCCATCTAAGTAGTTCACACCTAAGTGTTCACTTTTAGTCCCAAATCTGTACCCACATTTCATATTTCTGACAGGGTTATTGAAGCACTGCTAGCATTGCAAGGTCCCAGTCCCCAGCAGATCCTCAGTCTTCCCTTCCAATTATCTGCGAGGTGTGTCCATCTCTCACACAACTTCCTTAACGACATGCAAAATCCTGCCACTTCTCATGGTGCCGTCTGAAACTTTTGTCAGCTTGTACTTTCTTGTTTGTTACGTTCAGCAGTTTCTCGTGCTAAGCTCATGTTCTCATGTGTTTCAGGTTCTGTTCAGTTAGCTAAATATCAGGTCAGGGCCCAGTCCTCTGCCTGCATATGTTAAGACTAGTATTTATACATGTAAATGTGTGTGTGTGTGTGTTTATTTTGCTTTAATCCTCCTGTTGTGGGGGAAACATGAAAAAAGTTAATGTCAGACATGCCAAAGCTACTAGACACATGTTAAAGTAAGGTGTACATGTTCAACAGAAAAGAAACAGTTGTTCCCAGTAATATATACTGCAAGACTTCACTAGCCTCTCTTTCCCCATGTGTATGGTGAAATTCTGATCATAATGAAAAGGTAAGAATGACTGAATATTCTTTCATGTAAACACAATCAGAATTCATTCTTTTACACAGAAAAAAACATGTACAAAAACCTAGCCATTTTGTATAAAAAAAACCCAAACGGTTGAGCCACTGTGACTTGAAGCATTACAAAATAATGTTTCTGCTCCAAATATATTACTTAGGAATATTGTCCAGAAGATGCAAAGCCTGCACAAAGTAAATTTTCCTAAGAACTTGCTATAATAATCCTCTCAGTCCTATGTCAATGCCGTTCCCACTTAAACTCATTCTGAAAGCAGGGAAGGAGAGACAAAAGCAGTTTCGTTGAGCTCAAGTCATGAATTTGCACATTTTCAGAGGACAACCAAGTCTATTATCCAGGAAAAGAAAGATACAGTTGTATCCCAGTTGCAGTTTTAACATGAGGATGGTATGGTAGTTATCTAAGTGAGAAGGTAAGTCAGAAGCTGCTTTTTGGTGGGCAAGGTTTTCTCTTCTTCCACTGCTGTCATGATTATACAGTTATAGTAGACACAAGAAGCCAACTGAGGAGCAATAAGGGGTGAGAAGAAAGTGAAAACAGTTCTCAGCTGCCTTTTCTGTAGAAGATAGTATCAGCTGTCATTTAGTTGCTCCTAGAAGCACAGGGATTGCTTTAGGGGAAATTTGCTGACTCCCTGGAGACTTGTCTCTGAGTGACAGTCCGAAACAGCTAAATGGTGGCGGAGAAGAAATTTAATTGTCAGTTCATATGAATGATGCTTGTCAGGCATATGACTCTATAAAAATGGGCACATTATGGCATACAAAATCTTACCCTGAAAGCAAAGAATAATTATACTTTTTTCATGATCTTATTTTGTTAATAATGAACTAGCAAAGGTCATCCCTGTTTTATGCAACAGTGGAGACCACAGTATACAACTGTTTTATCAAGGCTGAATCTTCATGCACCTATGATCCTGTGGCCATCTAAAAACAAAGCAAGTAAATGATTTATAGGACATAGCCATATAGTTTCTATATATTCAACTTAGTGAAGCAATGAAATAAATTATTTTCCTTCCCCCATGAAAAATAAAACTAAATATTAATCACTACATAAATTGTTTATAACAATTATTTCATCACGCTTTATAAACAGAAAATATGAAAGCCTCTTTTAGATTTAAAGATGATTTTCTAAGAACGATTGCAAAAATAAGCATCAATCTTTCGAATTTTATGAGTTGCTGTTGCTCATAAGTCAGCAAGGCTTTTCTGTATTCAGCTATATTGGATTATTTTATCAAACCCTTTGGAACATTCCTATTGGGCTTTTGTTTTGATATGATACAAACCATTCTGCATGTGTTCTCCCAAACTTTTGTTTTGTTTTGTTTCTTAATCTTTTTACTTGTTTCATTTATTTATGTACTATAAACATTTGAGCATCCATGAAAAATAAAAGGAAACAAACTGTCTATGGTGATAATTCTGTAATTGTCACTTTGGATGGAAAGATTTTTTTGTGTTTTTTCATTGAGGAAATAAAACTAATTTTGCCTTTTTAGTTTACAAAGCTGAAAGAATAATTTGTATCACCCTCATTTACAGGGCTTCATGATTGCTGTAGCTAACTATGGAATTAATAACACATTTTTTTGTAGTTGTTGAGCACATGTTTTTATTTGAGAAGAATACAGAACATTTGTGCAGGAGATCACTTTTTTCTGAAGCACAATTTCAACATTAAGAAACTGAACCATCTTCAGAATTTCAAAGTTCTTAATAGAAAGTGAATGTCTCACACCTTGCTTCTATATTGACTGTGAATAATATGAGGAAAAAGTCAGAAATATTAATCTAAATTGTGTTATCATGCTGTAATTTCCCACTAATGGATAAAAAGATTGTATTATTTATCACATAACTATTTACTATTAATTTAAGGATAATTATTTTATATCAGGGCTTTAAAAATGTAGAGCTATTTTTAATTTTGATTTCAACAATTAAAATTAATTTTAACATGCCTTTATTCCAATTAATAAGTCTATTTTGAGCCAATAATAATTTGTTCATATCTTCTAAGTAATTGAATGATCATTTCCATTACTTAGTTTAGTTACTTCCTGATTTGGACCACAGGGTTAAAGAGAATGAAATTAATTTTAGTTTTACCCTATAAAATTCCAATAACCATTCCAATAACCCTTATTCTGACAAAAATCTTATAGCACTTGTAAGAAATACACACATTAATGAATATGGCTCACTCCACAAAATTAAAAGCTGCTTATAGATTAAGTAGCTACATACAAATCAACATAGGCACACTAGCAGACTTATCAGATGAACCAGTGATTATTAGACTGAGCATAAGAGCAGCATAATACTATTTAAAAAAAAAAAAAAAAGACAAAAGACAAGACTGGCCTATAGAGAATTTAAGTAGTGCAGTTACAGTCCCTGTACCTGATTTGTGTTGATATTTAGCCATGACTAGTAGGGTTAGACTTAATCTGGACTTAGAATTTGAAGACTTGGGGATTCTTCAGTCCCTTCACAGAAAATGATTCTTTATTTCTTTTTTTTTTCCCAAATTGTTTAGCATTTATAAGCATGTAATGATATTCATTCGTTTTGGAATTAAATTGTATTTTCTATGTGTGTGTGTTTAAATGTAGAACAAATTTACCAGCTAATCTGTCTGGAGAAAAAAAAAAATTAAAAAAAAAAGGGGGAAAGGAATAATTTGGGGCAACTGAATAAATGATAGCAGTGCTTGTCTCCAGTCCCTTAGGTCAGCGGTTTGAAGACTCAGGAGATTATGGAAGATCTCAATTCCCTTCTCTGCCAAAGGGATTTAAACCAGTATCCCTACTTTTGGGGATTCTAGATAAACTACGCAGTGCAAAAAGTAGTAACTTCTTTTCTCCTCTTACAGCTGATCCAATTTTACTTCAGAAATACTCCAATACTCTATTCAGAGGATGTTTCTCTTTGGTCTGCTGGGTAGAATATTAATACAGACAGCAAAAGGGGAATGACTGCATTACAGTTCCATCTAAAGCCAATTTTTTATTATTTGTATAAAGTGGAAGAACTCCAGCAATAGTGCTTATGCCAGACTAAGTGTATACTGGTGTCTGTGGTATCAAATTTCTAGCTTAACTGTGTAACCTAAATCAAAGGTCTGTTATGTACATTTGCATCTATTCAACACTAAATATTCTCAGCCACTCTCATCCCAAAATAAGTAAAACATAAAAAAAATCAGTTGTTTTTTTAAATAATTAGTTTATCTTCTATATTTCATGCCAACCTATTTAAACTACTTGAATTCACACTGTGTGACATTTTGCATTGCCTTCAAAGGCATTTGTAAAAGAATATATGCTCACTCTTTCCTTTTTAACATCTATATTTTCTTTGAAGTGTATTTGCTGAGTCTACATGCTTGTCATAGCTGAGGAATATTTAAATCTTACTTGATGAGTACGATCTTTACCTTTTGCTGATCTAGTATAACTGTTGTGCAGATTCAGAAGACAGGGTCTTTCACCTGCTTCTATCATGGTACTAAAACTGTGTGAGATGGTGTGAAAAAAATGGCAACAATTAATATTGCTATAATTAAAACAGATTGAAGGAAGATAGTCCTGAGGAAAATAGTCATCCATCATTACTTTACATTTTACTGACAGGTTATCTTATATCACCTAGCTTTGTCTGCAGGATGTGCTTATATTCTTTCTGTTTGAATATAAAAAACAGCACAAGAGAAAGTGTATCCACATTTATGTACCTACATGTATACACACACATATGTATACTATTTTTCTTACAAGTCCTGATGCTAAAATGGTGAAAATGTAATTAACTCTCTTCAGAAATGTCTCTCATAAATAAAAACTTCTGACTATTTTAGTGTGAGAATTCCATTGCTATGTCACATCTTGATTGCTCCTTGTCATAAACTTCCATGATAAATATATTTACTGGAGAAACAATTACTCCTTTGCAAGCACAAATTCCATCCCTTAGCTCTTGCTCTTTGACCTTGTTTCATCCTCCTTAATTCTAGGCACTTATTCAAAACACATAATTTAGGATCCTATTCATCATGAACTCACTCTGTAGTTTGTTGAAAGTGAAAAAAAGAGACTTTAAAAAGCAATTCAGTCTTAGATATGTCAACATCTGAAGAGTATTATCTCTTTCTACTTATTAGGAAGCCCTGTTAATCATATTCCTGTTCTGTGAATATCAGGTAGATGCTTGTTGCTAGGTAGAAATACCTTTTTTTTTTTTATGTATATATATACTTCAGCCAAATTATCTTTTGTCACCCAAATACCTTTCATGCTCCACTAATTACAAGTCTTAGGAGGAGCAGCTGAGAAAACTGGGCTTTTTTAGCCCAGAGAAAAGGACGAGAAAAGTGATAAGGGGAGACCTTATCACTCACTACAACTTCCTGAAAGGAGGTTGTAGAGAGGTGGGGGTCAACCTCTTCTCACTAGTAACAAGCGATAGGACAAGAGGTAATGATCTCAAGTTATGCCAGGGTAGGTTAAGATGGATGTTAGGAAAAATTTCTTCACAGAAAGGGTTGTTAAGCATTAGAACAGTCTGCCCAGGGAAGTGGTGGAGTCACCGACCCTGTGGGTATTTAAAAGATAGGTAGACATGGGATGTGGTTTAGTAGTGATTTCGGCAGTGTTAGGTTGATGGTTGAACTTGATGATCTTAAAGGTGCCTTCCAACCTACACAATTCTATGATTCTATAATTATGGAATCATAAACATAACAACTACTCTTTATATTTGGCTTCTGATAGAGAAAAGCACCGTATTCTATTTTACAGAGATAAAAAATCATTGCAGATGAAATGCATTTCCCAAGACAACAGTGAACAAAAAATCAGAACTTCAGTGCATGTTTTTGCACATTAATTTGGGGTGGGGGGGGGNAAATTGACCAGTATGCATGTGTACAATATTCTTTACCTGTTGTAGTTGTCTCACTTAAATCTCACTGTCTAAGAAGTGTAAAGTAGTTGTTGTTTCCCACTTTGGAAATAACTATTTTCTGTCTGTGACAACAGAGGGAATTTTGCTGAATGGATTATACTAGATGTCTCAGTCTTATATGGCTGAAGTTAAGTGAGAATAACATCTCCTCTGACTAATTCATAGTTTTCTTGGAGTTGCATATGTTGAAAATTTCTTGGTTTTGAAAGCAGAACACTAAGGATCAACTGTCAATTTTAGAACTTTTAAGGATAGACATCTGGAGCTGAGGTAGTTATGAGGGGAACCTTTTACATGATTTGGAAATAAATACTGGGGAATAACACACAACAACCTCATATAGATATCAAACTATTAACTACACTGATTAGATACCCATTGTAAAATACGAATTAGGTCACTAGCTCACATGTATTAATCTTCCTGTAGAGAAAGAGGCAGATAGGTGAGACAAAACCTATCATGAGTGTTTGTATTAAAATTTGTATAAAAATATTGGGAAGTGAAAAAAAACAGTAAAGCAGAATACCAGATCAAGTTACTTACAGTCCTGAGCATATCCATCTCAAGCAATTAAGCATAGGATTCAGCTCAGTCTTAGATGTAAAAAAACGTGGATGTCTAAACCTGATTAAACATGCTAGACTGCTTTTGCAGTCAAAGGCAAAAACCAGACACTTCCAGAGACTGGTTCATCTAATTTATGTCACCTTCTCGCAAAATAAGATCAATCACCTGGAGGAGGTGCTTATTTCTTTATATTAAAAATAAAGCAACCCTAAGGTGACCTACTCAGGCTTAGCCATCTAATGTGCAGACATTAGGTTAGAGCAGATTAATCCTACCCATAACCCTGAGAGATAAATGTAAAGACATATCTGATATCACCATTACAAAACTTGTCCATATAGTTATGAATGTGCACTTGATGGGAACTCCGGGTGATAATCAAGAGAGTAAGAAGATCCTGATTACAGCCATAGGCCACTGTTATATCTCTGATACTCCTTACTTCTGATTTAGCCCCTCCAATGTATGTCTTATCCCTCCATTTTCCCAGTGAATAAATAATGTCTTGATATCCAAGCTAGCAATTCACAGAATCATAGAATCATAGAATGGTTTAGGTTGGAAGGGACCTTAAAGATCATCTAGTTCCAAGCCCCCTGCCATAGGCATGGATACCTTTTACTAGACCAGGTTGCTCAAAGCCCCATCCAACATGGCATGGAACACTTCCAGGGATGGGCCATCTACAACTTTTCTGGGCAACCAGTTCCAGTGTCTCACCACCCTCATAGTGAAAAATTTCTTCCTAATATCTAATCTAAATCTCCCCTCTTCCAGTTTGAAGCCATTCCCTCTCATCCTATTGCTACATGCCCTTGTAAAAAGTCCCTCTCCAGCTTTCCAATTGCTGTGGATGAGTCCCATATAGAAGAATCTCAGATCCAGCTGTTCAGTTAGGCAATAGGACCCCCTGGGAAACTACCCTCAGGGACAACGGAGTGGAACAGAGCTGGCAGGTATTTAAGGACACTTTGCTTAGAGCACAAGAACTCTTGATCCCCAGGTATAAGAAGACAGGAAAGGAGGGCAAGAAATCTGCATGGCTGAGTTGAGACCTGCTCGTCAATTAAAGGGCAAGAAAGAGATGCACAGGCAGTGGAAGCAGGGACAGATGTCTTGGGAAGGGTATATGGAAGCTACTCGGTTGTGTAGGGATGGGGTCAGGAAGGCCAAGGTGTGGCTGGAGCTGAACTTCGCAAAGGATGCAAAGAATAACAAGAACGGTTTCTATAGGTATGTCAGCCAGAAAAGCAAGGTCAAAGAAAGTGTACTCCCCATGATGAGCAAGACTGGAAAACTGGTAACAATTGATAAGGAAAAGGTTGAGGTACTCAAAAAATTTTGCCTCAGTCTACCCTAGCAACCTCTCTTCCCACACCTCTCAAGTGAATGGACTACAAGGAAGGGACTGGGGGAGCAAAGTCCCTCCCACTGTAAGAGAAGATCAGGTTTGTGACCACCTGAGGAACCAGAACACACAGTAGCCTATGGGACCTGACGAGATGCATCCCAGAGTCCTGAGGGAATTGGCTGATGTGGTTGCCAAGCCATGATATTTGAAAAGTCATGGCAGTCAGGTGAAGTCCCCAGTGACTGGAAAAAGGGACACATTGCACTCATTTTTAAAAAGGGTAGAAAGGAGAACCCTGGGAACTACCAACCTGTCAGCCTCACCTCTGTGCCTGGGAAGATCATAGAACAGATTCTCCTAGAAGCTATGGTAAGGCACTTGGAGGACAGGGAGGTGATTCGAGGCAGCCAGCATGACTTCACCAAGGGCAAGTCCTGCCTGACCAACCTAGTGGCCTTCTATGATGGAGTGACTACATCTGTGGACAGGGAAGAGCTACGGTTGTCATCTCTCTAGACTTCTGTAAGGCCTTTAAGACAGTCCCTCACAATATCTTTCTCTCTAAACTGGAGAGATACTGATTTGATGGGTAGACTGTTTGGTGGATGAGGAATTGGTTGGATGGTCACATCCAGAGGGAAATGGTCAACAGCTCAACCACCAGATGGAGACCAGTGACAAGTGGTGTCCCTCAGGGGTCTGTATTGGGACTGGTACTGTTTCATATCTTCATCAATAGCATAGGCAGTGGTAATGAGTGCACCTTCAGCAAGTTTGCAGGCAACAACAAGCTGAGTGGTGCAGTTGACATACCTGATGGATGGGATGCTGTCCAGAGGGACCTGGACAAGCTCAAGAAGTAGGCCTGTGTGAACCTCATGAGGTTCAACAAGGCCAAGTGTAGGGTCCTGCACCTCGGTCAGGACATGCCCCAGTATCAATACAGTCTGGGGGATGAAGGGATTGAGAGTAGCCCTGCCGAGAAGTATTGGGGATACTGGTGGATGAAATGAGCTGACAATGTGCGCTTGGTGCCCAGAAGGCTAACCATATCCTGGGTTGCATCAAAAGAAGTGTGGCCAGCAGGGCAAGGGAGGTGATTCTGCCCCNGCTTGGTGCTCAGAAGGCTAACCATATCCTGGGCTGCATCAAAAGAAGTGTGGCCAGCAGGACGAGGGAGGTGATTCTGCCCCTCTACTCTGCTTTGGTGTCATGGTTTAGGCTGAACCAGCCATCAGGTAAGCGACAGATACTCCTCCCTACCCCTCTTCAGAGAGAGGCAGAGGAGGGAAAAAAGAGACTTAGGAGTTTAGAAGCAACTAAAATTCTTTAATGAAATATTTATAAAAAAAAAAAAAGAAAAAGAAAATAATTAAGTATATACAAAACCATATCAAGTTCCCAGGATGATGATCACATCACCAGCAGGCACTGGGGAAGTCCTAGACTGGACTCAGTGATAAACGGAAGCTGGATTCCAGATCTGGATTCAGGATCGGGATCAAAGGCAAATGAACAGAGTCCTCCCCAGACGTCGGCCATTAAAGAAAGAAGGCTGAGCCTTTGACCCTTCAGCTTTTACACTGAGCATGAGGCAGATGGGATGGAATACCCTGTTAGTCAGTTTTGGGTCACCTGTCCTGTCCACTCCTCCCCGCAGGAGCGACCCCTCTATGCTTTTCTGCTTCTGACCCTCCAATAGGGCAAATAGCAAAGTTGGTTGGCCTTGGGTGTTATAGGAGTAAGTACAAGCAAGAGCCCCTCCGCATACCATGCCTGGGCATCAGCTATAAACATCGGTCTTATCACCCTGAGAGCAAATATTGTCTGCACAATATGCTGTTAATTTCAGTAGTTAGAAGAAGCCTAACTAAAAAGTAAAGTTACCGAATAAAATTGGTCCTGTTTTAACTCAAACCAGGACAAAGTTAGACATTATTTTATTTTTCATTAATCAGCCAGGTCTATTAGTGAGTTACAGAATGACTGATTTGTTTTCTTTTTGTAACCAAAACTGAATTTGAAAAATTTAAAGTTGAAATTTTGCAATTGTCATGGATTTGAAATTAGCTTGCTAGAATGGGTTGTTTTTATTTAAGACAGGTATCTGACCTAGCTTCAGTAAATAAATCTCACACAGAAAAACTTCACAAGCAACATATCAAAAGAAGAGCACCACATGAAATGGGACCTCTTGCTGAGTTGTTCTTGTTAAGTGGCAGCCAAATTAACAATTACTGACAATTTAGCAGTTATTGAGCCCAGAATTTAAAGGTCACTACCCTTTATTTTGAAATCACTATCTTAAAAATAGCTTTTGTTACAAATTAGAGACGTAAAAAGAAACAGAAACTTATAGCTCACTAAAGGGCAGTCTATGATGTATCTTTTTATCAAATGTGTGGTCAATTATCATTGGAGAGTTGGTTCTCAGAACGGTCTGTGTTTATACGCAGTGGGACTAAGATTGGATTAGTCGCCATAGCTACTAATAGTGTTGTTCTTTCAGGACAGATGAGGTCATCACATTGTGATCCTGGTGTCAGTAGGTGACCATGCTGATTTTATTTATTATTCTCTGTGTAGTTCATGTTCCCAAGTGAGCTAGCATTACCACTGTGTATAATCCTACATCCTTCCATTGTTCCCAGCAGACATGCTCCTAGAAGAGTTTCTCCCCACCAACAGGAGCACTCTGTTTCTCAGTAGGCACAGCCCAGCAGGAGGTAGATGGTAGGGTAAGTGTGGATGAATAAACACCATTGATGTTCACTTGTGGTGATAAAATGGAACCCCCCCAAAAAAAACCCTTTTTGGTAGATACAACCTGACTGTACTGAAACTAGATAAACAGAAAGTGTAGCAATCTTGATCAAACAATAATACAATTTTTGGTGTATATAGATACTAAAATAGCTTTTTAGAAATCACGTCTGCCTTTCTGCAACTACAGAATGAAGTGAAACAGAAGTGGAATAAAGTCTAGCTTCTACCTGACACAAGTATTTTCTTTTCAAAGACATAAACAGAACACTTTAATAGCTGAATTTTCTGTCAATAATTGTTACAGATGCAGATCATCCAACTTGCATTCTCCTCAGTTTTCAAATTC
Source organism: Anarhynchus alexandrinus (assembly GCA_008711295.1). Taxonomy (NCBI): domain Eukaryota; kingdom Metazoa; phylum Chordata; class Aves; order Charadriiformes; family Charadriidae; genus Anarhynchus; species Anarhynchus alexandrinus. Next base: position 1,636,182 of record VUYV01000135.1, read on the forward strand.
AGTGTTTCTTCAAAGCCCAAACTTTTTGTGTGTATGGCTCACCAGTGATAATGTGGAACTTCCCTATGAACTGGGCAGGTAAATTAATATGTACCAGATGCAAAATGGTTTATGGCTTTTTTCTGTTTCAGTATTTTTAAGTTAATATTTAAGTTAATAATTCTTAAGCATATAATTTCAGATAGTAGTTATTTTCTATATTCTGATTTTTTGCGTGGAGAGGGTGTAAGAGAAAGATGTGTATGTTTGCAACCTGTCTACTGTAGAAATAGATGTGAAGTATTCATTCACTTTACTCAAGGATGCATAATGCAAATGAAGAATATTTTAAAAAATGACCTAAAATTAAATGAAATAACTTCTGTATTGCTTCATAAGCACATAATTTACATTCTGATGAAATGCTAATTGGGTAACTGATTAAATTCACATTATTCTTGAGCATCTACTATTATTTGCCTTTGTTACTATTCTTTTCTTATTCTACTTTGTGATACATATTATAGAGACTTCTAAAGATATGCTGCAAGCAATTAAATTAATCTGATTACATTTAGTAACATTTCATGATATATGCTGGATTGTTAGAATTTCTTCTTTGCACTTTTGGGATAAAACAGATGTATGTTCAAAAGTTTGAGAATGTTAACTGCTTAGTCCCTCACAAGAAAAAAGGAGCAGATACAAGCAGCTTAATATAATTGAATCAATACAGAAACATAAATAACTATTCTGGAAGTAAAGGATAAGGGAGACAAAAATGAACTGCTCTTCTGAGATTTCAGGGATAGGGCAGACAGATTTTTTTCAAGCGTTGTCTCCTCACATCTATAACCAAGTCTTAAAGACTTAAGCATCTTTTTTCTCATAGGTGAGTTCCTTTTCTCTGCCCTTTTTATTGTTTTTTTTTCTCATTCAGTTATTCAGAAGCTACATTAGACTACAAATAACATATTTATTGAGCAATTTTTCTTTTCCTTTTCTGTTTTTCTTCCATTTTTCACCTTTCTCCTCTCCTTTTTACTCCTTTTCTGTTATTCTTTTGTTGCTCTGTTACTTAAAAATTAAAAATGCTTCATAGATCTCTGTAAGTCCAAAACCATTTAACACATTCTATTCTATTTTTCTTGTTCTGTATGTTGTGATTTAACTCTGGTAGGCAGCTAAACCTCACACAGCTGCTCACTCACTCCTCCCCCAAGTGGGATGGAGAGAATCAGAAGGGTAACAGTGAGAAAAAAACATGGGTTGAGATAAAGACAGTTTAATAGCTGAAACAAAAGCTGCATGCTCAAGCAAACCAAACAAGGAATTCATTCACTACTTCCCATGGGCAGGCAGGTGTTCAGCCATCTCCAGGAAAGCAGGGCTCCATCATGAGTAATGCTTACTTCTAAGACAAACTCTGTAACTCCAAACATCCCCCCTTCCTCTTTCTTCCCCCACAGCTTTTATTGCTGAGCATGACATCATATGGTATGAAATACCCTTTTGGTCAGTTGGAGTCAGCTGTCTCAGCTGTATCCCCTCCCAAACTTTTGCCCACCCCCAGCCTACTCACTGGCACGTCCAGTGTGAGGAGCAGAAAGGGCCTTGACTCTGTGTAAGCACTGCTCAGCAATAACAAAAATATGGGTGTATTATCGTTGCTGTTTTCACCACAAATCCAAATCACAACATCATACAAGCTACTATGAAGAAAACTCTATCGTGGCCCGAAGCAGTACACTATACAAAGGAATACAACAACAGAGAATACTGGAAAGTAAGATACAAGTTAGGTAGACGGGAACTCTTCAAGAAATGTCAGAGATCCTGTCATAGCTGACTGCATCTGCATTCTTTACAGTTTCTTCTTCTAGCAATTTTAGTTAAAAAAAAAAAAAAAGTTAACTTCTTAACTTCAAAGCAGAAACTACAGTTTTTCCATTGATTTCCTTCTTGCTCATAGATACTCTAATTCCTGGAAAAGCTTTTATTTTTTTGTTTATTGATGCATGGCTCTGTAATTCTGCTGTGGTCTACTCTTCAGCTTGCCTGTCTTGATAGCATACTGACTACTTTAAATGTGCTTTCAAAGGCATAAATTATTTCTCAGTATATATATCCAAATTAATTCAATTTCCCCTAAGTACAGTTCTTAATTTCACTGATGTAATTCATATTTGGAACAAAAATAAAGTGTATATCAGTGCCAGTTTTCTTTGTAATGTATGTGTTAACTACTATGAATGATAAACATTTTATGAATTCATAATTTTCCAAATAGTCAGTCCAAAAATTTTTTTTTGAACTTTAACAGATTTTTGCCCCTATAGCCTGGATTCCAAATGCAAAAGTTTATTCTTAGCTGCTAACAGTGTATGATAAAGAGAACAGCAGCTGCATGTTGGCATTAGGAAGAATGTACTTGCAGATCATGAATTCACACAAAGAAAAACAGATTTAAATATCCAGATTGCTAATACTTTAACTGAAAACATTTGTTTAATAGAATCATCCTTTCCTACAGCTGTTTCCAATATCACCTAGAGTTAGAACTGTAGTCACTCAAACTGGTTTCTTAAAAAATCTTATACACAACTATGCATTCCAAGTCATATAACAGCAGCTGAGAATACTGTAGGCAATTTCTTTTTGATAGATTTTATGCCTCTCAACAATTTAATATCTGGGATTCATTTCTCATTCTGTTAACTGATAATCACTAGAGACCAGACTGTATCATTAGGTTTCCAGGAAGGGTCCCCGTTGTGCTTGGAAATTAATGGTCTTACCTATCCTTTGTAGCTGCAAAGCACCAGTGTCTTTGTGTTTTTCACTGGTGCTGATGCTGATGATTATTATTAATATTGAATTTTTTTCATTTTGAAATATTCATATCGCTGACTGCAAACATGGATACCCACCCAAAAAAAGAGTTGTTTTGAACTACGAGAAATGTTAAGATCTGTGGAATATCCCACATGTGATAAACAATTCAGTGAATAAATATTTAACAACAAAACAGATTTTTGTTTTTAGAAATTTTTTAAGCTATATTTTTCTCTCTTGACAGGCATGACTGTGATTTTCCAAAATAGAGATCATTAACCAAGCCTTAGCTGAAAAGTCAAAGAAGAAATATTGCAAATTTGAACTATTTTTTCGATAAATAAACAATACTTCTATTTTGTCCTTTATTTCATTTCTACTTTTTCTTCTATGCAATGTTACATTTTATTACTTTTATGTAAGTGTTATTAAGAAAAATCATATTATTTTAAAAAAATAATAAATTTTGCAGGGTACGATATTACAAAATTTAAAGAGGATTTTTTCAACATTTTTTCTTCTTTTTGTGAATGGTAGACACCAAGCAAGCCTGATATTGCCTCAGACTACACAGAAGCACTCAAACTGTATGGTAGACTGTACTGAGCATAGCACTTTTAGCAGATTGCGAAATATGTTTAAGGTTATTTCATTTAGTAACTGCATAAGCAAGCGTATTTATTACAAAGAGGAGATTATAGATGGAGGTAGAAGTGGCAAACTGTTTGGACATGGTTTTTAAATTATGCTTGGATCTGATATTATTTCCACATTTAAATGACTACATTAGGGTGATTCAGTGTAATGTGTAGACATTTTATGTAATAATAACTATACCTCACTTTCAGATGTTTCCTAAATATCTTCGCTATTTTCATATGTGTTTATCCTATTATTCTACATCAGCAGAAATCAATCTACAGGCAGTACTGTAAAAGCATCCTAGAAGTCCTTGTCCTTTGAACTTATTTGTGAAGAAACAGACCTTGAAATTGTCCATAACATTCCTTATTGCAGATTGTGTTTGTTTGCTGATGGTTTGGGTTTTCCTTTGAGTTTTCATGTTACATGTTATTAGATATCAGAAGGAGCTGCATGGTATGAAAGACAGATTTTCTTTTATCCTGGTGCATCTATCCTGGTTTGAGGTAGAACAAAACCAATTTTCTTTTCAGTATCTTTACTTTTCAGTTAAGTTTACTCGAACTGACTGCACTCTTTAAAATTAACAATATGTTTTTCAGACAGTGCCTGATTCAAGCAGTGATAAGGTCTGATCTTTATATTTAACACCAAGGAATGGTATGCAGAGAGGCTCTTGCTTACACTTGTTGCTATAATAACTAAGGTCAGCTAACTTTGTTATGTGTCATGTTGGAGGGCCTGAAGCGGAGGATTATAAAGGGGTCTAACCTGTGGGGAGGAGCAGACAGGACAGCTGACCCAAAACTGACCAAACCACGGCAAGGGTATTCCATCTCGTGCATCATGCTCAGTATAAAATCTGAGGGATCAAAGGGGTCACTCCTTTGCTTCAATGGCTGACGTCCAAGGAGGACTCTGTCTCTTCGTCTGCCTTTGATCCCGATCTGTGCGTTCCTAAATCCAGTTCCTGAATCTAATTCCCGTCCATTGCTGAGTCCAGTCTGGGACTTTCCCAGTGCCTGCTGGTGATGTAATCATCATCCTGGGAGCTCAATATTGGTTTTGTACACATTGCATATATTTAATTATTTTCTTATTCATATTAATATATATTCTTTTTATTAACAGTTCTAGTGTCTTATTTCATTAGATTAATTTTAGGTTCTTTTTCAACCCATAAGTCTCTCTCCCTTATTCTCTCTCCCTTCTCTTCTGGGAAAGGAGAGAGGTTAAAGAGAGCATCTGTTGTTTGTTTAGTGGCCAGCCCAGCCTAAACCCTGACAACATCTTTCCATGATCTGAAAACAGGACGAAATCTTAAAATGTATTTAAAATAGGGCAAAGAGGTGCAAAAGAGTGCAAGATTAAAATTGAAATCTATAACATTGGGTAAAAAAAAGAGATTTTTTCAAATTTTCGTTTTAGTTCAGGAAGTATTGCTTTATGTTACAGCTGATACTGCTTCTACTAGGAATTTGAAAATCAAGAGGGAATGGATTTAGTGATTTAGTGTGCATGTAAAGACAGAAAGAGATTTTTTAAGTACATAAACAGCAAATTTTAAGTTATCTGCTTTAAACATGTATAAATATTTATAAACTAAATTGTTACTGAGCACAGAGTTTAAAATTACAGAGCCTGTAGGGCTCACCAGAGACAGGAAGCGTGACTTGAAGACCTGCAGAGTGAAGAAAAACATGTTTGGAAAAATGTTTAAGATGAGTTTGGGGAAGCATAGAGAGGAGATCAAGGACATAACTGTGAAAAGGACTGACAATTACATAGAAGGAAGATGCCTTCTATCAGGCTTCTTGACTTTTGATATTGAGACAGAAAAAGGGAAACAGGACGCTGGGGAAAGTCGTAGAATAACAGAATCGTAGAAAAGTTTGGGTTGGAAGAGACCTTTAAAGGTCATCTAGTCCAACCTCCCCTGCAATGAGCAGGGACATCTTCAACTAGATCAGGTTACTGAGAGCCTCGTCCAATCAGACCTTGAATGTTTCCAGGGACGGGGCACCTACCACCTCCTTGGGTAACCTGTTCCGGTGTTTCACCATGATTATTGTAAAAAATTTCTTCCTGATATCTATTCTAAATCTACCCATTTTAATTTAAAGCCATTACCCCTTGTCCTATCATTACACTCTCTGTTAAAGTGCCCCTCCCTCTATTTCCTGTAGGCTACCTTTAAGTAATGAAAGGTCACAATAAGGTCTCCCGAGAGCCTTCTCTTCTCCAGGCTGAACAACTCCAACTCTCTCAGCCTGTCCTCATATGAGAGGTGCTCCATCCCTCTGATCATCTTTGTAGCCCTCCTCTGGACCCACCCCAACAGGTCCATGTCTTTCCTGTGCTGAGGGCTCCAGACTCTACAAGTGTAGTGTCATGTACTCTACTGAGGGCTTGACAGAAGACAGAAGAGAATGTACCTGTCATTCAGGAGGGCAATACAAAGTTGGGTGCAAATAAGTAAAAAATGGAAGTGGGAGTATAGTCCAAGATTGGATGGGACACTGAAGAGAAGGTATTTCAAGAGCAAAAGAAATGGTAAGAGATGGAAAACAAAATGTGGTCCTTGAGCAGTCTTGATAAAATGCAGAATGTCTTCATAAAACATAAATCAGGGAGAAAAAGGCACAAACATATTATTAAACATGACTTCAGTGATCATTACTAATCATTCTGTTTCGAACTTAAAACAGGTATGAACAATACTTTTGACAAATAAATGCACAGCTGTTACACAGCTGTTAACCACAACAAAAAAGTTTGGCGACATGTTAAAGTCAATAAAACAAATCTTAGTATATGAATGGAGGCTAAATGTAATTTAAGGTTTAATGTAAATATATTTGATGGTGAAAGCTGAACACTTTTAGACTGTTTGCTTCTATAAAATTGCATTCAACCTTAAGGTTGATTAGTGCTTAAAAAAAAGGAAGGAAAAAAAACCACTAAAAAACCAAGCAACATAGGCTAAAATGATAACATCTTAAGAAATTCTGTGAACATTTTTTAATAGAGTAGGATTTATGAAATCCGTTAAAAGATATACTACTAGGCAAGATTCCAAGGACAGACTTTAATAATGACAAGATGCTGCAGTGTGATAGCATTCTACTTTCATCAGTCTCTGGTGTCTTGAATAATGCATTTTGATAATGCCATATTAGTCAGTCTCACAAACACTTTTAGTGACCAGTGTTTGAGACTGTCAGAAGTTTTCCTTAGAAGTTACAGGTACTAGATATTGCTCAGCACTGTTCTCTGAAGGTTTTGTGCATGTTTTCCATATTCTGGATCCATTATTGTATTTTTAGATCAATATTTTTGATCATTGTTTTCCAGCAAACTTATACATGATAAAACTGTGTTTGCAAAGCAAAACATGCCTTTGTTTTCAAATAACACACTCAAATATATTCAGAAGTTTCAACTGAAAACAATATATATAAAAGAAAAAATCCTCATCGTAGACAGCTAACTGCAAATTTTATTAAAAAGATCACAAAAAAAGAAAGACTTGCTTAATTAAGTACTGAAACCCTATGCCAGTTCATTTACTGGAACAACCCTTCAAACCAAAACCTACATATTTTAGCATACTTCACTTGTGTCTAATTGTGTCTGGTTTTGGGTACACCTCTTGGACTGGTCCACTGATTGCTCATGCTGGGGATTTGTTGGGTAGTACCCTGATTTCTAAAGAACTTGCGTGTTATATTTTTCCTCTATAGAAAACAAGTAACAATAGAAAATGGGAGAGAACTGGTATGTGACTGATCTATTCCTGACATGACACTAGGATGCAACTTGCAGATATACACAGATCAAAGATCTGGTCTCATATAGAAAGAAAATTTTTGTTTATCTTAACAAAGCAATTGCATATGTATTTTATGACCTTGTCCTGATACTACTTTTGGTACCTTGATGAACAGTAATGACTGGTATGGTCTCTCAGCTTGGTTCAAGTGAAAAAGAGCACGTGATATCCCAAGTGTATGTGTGAATGTGTATGTGTGTGTGCACACGTGCATCTGTCTGTCTATCTATCTGTCTGTGTGTGTATGTGCATGTGTGAACATAAATAAATAATTTTGTATAAAAATGCATAGGACCGTCAGTTACAGGTAACATCCAGAAAATTCTCCCCCCAAAATCAAAGTTGTTATATCAGTGTCCTGCATCTACAAAGATATTCCAATTATAGTAAAAAAAAATCTAGAATAAATTTGTGTCTATNAGGGGATGTCTGTGAATGTAAAGAAATGGTTAACAATACATAGTTTCTTCAAGGATAAAGACATTGTTTCACGCCACGGAATAGGACACTGAAAAAACATGACCTCTGCGCAGAAAAGAGCAAAGTTTGGTTTTCATAAATATCCAAGAGCTTTATAGAAGCTCTGACTTCTGACTTACTATGTGTCCTAGTAAGTAAAAAACTAGTCTATGATAGCTTCCTGAGGAGTAAGATACTCAGTTTACTCCTGTTGATCACTTGACAGCAAATCTGTTAAAATTGCCACGGTTGACTTTTTTTTTAGTATATTAAATAGGCTTAGATAAATTTTCAGAAATAAAGGCTTTTGTGATTATTTCTTTATGTGAAAGTCTGTGACTTTTTTGGATGAAAAGGGCAAAATCTTTGTTGTTTTCAGTTGTGTGAGCAATATTTTGTATTCTCCTTCCATTTTTTTTTATGCATATTTTTATGTTCCTTCCCTCACAAGTATCAGGAACTGATAAGGAACTCTGTCCTCATTTGCTATACTATCAATGCAATGGTTTGTCATACACTGCCAAAGGCATTCTTTGATTGCTATCTGAACCAGATTTTATCAACATCTTCTGGGCATTTAGACCATGTCTGCACTTATTTATTAATATACATCACAGTGCTCCACAGGGCTCTAATCTGTGATCACACTGCCAAGCAGCTGCTTGGAGCATGCCCTTATCACTATCTCAGCTGTTTCCTGGATTTCATTTCACCTCATTTTAGATTTATATAATACAAAATTCTACCACTAGAACTAGTTTTCTAGATGTGAAATTCTTCTGCCAAGCCATGACTGGTATCTACAAAGGAGAAGTTGATTTTTCTAGGGTCACTAATAAATATTGACTCAAGACACCACTCGGACACCTGGGAAAATAAACTGCCTTGATGCTCAATATAACTCTCAATTTGCAGACAAAGAAAAAAAAAATGTAGTCTATTGAGGGAAAGAATAAATTGACAGTAAGAAAGAAAATAAATAAAATAACGAGTGACAACTACATAAGTAATTTCCAATATAAAAATAACAATCAGATGAAGATTAAATTCTTGACAAGCCATTTGCTAGGACAGCTCCTTAACTTTTAAATTTTTCAGTAAAGTTATTGCAGTTGCCAAATGGGAGGGCTCTTTCACCTGTCTTTCTGGATAGCTGTCTCATGTAGTCTGTTGCCAATAAGTAGTGTTAAACTGGTTGCTATCCAACCCAAAGAGTTGCACTTGGGCTTTAGTATTCTGTTTTTTTAAATTGAAGCAAGTAAACATAGTCATCATAATTATATACATATGTATTTTCTGCACAAAGTCTTCTCAAAGAGATTTTTTCAGTATTCGGAGTTTTGCACTATGAAACTGCAGGTTTTCTCCTTGTAAACAAATTTAAACATATCTAGTCCACCCTGAGTTTTCATATAATATGTTTCTAACTTAACTGCACTGATTCTTATTAAAAAGCCATTTGAACAATTTTATTCCCACCCCTCACCCCTACCCTCGGCTTGTTTACAACACAGTGCTGTTCCCCGCCTGGCTCTCCAATATTCTTGAACTCTAAAAGTCCTTTTTTATACCTCAGCCACTAGGCTTACACAGGGGAAATGCAGGAATTCCTAGCATAGAGGGGTTTTGTTTTAGATATTTATAGTAGAATAAGGTGAGTTGCACAACAGAAGTACTTATTACTCTCCGCAGACTGTAAATGGAGTCTGGCTGATGAGATCAAATGCCGATGCCAACAACTTGGTCATCTAAAATTAGATTATATGAATTGAATCCAGATGATAATGAGATTATTTTTTTTTTTAATAACACATGTAAAAGAAAAATATTCCAGGACTACCAGACACACATGTAGGAAATGTAGCAGGGAAGAAAATGCACAGAATTAGAAGTTAAAGTCCCATTTACAGTTTTTGTTGTCTTTTACCCTGTCTTTCATTTCAGTTTAGACATCAGGTCTTCTGTATCTTATTGTGTGTTGTGCAGAATGGAAATTTGTGGATCTCTAACTACTAAAGCAATACGACATTACAATACCACCAAAATTATACTACCAATGAAATTAGTGAGGGGTTCTTTCATTTTTCTGCCAGCAACCATAAGACATTTGACTTACAACACTGATTTTAAAAAAGAGAATAAAAAGAGAAGTATCATGACACCACTACGAATTGCATATAATTATATTTTTAAAGCAAAGGAATATAGGGTTTGGGGGATACTGTAAGTGGAAATAGATCTTGGTCTTTCTTCTCTCACTTATACTTTGCTTCTTACTAAGTCAGATCCAAAATAATTCAATAACTTAGTAGATGTCTGAGCTGGAAGCCCTGGGAGTTTCTTTTCCATCCTTGCACCCAGACAAGTTTGTCACTCCCATAAATCTTGTGGCTCTGCTCAGTCACATTTGGGTGACCAGGGGGTAAACCTGCTAGTTAGAAAAGGGAACACTAAAAGAAAGAGAGATTACCTCTCATCTTCAGTTCCTTGTCTTCCCCATCACAGAGTGGTGACACCTTGCACATAACACTAACTGGGGTGTATCTAAGCAGGGTGAAGGCAGAAAAAATTTCAAGAGATTTTTCTCTGTTATTCAAACAATTCAAATATGTATGTCTAATCTAGTGGTGGAGTAATAATTTATTTACGTAATAATTTATTTACATAATAATGAAGACCTTGTTCAGAATAAAATGAAGTACTTCACAAATAAAGCCTGGAATATGCCATCCATTTCCCCAATCTCTTGCAGAAATCAATGACTTTTGAGATGTAAATTATTAACTCCCATAAGACTAGAGTTTTATCATGATTTATGGAAATACTACTGAATTTACTACAAATACAAATATTTGTATATTTGTATATAAAAAAATAATTAAAAAAAATACTATGGTGTGTGGCTATCCATTTGACAGCATCTGAGGTGTTGAAAAACAGTTTTCAATCTTGAATTTTTAACAAGAAATGGCATTGGATTGCATATTTGAGATTTTTTTCTGACTCAGCTTCTATTTTGGGGGGTCTTTTGAAATCAGTGGATTTTTTGAATCAGTGAAAACCTGGACCTGGGGAATATCATGATCTGAGGCATAGGAATCTTTCAGGAAAGTATTTTTATGAAGTTACTTTTAAATTTATTTATTTTGTAAACACAGAGAGATTACAGTTCCTTGCTCTAATGCCTAGAAATTTAGTCTGCTTTTCCCTCTTATATTCACTATTAGTTTTATGTAATATTAATTGTCAGGGTCAATCTCTGAACTTTGTCAAAATCAGCAGGACTTTTTTTTTCCTTTACGTTTTGCTTTTTTTAATTATAGTCAAAACTGGTAAAGCAGAAGTACAATAAATCTTTAAGCTATTACCATCAGAACAAAATGCACATCACTTAGAGCAGCTGATTGTTTAAAAAATAGATGCATATGTCATTTGATTTTCTGTTCACTAGAATGACTTTCTTTTTCCCTTCTTAACAAAAATTCTCTTCTTTTGATCTTATTCAGAAAGGCAGTAAGAGTCTTTTTTAGGAACACTTGAAACCCTCAATAGATGCTGATTTTTCCACAACATCTGCCATGTTCCTATTTTTCCATGCTGAACAAACATTTTTTAAAAGTAAATGCAGAGCAAAACAGATTTTGCTAAACCTTAATTAGCATTTTTATAAAATACTTCACCCATAGAATTTGAGAACTCTTTATGGCATGACTGGTTTAGCCCAACAGTAAAAGTTGTATTATCATCTTGTTTGTCTACTGGGTAGAGACTGTAGCCCTGATTTAACCTTTCATATGCCTTAAAGCTAAATTTTAAACCAAAGGAGAGATATCATTGTTGCTAATGTGCTCTTTGAATTGTATCAATACTTATTTAACTTTTTATAATACCAAGACAGTGAAAACCTTATACTGTCATAAACCTTTTACAAGAGATACTCAGTAGTGAAAACACTGTGCGGTACATCATGGAGACTTTGTAACTCAAGGTGAAGATTTACCATGAGGTACACTGAAATTGATAACTAATGGTCATATCAAAAAACTTGTCATAAAAATGTTCTATATTTAGACAGAAAATTATATTTACAGTAAAACTTTCTTTTCCTTCAAAAAGTGACACCTTTCTAAGAATAATTTCTGTGTTAATAACAAAAGCTTCCTAAATCTTCACAAATACAACACTAAGATAAACTTTTTTTTCCAGTTGAAGCTGCCATAATAGTTTGAAATACATTTCTTGATATTCATTTTATTCTCACTGTCACATTGTTCCCACATTCCTCTAAAAGTTATTATGAAGCTTCACCTATCATGATATGAGAAAGGCAAATATTAAGTCTTGTTTCCTATCACCACCAAAAAAAGCTCTGGTGAGACAGTATAATGAAGAGAATTGCTTTCTACTGGGAAGTATGAAGTACAAAGGAGCTGGACAGTGCTCAAATAAGCTGCCACTGAATCATCTCTTAAAATGCAGAGGTATTTTCTCAATATCATTGTTGGGGTGGTAGCAAAATTCTGAGGTACTCATGCTGAGGTAATACTGCCATATTGGTAGCTTGTGCAGACTATGTCATTTTTACTGGGTTACTTTGAAGATAACAATATTTCAAGTCTATACAAAATCATAATTTCCTTAATGAATCATCCAATTAAATATCTTTGTGATATATTTTAATTTTTCTAGACAGTAGTGACAATATGCTGAGTTAAAAAAAGAAACCAAAGATCTTTTTTCTTAATTTGAGAAAATATATATTTTACCAGACATTATGGGCATAACTCAAACCCAGTGAAAAAAAGCTTATGCTTTGAAAAATTCAGTGACTTTCAGTATTTCTGATTAATTGCTGAAAGAGGGGAAAAGTTTTATTTCTGCTATTATGATGATGTTAGCCATTTTAACTGGCACAGTTTAAAATAAAACAAAGATAAGGAAAAGGGAAATCTATACATTCAGTTGATGAATTCTCATCAAATTGCATTGTTCCTGACAGTGAATGAGTATTAAGCATATTCTAGCAGTTCTATTACATTTTTATTATTTATTTAGCTTTTTAGAACACAACTTTTATAATGATAATGAAAAGTTATATTTAGTATTTGTTCAGCTTCCATAATTTCTTCTTTCATTGATATTTACTTATACAAAGTGTCTTAAAAATAAGCCTTTTCAGTATTTTTTTTTCCAGACAGTCTTTTTATATTAATATTTTATTTTTAAAAGGAGTGTGGGGGGATTCCAGTTCTGAATCTTTTGGAAGACATAACATTTTTAAGGTTTCTTCATCGCTGCATTTCTGAAGAAATTCTCTCCAAAGTAATTGTATTTTGTGTTAAAGAATAATTGCATTCATTTTCTTCCGTAAGTTCTACTTTAGCCAAAAGTTGCCTTTTATCTCTAAATTGTTACTGTTCCACCTAGTTAATTTCTTTCTCCTTCTAGAGGTTGTCTCAGTATACACTATATGATTGCTAGCTAGGTGTTTTGGTATACACTTCTTAAGTGCTCACAGATCCTTATCTCTTCCTAAGTTCCTACAGATCACCTCTGCTTTATTATGCTTATTGACATTTTCGAGACAGCTAAGGGATGTGCTTCTGTCAGCGTGTCTGTAACATCCAATACAGCCAATGTTACGGCAGTGGGTTGCCTGACTGGGAGACTTTTTCACGTTTCATTGTTGTTGGTCGGGTTTTTTTTGTTTTTGTTTTGGTGGTTGGTTTTGTGTTTTGTTTTGTTTTTGCCACAAATACCTTCAGCTGATCTCACATGGGGGCTCTGGAAAAAATACTATTCCTCCTCCTGTCTCCCTGGAACCACTAGTGAGTCACTGGAGCAGAGATTAGAGCTCCAGAGAGTCCCAAGGCTCCCTGTGTAAGGAAATGCCTTATTCAACTGAAGGTTGTTCTGAAATATCTCTTTAATTGAGCTTGCTTTCTTTGCAGATCAGTTAGCACACTTCACAGGCATTCCTCTACAGTGGTAAGATACCGAAAAAACCAGTACTTTCGTCATATGCATTCTCCTCCAAGAGTAATACATGCTTATTTTTCTGCCATACCAATCTATTCTAGAACCTGTTGTATGACTATTATTAAACAGATGTAAGTCTCAACTTAGCAAAGGATTGAGCCTGTACTTAATTATTTCAGTCTCTGTTTACTCTGTTTCTGAAAACATCTGTAACTGCTGTAAGACACAGAACCCTTCAAACTATACAAAAAAATTAGGAAGGAAATTAGGAGCTTTGTTGTTAAGATAAACATTAAAATATCATGACATACTGGATCCAACGTATTTTTTCTTAAATAATTAATTTCTAAGGAATATGAGGGAGGAATAATGAAACATCATACATTTGAAACAAATTTTAACACAAATGAAAAAAACTAGAAATTGTGTGACACAAACATCATTTAAATCAGAAATGCATTTCTTTTGATATTCCAATGCACGTTGGCATGTATATTTTGTTTCCCAGTTGGACATTCTGACTGAATGAGATGAATCACTTCACTATCACAAAATAAAACTCAACAAAGCATATTTTAACAAAAGCAACTTCAAAGCAACTTATCTGGAAAGAAGAGTGCAAACTGAAAACATGCATTAGAAAGGAGTGAATCATAGCAAAATAGTCACAAATGAGCCCTGTGGAAAGAAATTCTGACTATAAAGAAGTAAAATCAGATACTCTTCTGAATTTTTGCAAGTTATTGACAAGGCAACCATCAAAACAATGCACGTGTGTCTGGGTATCCCCAGCTGGTGGAAAAATCAGAGAGAAGAAGGTGCAATTCAGGAAATTAAAAACAAAGCTACCAGTAAAAAAAGTGAAACTTGACATCGTGATTGTAATATCACAAAAATGTGTGACATTAGGGTGCTTATTTCTCAGTATGGCTGACAAAGCATACATGGGTTGAAGATGGTTAGGGAAATTAAACTATAAAATAAAATAGAACTTTCTTTTTGTGACTGTCATTAAAAACTGTATCAGCTGACAAAAGAGCTCAAAGAATATTCTGAATGTTTAAAAAGAAGGTGAACTGTGCTCCTATAGAGAAGTAAACTCATTTATACTCAAATCTTGTCACCATGGTGATGATAGTCATGGTGGTCTTCAAATTATGAATCTATATATCACCTTAGTCACGTAATTCCTTCTGGGACAAAAGGAAAATAGTCTTTTTTGAAATTTTTCTCTATTATCATAACTAACACAAGTATGGGAAAACAACGACAGTCATAAAAGATGGGTTTCAGTGATTCAGGCAGCTGATTGAAGGAATTGTCCCAGATCTTTTTGCTTCTTTTCCACAACTACCTACATTTATTCTATATTTTGTCTCTTCATTTCCAAATCCACCTGTCTGCCCTTTCAGCAGTATCAGGGGTTTGCCACAACTATATCTAACACACTAGATATGCTGGGCAAACATTCTAAGACAATATGTTAAATGCTGTTTCGAAAATACATGGTTGGTATGCTTTGCTAGCATACTCAGGGTTGAAGTGATCACAAAATCAGGGCCCTTTCCACCCAAGATGGATTGGTAGAGACCTTTTATTTTGTGAGTTTCCTTTTTTCCCTTTCTTTGCAAACATCACCATGTCTGTCTTTTGGAAAATAATGAAGCCACTAATTACATAATTAGTAACAATAAAACACTAAATAGTTACATGCCTTTATGAAGACTCAAATATTAGTAGCAATCTATTCTAGTTAATATATGTAAGATTTTCTGCTTTCATAAATAGGGACTTAATAGCAAAATCTATCATTTAACAGCATTATTCACTTAGACTGGGACAAATCATGCCAATAACTCTTCAGATACAAACATCTAAAATGCACAGGTCTACCGTGGAAGGAGACAAGTCCCATCCTGAAAGACTAAAACATGTTAAACCAATCACATTATTTAGATACAACACAAAGATATCCAGATTAAATGTAATCATAGAATCACATCTTTACAGGACAGTTTAGCTTGAACCTTTGTAGGTCTTGTGGTTCAACCTTCTTTCTGCTTAAAGTGAGACTAACACCAGGGCAAATGGCTTAGAGACAACTCCTGGGAAACTTCAAAGATCTCTAAAGGTGGAGACTCATCATCATCTCAGAGCAGCCTGCACAATTTTTTATTACTTTCGTTTTGAATAATTTTTCTTATATCTAGCTGGAACCTTCCTTGCTACAAATTGTAACTGCTGCTATTTCCTGTTCACTGTGCACTTCCAAGAAGGCTCCAGCTTTATCTTCTTATTCTAAGAAGCATGGTCAGTTTAATACCTTCTCATTAACTGAAGATGGCCATTAATATTCCCTTTAGCCTTCTCTTCACCAGGCTGAGAAAGCAAACTCTCCCAGCCTCTCCTTATGTGATGTGCTCCAATCCATGACCATCTTAGTGTCCTTCTGCTGCATTCACTCTAGTTTGTCCACATGGATTTTTTTGTACACAGGACCCCAAGTAAACACAGTGCTCCAGATGCTATCTCACAAATATCAAACAGAGAATCTTTGCTTAGTCTGCTATCTCTGGCCTTACAAATGCAGCTGAATATGTGACTGGTCTTTACGGTCACAAGGGCTCTCTGCTGACTCACATTCACCATGCTATTTAT
This sequence comes from Anarhynchus alexandrinus, assembly GCA_008711295.1. Lineage (NCBI taxonomy): Eukaryota > Metazoa > Chordata > Aves > Charadriiformes > Charadriidae > Anarhynchus > Anarhynchus alexandrinus. Next base: position 1,652,566 of record VUYV01000135.1, read on the forward strand.
ATTGACTCCCTGGTTCTTTTCTGCAAAGCTGCTTTCTAGCCAATTAGCATCTTCCAGATTAAATTTCACATGGGATAATCCTACATCAGGAGTAAGACTTTCTGTCTGACTTTGCTGAACTTCTCAGCAGCCCATTTCCACAGCCTGTTGAGAACCCCCTAAATGACAGCTCTGCCCTCCAGCATACTGACTACTTGCTGAGTTGAGCAGAGCTAATGTTAGGTCAAACTGCCCAGGGCCTTCTGACAGAAACTAGAATACATCACACACAGTAAGGAAGGCTTTTTGTTTGTTTTGTTTTATCATTTAATGAGCTTAATACTTGAAAGTACAGCTTGCAGGTCAGATAAGCCTTTGGAGGGCTCATCTCAAATCTTGCTTTATTTCACACTTCTTCCAGATTAATTTTATCTGAATAATTTTACTGTTTTATTATGCATTTGCTAACTGGGACCAAAACATCTTTCAAAAGACACCCTCTGGGGGAAGATGAAGGAAGCCTGAGAATGAAATGCCTCCCTTCCCTAGTGTCCAGAATTAGAAATTCTTCATAAAAACACTTCCATCTCTTAGAATTTGTTATCCAAAAAAAGCCCCTTATAAACAGGATGGTACTCACAATAACTCACTTTATTGCAGGGGGAAGGATTGAAGAAGGTGAAAGACTGGGCATTCAAGTACCTCTTAACCATCTTGTGACTGGGAATCCAACTTGTTCTATTTGTGCCTAGAACTGCCTAGAATGTCCAAGCAGAAAACTGTAAGCACTTTGAAGCTGCTGATTTGATTTCCATTTGATTCAGGTCACACTGCTACAAGAGTCTGCAGGCATTTTTGCCTCTCATTACTCATGTTTCATGTTGTTTAATTGTCTTAGTTGCATTTAGGTAAAAAACGTGGATCAACGGTGAAACCAAATATAAATGTTTGTTAGGTATGAACCACCTTAATATAATTATAATTGATTAGTATTAGACTTATTCTTTTCACCACTTTCACCAATTTATTTCATGTTTTGTTTCATCAGTGTCTCTTTTGCTCACAGTTCTATATATCTTACTTTCTTTTCTTCTCTAATTTTCTTGTCCCCAAATGTAATTGTTATATTTGTTATATTTTTGTTACATATTTGTTACAATTTCTCTCATACATAGAACTCATAATCATAGCTTGTTTTTTCTCATTCAGTCTACTTGATGTTTGAAACCATATATACACACCTGATTTGGAACATTTTAGAAGTTAGTAGCAATCATTCATTGTCAAGTTAACAGAAAAACGTAGTTACTCTGAATTTCCACTCATCAAAGAGTGGTGATGCTGACAGAATTCTGATCTTACATTATGAATTCCAGGGGCTCTGTTTCTTAACTGTCTTTTCAGTTCTTTTTGCAGTTCTGCATGACATGAAGTGCAAGTTTCTGAAGGGTATTTGTTGCCAGTATAATAGCGATAATACAGGGAGACAGCAGAAGAGATTTTGCACATTTTAGAAATATATAAAGTCCCATTGCAATTCTGACAGAGGAGGATAACAGGACTGTGCCTTTGTGCACACCCACTGCTCTTAGTCAGTAATTCCTGGAGTAGTCCAGGACCTCACCAGCCATTTATCTGCATATATAAGTTAATGGCTTGAGACAATAGACAGACTCGGAACTAGGTGACAGACTGGACCTTCCTATTGAGTATTTCAGTCATTGTTACAGCAGCCCTCCAGTGGATAATGTTGGGCAGCTCTAGAATTCCCCCCATGCAGGTCCTGCTGTGCCCAGCCCAATTTGTATGCCTAAATATCTTGATTAACATCCTAAATTAAGTGTGCCAAATAGTAACAATTTTATATTCTATTTCAGTCAATAAAGAAAGGCTTCAGCTATCAAAGGTCTGTCTGATTCCCAGCTTGTCCAAAGGAATGAAAAGCTTTTGTAAGTTCTCTTTCATATTTGTCACTCCATGTCGATATCCTGGATATCCAGAAACATCTGAAATAGTGATAATGCTTCATTATCAGTATAAACCAAAGTGTGTGGAGCATAACTGGGCTTTAGATGTTCAAGGTTAAAGAGTTCTGATGCTCCTTCAGTCATGACTTCTATCTTTAGATCTATAAATAATTTGTTCAATTATGTTGGAAAATATAGTGATGCTACATTTCTGTGCATTTATGTTTTTTAACAGCATGAAAAACATTAGTCTTCATAGTAAAAAATCACCTAAATTTAAAAAAAAAAAGTGCCTCAATTTGAAATTTATTCCCATTCCAGTTGTTTTCTTTAAGATGTCTGGTCACAAAAGAGCACATATATCATGTGTAAATCATCTATTATAGAAAGTGTTAAGTGATGGCAGATTGTTTATATGAAAGTTAGAAAATTACAGGTGATTTTACTTTTATTATATTAAATATCTTTTAATATTTAATGTTGTTTGTATATTTAATATTTAATCTAAATCACCATGAAATAATGGTATACTTCTGATTTAGTCTTGCAAGTATTCTGTGTATTTCAAAGAAACCAAAGTGTGCTGGAGGCAGGTGTTGTCTGGTACTCATTGCAGTACGAAGAAAGCATCACGTGTTTAATTCATTTCTCTATAAATAGGCTTGTGGAATCATGTGAGACACCCTGGAGTACCCAAGACATACACAGCATCAGACGGATATGATACAGAAACTATGGGAAACCCAAGTCCTACTGGAGCAGCACCTAGTGGTGAGGAGGAATGCTTAAGGGCATCTCAAATATCATCAGATACCTCTCTGTTGTCAAATAAACAGTATTCAGTTGTATATTTTCTGTGCACCATCATATAATTTGATCAGACTTGAAAGGATCCTAAAGATTAGATGACAATTAAAAAAATAAGTTTAGTAACATATTTATTGATGTATTGACTCTTTTTCCTAGGTCTAGAAGTAAGCAACTATATATTACTTTCATTTATAGCTCAGAAAAGTCCATATATAGATGGCCTTTAAGATCAGTTTTAAACAGCTCAATGAGGAAAACATACATTTATCATTCCTAAAAAAAAAAAAAAAAATAAAAAAAACAAAAAAAAAAAAAAAAAAAAAAGAAGAAAACCAAAAGAAAATAAAAGCAACACTAGAACAAGATGGAATAACATGGAAAATGAATATGATTAAATTACCTTGATTTTTCTCATCTATTATACCTAATAAACACAAATAAATAAGAATTCTCCTCTTGTGTAACCAATCTGAACAGACGTTGTCAAAATAATTTCTGGGTTCAGAATTTGCAGGGATATGGGCAAAATTAAAAAAAAAAAAACAAACCCTAAGATAAAATCCTTGAAAGACTACACAAAAGCAACACAGCTGCATAAAACAAGGAAAATTCCTTCATAAAAGTTAGAAACAATTTTTTGTAAGTGTTCAGTCAAATTTTGCAGCTATTTGTTGTTGCAGATCTCCCACCATCTCTCCCCAGTATTGTCACAGATACATCTTTGTGTAATTTTTCTAGAAGGGGTGTTTGATAATGTGTATGATCATAATGTGTATATGATTTTACTGCTCCATGTGACTTCATTACTCCTACACTACCAAGGATGCACTCTTCCCACAAGGTATGAATGAGTTTTCCATCTACTTTTCCACAGTAGATTCTCTTTACCTAAATGTACCATGAAGCTTTAAGCAAAAATTAAACTCCCTGAGAACAATCATACTGTTTTTCAGTGACAGAAAAATTGTAATGAGATTTCATTGGTCCCATGAGAAAATCTTAAGCAAATTTCTGAAACCAACCAAGCATTTGCATCCTGGTAGAGGGGATGTTTGGTACAGGACTGGTTGCTCTTTCCATCTCTTTGTCCAGTTCATCAATAGATGGCAGCAAATAGCTCTTTTACCTCTGATCTGTGGCCCAGAGGGTTACACACACTTTATTTATTTAGTGTTCTTTTCTATTTCTGCCTTCCTTTCAAAAAAGATCATGTACATGACTGTATGTAACAATACAAGTTACAATACAGAACATATATAACTTAAGCAGGTAACTTCTTCACCAGGTCCTTGCTAGGGAGAATACATAGGGTTTCACCTGAAACTGGAAACCGTTCCTGCCAAATCCTAGTTAGCAATGAAGTGTGTACATATCTTCTGCACAGAAATTCACTGAAATAGTAGAATCACAGATAGAAATAGCCCATATTTAAGTTAACAATTATTAAGTAGCCACAAAAATCAGGCCCTAAAATCAAGGTTCTAATATATCTTTGGTAACGTTTTTATTTTGTTCCTCAGTTTCAGGTTTTGAAAAAGATTTTGCTCCACTTAGATGCTTCCAATATTCCTTGTGCAGCTTGTCCTAGAAAAACCCCTTGGGCCCAGTCAGTCTGGATAGAAAGGATGTGTAGTTTTCTCTGAGGGAAAAAATGTTTTCTAAAACTGCAGAAAATCTTGGCAGATTCCACTGTATGTACTCAGAAATATTTTTTCACTTCCTATAACTGTGTCTTGAAAAGATTTAGGTTTCAAACTTTGGCACTTTCTCTGTCAACCAAAAAAAACCAACAAAAAAAAAAAGTAAAAAAGAAAGAAGTGAAAGTAGATGTCAAAATCCAAAACCCAAAAATGCCTCCCTGCCCCCAGTATTATATAGAGAAAGTAGTGAAAGATGTAGTAGCAAAACTTTGCTCAAGCTCCAGTGAAATCACCTCTGACTTTAGAACAAGTAAAGATATTTTAAGCATAAGGGGTACCTGTTTAAGAAAATAAAAACTTGTAGAAAAACAAATCTTTAGTTAAAGCTGACTACGATATTTCACAACTTCATATTTAAATATTATTGTACAAATTAAAATAAAAATATATCTGTCTTTAAATGAAAGCAGATAAAACACACAACTGATACAGTAATGCCTAAGAAAAAACAAGAAAACTAAGACGAATCAGTAGAATATGTTCAGAAAACTTTGCTGAGAATCTCCTCTGTAATCAGTTTGCTGATACCTGAACTAATGACACTTTGTTTACCTCACACTGCAGTAAGAGTACTCTTCGACACAGTGTGTTGCCATGATGATACTCTTGGGATATAAAAAGAAGATGATAAAAAGAGATTAATAGATAGCTAAAAATATTTTGATGCAGTGTACATTAGAAAATGAAAAGAAAAAGAAAAAAACATGTTAAAATGTCAGCTTTTGTGTCACCTTTGTATAGCAAAAGTAGTTAATTGCTTTCTACTGAGAACCATGGGACAGTCTTAGCCCTAATAAAAAAGGACAACTAGAAGAAATGCTGAGTATTCATGTGAGATCTCTTTGGTTTGAGAACTTCATTTACTAGCTTAATACATCCCAGTAAAGTGAAAATTATTTTACTCATACTTTTTTCTTTTTTTCCCCAGAAAGGTAATTTATTTATTTATTTATTTTAATTTATATTTTTTTCTATTAGGAGTCTGAATTCAGCTTGTATGGTTCTGGAAAAAAAAAAGAAGTATGATTTAATTCCAAAGAAAAGCAGGTATAATATAAGAAAGGAAGAGAGAAAAAAAATATCAGAATATATGACAGTGCACCATTTAAAATAGTCTGCAAATGATAGATGTTAAAAATGCATTTAAACAATTACCGATGTGAAATGAATTTAACACAGGTTGTGTAATTTATTAAGTCTGGCAGTGCTCAGTTACTTACTTAAAGTTATTGAAATTTGGAAAGGAAAATGAGAGTTTGTCTTCATTTACTCAAGATGTCCTTCGTTTGTTATTAAAGTTTTAATTTATACATACTGCAATTTTTATAAAATTAATTTTCTACACTGGTCACAATTTTATCTTTGGACATTTAACACGTCATATGTGAAATGAATTATAAAAGGGCACATTTTGCTGCTGATCTTGAGCCAATGTTGTGATGGAATTGAAAAACACGGTGTTCAAGGTTCAAGCCATCAGAGCTTCTGTCCTTGCTACATTACCTGAGACAGAACAAGGATGTTGTCAGCGTAACAAACATTCTTGTATGAAATCAGTGAGGTAGAATTGCCAGTGACCAGTCTATTAATGCCTGGTAAGTTTGATTTTCTGTTTTCTTAAATTGTCATGTTGTAATTATTTTTGGAGAAAATGTTATGTGAAAATCCATCACTGGGATATTATTAGGCAAACAAATGTATTCCATTGTTACAAAGGTCAAGGACAGCCAACACAGATGTTATATAAAACGTGAACAACTTTGTTTTAATATTTCTGTGTAGTGCTATCCAGCATGAAAATAATAGAACTTAATGTCTGATCACAGGAAAGATAAAGATATTGCTTTATTAATTATTTTTTTTCCTTAAGAAAGAATATTGTTTTATTTGGGGTTCAGCTGTATAATTAACACTGCATTGTGAAATATTTATAATGTGTGGAAAGTCAGAGATGAAGATCTAGTGTAAGGTATATGAATTAGCTAGAACATTCAGTAGAAGTTGTTAATTTCATTTTTTGTTTTGGCAGTCAATGAACAGTGCATGTATTTTCAGCTGAAAGAGTAATGTTGTTATATTTTAAATAAAACAAAGGAAGGAAAATAGTCTCTACTATGCTTAAATTATTTCTGTGATTCAGGAATGGAAATGTAAAAATTACTTAATGAGAACTTTGTGTTTACCCATGTTTGGGCTTCATGCCTTCCTATGAGATAAAACAATTTGAAACTTAGTGTTGTTTGGTAACAGCCTCAGGAACTGACATGGAGAACTACAAAGCAGTAGCAGAGCTCTGTTTCCCTGGATACACCTGCATATAAGGTACTTCAGCTACTGCTTAGTGATATACTGTGGAGAGAGGTCTCTTTCTGGTTAACTAAACCAGTTTACTTCCATTTTGAAGCTACAACACCTCCAGATGTTCTCCCCCATGGAACTGTGACCCCTGTGGTGTCACAGCTTTGGCAGGGGCAGGGATGGTCTCTCTCATGGGGCAAGGGTTATCTTGGCTGGTTGAAGGTAGCTTGGAGTCATGTGGGGCCATTTGGAGCTATTTCCTCCCCACCCCTGCACCCACAAAGCTCTCACTCATGACTCTTATCTGCTTCTATTAAATTATTTCCTGTTCTTGAGGCTTCTGGAAGTACCTGTGATGCAATGGCCCCTATGTGATCGTCCATCCTCAGGAAGCAGAGGGTAGTGATTTTCAGGACCAATGGCCATTCACCTTCCTGGCCTGCTAAAGCAAGGTTGCTATGATCCCCTGACACTAGGTCCAGCCAATGGCAAGGCTGAGCAGGTATCCCTAGGGTGTGTGCATGCACACACACACACACACACAGAGGCAACCAACCAGCACTAAAATAAACACAAACAGTACAAGTGGCCTGATCTTGTTCTTCCTTGCCATTTTCAATATAAAAGTAGGACAAGAGAAAAGACAAGTAACAAGGGAACAAAGCAGGGAACTCAAAGAGGTAAGCTAGGGTATGAAAAAAAAAAAAGTGTGACGGGTGTGCTCCACCACCAATCTGACCTTTATCTCTCTTAACCCTACCCAAACAATAACGACCCATGGTGGTCATAATGGATGCATCTTGTCGTGATGGCTGCATCCGGCTCAACGTGGTTTCAAGGAGACAGATAACAACACAATAGCCAAGGTCAAACTTGAGCAATGCGCTCATCTAGTCATAGTACTGATACTATGGTCGATATGCAAATATGACAGTAAGTCAGTCGTCTTACCCCCATAAATAGTGAACAGCACAAGTGTGCCTTGCTGTCGAATCTTGTTAAACCACTGTTGCATTTACTATCAAACTTTTTTAAATCCCTGATTTATGTCAATAAATGTATCTCTGCTTCTCTTTACGAGTGAAGTGCATCACTCCATCCGCGACATCAAGGAAGGGTAATAGCTGAACAGAGCAGAGGCAGAACCAGAACTGAAGCAGAATCATCACAACATGAGATGGTCTGAGAAGACAGATTATAGTAAAAACAGGAAATCACCTTAAACAGGTATCCTGTTGCATCCTCAGCTGGATGAACTATTCAGTCATTGAGACTCTCTCTACAAATGGTCATTCAATGGGTTCTTTCAAATCTTGTAATTTCATGGTCATGCCAGTAGGAATGACTTTAAATTCTGTGATTTAGTTTTCAGAAATGCCACCCTTTGTGCATGTATTTATCTTTCCTTTCTGAAACCCGTTTTCCTCTTTAAATAATTTGTTTTACTCACAAGAGGCTTCATCCTTACTTTTTGTGTTACCATGTGTCAGGATTATATCTTCATCACAGATCCCTGTCTGGGAAACTAATAAAAAAAATAATTGTGCAGCATGATGCTAGTTGAAGGTGGCCCTTTTCCAAGAGCACCATAAGTTTTAGCAGATGTTGGTCAGACTGCACTAAATGTGTGTCTGCAACTTTAGGAATCTCAGAACTCTTCAGTCAATGACCATAGACTGCTGCTTTCAGATTTCTGGGGTTTTTTTGAGGTCTGCTATTTTATTTTTTGGTAAATAAACTCAGACTCATGTGAGTGTCAGAGAGAATATGCAAACCTACTGCAATAAGCAGGAACTCAAATTCATTGTGAACAATGGTACAAAGTGTCAGAAAGCAGAGAGGGCCATCTAATCCCTACTGGATGGGGAGCAGAGTGCAATAACATGCCAGGAGGGCCTTGACAACCAGGATACTGTTCTACAGTACGTGAGCAGAGGGGGAGCAGAGCCGGCCCAGGAGTAGCAACCAGGTTCAACGAAGAATCCAGATCATCAACTGAGTTTATAGTGATAGGTCAGATCTGAGGTCAAGCCACAAGATCAGTCATGTCACGTCAGAATCAGTCAGACACACTCCATTAATTAGACGGCAGGTCAATGGTGACAAGACAGATATGAGGTCCAAAGATATTAAGGGATCGGAATATCTTTCGTATGAGGAGAGGCAGAGAAAGCTGAGATTATATAGCCTGGAAAGGGCTCTGGGGGTACTCATCAATGTGTATAAAAGCCTGATAGGAAGGAATGAAGAGGGAGACAGATTCTTCTCAATAGTTCCTAGATAAAGGGCAACAAGCAATGGGCACAAATTAACACGAAATTCCACCTAAACACAAGAAAACACCTTTTTACTGTGAGGTTGTGCAGACACTGGAGTAAGCTGCTGTGAAGGGTTGTCAAATCTTCATCTGTGGAGAATTAGAACCCAACCAGAAACAGTTCTGCACAATTTTTTCTAGCTGACCCTGCTTGAGCAGAGGGGTGGGATGGACAACCTCAGGAGGTCCTTTCTAACCTCAATAATTCTGTGATTCTGAGGTGAAGACAAGAAGTCAGTCTTCAGGTCAGAGATCAGAACAGTGGGGCCCATGGCCAGGCAGGGACACAACTGTTGGCTGAGGTGAAGATTGGTACTCCTACAGTGCAGGTCAGGCAGGGACAGATAATGACACATTATTTTACCAGGCACCCAATGTGTGGCTTGATTGTTACCAAACAGAGGAGATACTGATGTAACATCTGCTGCAAATAAGCAGTAAGATGTGAGATTTGATCTAATTTGAAGTGTCACCAGTGGGGAATCCAGAGTCTTGTGTTAGAACAGAATAGTTCCATTTGGAAGGGACCTAGGATGATCATCTAGTCCAACTGCCTAACCACTTCAGAGCTGACCAAAAGTTAAAGCATATTATTAAGGGCGTTGTCCAAATGCCTCTTAAACACTGACAGGCTTGGGGCATAGACCACTGCTCTAGGAAGACTGACCACCCTCACAGTAAAGAAATGTCGTGTTTCAGTCTGTTTATTAAATCCTGGTCTTATTCCTTCATGTAGATGAAGGAAATCTTCCCTTCCCTTCCCTTCCCTTCCCTTCCCTTCCCTTCCCTTCCCTTCCCTTCCCTTCCCTTCCCTTCCCTCTCTCTTTTTTCCCCTTTTTTCTTGCTTTTGTTTTCTTCTGTGTTCCTTCACTGCTACCAGGCACTCCTTACAGGTTCCTAGGTACCATGCAGAGCTAATTCCCTTCATCATCTCCTCACCTTAAAAAAAACAAGTTTCAATTCACATCTTTTCTGATTCATTGTGGTCTTCAAAGTGCTTCACTACAGTTATCACTCAGTCAGGTTAAGATGCAAGTAACACATTCTTTGTTACAACATCAGCCTTTTCTCACTTCCTCATCTGACAGCTCTTCACTGAGTTGTTTTCGGGCTTGTAATACCTATCAATAAAATGATTTTGTAATGCCCATTCATGACTTGTGATGTCTTGGAAAAGATTTTTAAGAATTTCTTTATCTTAAGGGCCTATTAGTCTTTACTTCCATTACTTCCGATTTCATGCAATTGTCCCAAATAAATAAGGATGTTGAATAGGGAAAACAGTGAGTAGGGTGTCAAAAATCTTTGAAATGATGAAGAGTCATGTAACTTGAAATACTTCATATGTTTATATAAACATATTCTGTCTTGTGCCTTGAATTATCTCAACTTTTGTATCCGCAGAACACTTAGAACATACCGCCATAAAATTAATTTTATAAATATTTTTTGCAAATGCAGAAAGAATCATGATTTTTCTCATTCCTGTAATCTATACAGCAACATACTTCCTCTAACTCTGATATGCAAACTTTTTTAATAGTTACAGGTGAAGGAAAACAAAGATTTTATTTAAACACAATGTTTCTTTGGAACTGATGGCAAATTGTTGACTACAGAATAACTTGCATTTTAACTGCCTGAACAGCAACAAGCAACATGAATTACATTCAGTTCCACAGCATTTACTTTCTTATTGATTTTATGAACAGATATCGAAAGAAACTTCTGACTTCAGTGCGCAAACATTTCTCACAGATACATCATTTTCTCCTCACCTTGTCAGTACATTCTTGTTCCTATGTTGAAAACTGCTATAGGCACCGCAAGTTTGTAGATAAGATTAAAATTGGAAAAAAAAAGCAGATCTTTGCAATATCATCTTGGCTCCCATCTTCTCTTTAATTTAAAATTCAAATTTTGAAATTCTTATATTCTAAGCACCGAGGTAGTGGACATCCTTATTTATGTTACTATCATGGCTCCTTATCTCTGTCATGGTGTCAGTAACCTGTACTTTACTGAAGCGTATGAAACTATGATATAAGGAACACGCTGTAGATCTGCTAAGAAAATAGGTTGAAAAGCAAAGACTTCTTAATTATGTGAGTGATAGTCAGCAGTTTAAAACTTGTATTATTGTGATCTTAATTAACTTAAATTACTTTAAAGAGTAGTGTGTCTGCCTGTTATATAGCTAGATCATAGCTCATTAAGAATTAATATTTTGAAAATATTTGATAAATATATCATTATACATATTTATATCATTATAAAAGATGTTGTATTTGCCTCAGTGAAAGGACATATACCAAAGGACCAAAAGAGGATGAAAGGGCATAGGGAAATTAGATGCAACAAAATACAGAAAGAAAAGGGTAATATTAACCTAATTTTGAAATAAAATGTGATAATAAAAATGAAAACTACATGGAAGAAAGGAATAAATTAATCTGTTTATAACAATAGCTTATAGTATGTTTTATCATACTACCTGTAATTAATGTCTTTCATAGTTTTCCTTAAAGATTAATTTTTTTCAAGCCATGCTCTGAACTTTTTATGTAAGAAGCACAGTTTTTTAAAACACTTAAACCAAAATTTCACTTTATTATTCTCTCATTTTATTTAGCGAATTTGTTACATAAAAGGGATTAAAACCCCAGTTTACTTCAGAGTGCAGAATAATGAATCATATTCAGTGTTAGTGGCAATGTCACAGAATTTGCACTTCTGAGAGAGTGTAATATGTGAACTGCATGACCACTAGGTATTTTTATTATTCTGTGTGATCTTAGATTTAGCAATGAACGTAAACACATTTTAGGACAGTTTGAAATGGGTTTATAATAAAACTTAAGGCTGCAGGTCTCCAGCAAAAAAGGGATACTATGACCTATTCCTTCTTCTAACCAACCCATTGAGAAAATAAAAGACAAAGCACAAAAAAATAGCTGCCAGAAAAAAAACAAAACTGCAGAAGACATATCAACCTTCAAAAAAAACCCAACCCCAAACCACCCCAACAAAAAACCCCAACACCAAAAAAATAAACTTCAATTTACTTTATATTTAGTTTTTAAGTACTGTAAAGAATGTAAAAATATATTTTATAGTTCTTATGTGAAGACTTCTATAAGGATGCACACTGCTGAAGTGCTGCTACCTGAATGAAAAGACAAATTCTTTGACTAGTAATATTAAAAGGCATTGAAAGGTTTGTTTGTTGTATCTACCACTCAAACCAGCAACTCAAAACCAATGACAAGAAATAATTTCCCTGTGTTCAGTATCATCTTATTTCTATCTCCTGATATGAACTCTTTTTTTCTGTTACTTATACAATATTCATTACAGCAGTGTATCGGAATTTGAAAAGATTTTACAATTATAAAAAAAATATTATTTAGGCAAAACATTTTTAGTATTCAGGAATTATGACTCTTTGGACAACAGATCAGAAGAGTCATTAGAAGGACTCTAACATCTAAATACCAAGAAATAATGGGATATAAACTTACGTTTTTCATCTTTTTTAAAAACAATCTAATTCATTATCTCCTGTATATATTTTGTAGTACTGGATCAAGATCACCTATGCACAATTTAAAAACAAACAAACAAACAAACCTGTTCATCACATGTTTTAACTGCTCATTAAATGTTTACTAACTGTGGAACCAGGTAAAGACTGAGATCATAACTTGAGTAAAAATGCACAAATCTATTCAATTACTTCTTAAATTTAATCTTTTGTTGCAGTGAACTTAGTTCTCCAGTGTCTTTAATGAAAGTTAGTGGTACTTTGGGTTACCTTGACTTAGGTTTCTAAAAGTAAGCTGTCTGAAGCTTAGTAGTCATAAGCTTGCTTTTAGTGGAGAGAAATGGACACCTGCAGAAGATTCTTCTTACCGTAATCCAAGTCACATGAATAACACTTTAGATGCAGTCATTTCTCCTCTGACTGCAAAAGGAGACTATGCGGATAGTTTATATTCAGACATATAGTTTTTCTATTTCTGAAGCTAAGGATACAGACCAAAAAGTACTCTCAATCGAATAAAATAATAATAATAAAAAAAAACAGTTGTGTATGTGTGTATTTGTATGAGTGTACCAAAGAGTCAAAGAGATTTGTTTGCTTATAATAGGAACTGTTTTTCAGATGAAACCAAACCACTTCCTGGAATAATATGTATAAGGACCGCATTTATCCTTGAGCAACAAGAATTTATCAGAAATTAAAAGAAGGTTTTTACCCCTAAAATTGCCAAAATAACCTTCCAATAAATTTTACAGAGAGCTTGTTAAGGACATGGGAGCGGGAGGGGGGGGGGGCAAGGCTGAGACCATTGCTTGAGAGATTTTTCCAGGCCTAGTTCCTATGATTCCAGTGAGCTGCCCCAACATTTTAAGCTGTATTTCCAGTGATGTCAAGAATAACTTCAGTCTTCAACTGATGAACAGGTAGGTTCACATATTACTTATTCTCTCACTTCTCACCAGTAGTCCTACAGTAGGCTACATTTTTAGAGAAAAAAAAAATATTAAATTGGTTTCCTCAGTAAAACTTCTTTAGAGGAAGGTGTTCTTTCATGTCTGTGATTAGTAACCTTATGCAAATTGCAAATGTCCTGATTAAAATTTTTGCATCTCTGTGAAGAGAGTTTCCAAGCTTCTAATTTGTTATGAAATATGTTGATGGACAGAAATTCTCTAAGACAATAATGGGTAGCAGTTGGAAAAAAGTCTACTTAAGCTACTGCAAGGAGAATTGTCTCTATAAGATATGCTTGATCAACTTGGTTAGTGTACTTGTACTTCTAATTAAAGCACAGAACAGGAACAATGAAGACAAGACATCAGTTGTTTTTTTTTTTTCTGATATGGTGGTGTTTGTAACATTTTATTATAAACAACTCCTTCAATAAACTTTGAGCTTTGCTCACAAACAATATAATGTTGTTTTTACAGCAATTGGCTGTAAAATTCCTTTTTTAATGTTGATAGAAACCTTGCATAAGGAACTTGGTGCTAAATGCTTATGAGGATTGCGTAAAATGCCAAACTCACCTTTTTTTTTTCATTTGTTTGTGGTTTTGGGTTTTTTTTTTTAGTTTGTTTTTAATTCCTTGGTTCAGAAAACAGAAATTGTTTTATTTTACCTGAAATAAAATTGAAGGTCAAATTAAGCAGTTTTCAGAGGGAGTTTTAATTAGATAAGGTTAAAGCTCCACAGAGCTTCTCTGTCTTCTATCTTTAATTCCCACTCTGTAGGAACCTTCTGAACTCACCCTGCTGCTTTATTCAGATGTAATCAGCACCCTTCAATGAAGCTTTAATTTAAAGAGAATTCATTATAGTAGGTGACTTGTTTAAATAGGTAAAAATGAATGCCTCTGAGCATAGAACTGCATGTTCTAAAATTAAGGTAAGGTCTTATAGGTAAGCTATAACAATGCTTCTCACAGTTGAACAAAATTTATATCTGCATAGAAATATAAGTATATATAAAGAAATATATATGCCAATACAAATAAAATTTATTATAAAGTCTCTCAAAGTGCTTTACAAACATATTAGAAGTATCCCTTGAATATTGCAATGTAAGTGAATATTATTTTATTTTATCACCCTTTATTTCCCAGATGAATATTAAATATAAGAAACCCAAGAAAGTCTAAATTGTTTATAGTCATGCAGCAATTCAAGAACAGATATGAAAGAAAAGAAACTGGTTTTCTTAATTCATACTCTCTGGCTGTAATTAACAGGATACAACAAAGCTGATTTTCAATTACTTTACACTTAAAGTGGTCATGCATTCATGCACTGTAGTTGTAAGTCTGACATAATCTTTTATTTGATGGCATTCTAAAGTATATTTTCACTCATCCAGATCAATATACCAGTGACTAAAGATATTGAACACCTTGGATAAAGAGACTAAAATATATTATCAAAACTTAATGGTGAAATACATTTGCACTTAAAGCTATAGGACAATAGAAAATCAGTCCTCTTGCCTCCATGGGGCATATCAGTATTGCAATATATAAAATGAGACAAAGTTTGTAGGAAAATATATACTCCTTCATTAGACCAGACGTGTATTCAGAAAAACTGAGAAGCTTTCAGGCATGCTGAAATAGGGTTGAAATAGAGACAACAAACTTGAAATTACAATTTGTTCTGAGTTTAACTTAAAATTATGTTAATCATTGAGATAGTTTGACAGAAGAGTTCATCTATAGCCATGAAAAGGAAAGAAAGTGTTTCTCATAGAAAAGGTGAGGATATCATTATCTCTTATGAGAGAAGAAGAGAGAGATTAATAGTGAGAGATGGAGTAATAGTAGATGTTGGCACCCATGGCATGTGGCGTATACTGTAGAATATAAACCCAGTGTCATTAAGATTGCATTTACCTATTTGGTTTATGAATTATAGTTTCTGGTTTGTCTTTGCACCTCTTGAACACAGTAACTTAGGTGAAATACTGAGTGACTGCTCTGTGAGAAACAGTCTTAAATTTATAAACATAAAGAGAGCAGATTTAGATTAGATATTAGGAAGAAATTCTTTACTCTGAGGGTGATGAGATGCTGGAATATGTTGTCCAGAGAAGTTGTGGATGCCCCGTCCCTGGAAGTGTTCAAGTCCAGGTTGGATGGGACTTTGAGCAACCTGGTCTAGCAGAAGGTGCCCCTGCCTATGAAAAGGCATTAAAACTTGATGATCTTTAAGGTCCTTTCCAATTCTAACCATTCTGTGGTTCTGTGATTCTATAACTGCATGCTGGGGATCTTACTGTTTTCTTAAACTTAATTATGCTGAGCAAAGGGTTACTACTCCCCTTTGTAGAGTACTTTGTGGAGTAGTACGAAGATTCTGCACCATATATTCCTCCAATCATAATCAGAAGCAGTATGAGGTAAGTGGAGATACCTGTGGGAAAAAAGAACCATACTGAAATTTATTCCACCTGCAAATCACTACTTTCAGCATGTGCTGTTCTTTATCAGTTGTCTCCAAGTTCATCCTTAGAGGGTCCTACTATTACAACTGTAAGACTCTATAGGGAATCTCAACAATTTCTTGCCTTTACAATTTCTTACATTTACTCTTACTCAGGAGTGGCTATTATATCTGTTGATATATTTAATATAAGAAAAGAGTTCTAAAGTACAACTATGATTTTTAACATGTGAATTCTTGATGAAAATAACATTTGCTTTGATTTTTTGATGCTTGTAATTTAATGTCTCATATTCAAATGTCAATAGCAGTGCAATCAAAAAGGCTTATACATACTTTGCACATCTATGTATACTTATGCAGAAAGAAGTTGGAAATGTAAGGTTATGTGGAAGGAGCATGTCTGCTCCTTTGAGGACATCTGATCAAAGGGGCCACAAACCAGAATGTACAGAGACACACCTGGCCAAATACATGGTAGGGGAGGTCATGGTAAGAACAAATCTTGTCAGTGGTATGGATTGGTAAGAGTATGTGGGGCGTGAAAATGTTTATTTTTTTCAGCTGGGAGGATAAGAAAAGGGAGGGAGACAAACACACAGACATAAAATGTGGCCAATTCACATTAACAAACAATAACCAGAAACAAACCTGGTCACTCACACTAATTGATGAGCTATCAAGAAACTGCAGGCAAACTGGCAGTTTGCAACTGATGGGGATGCAAACCTGGGGGTACAGGATGTTGGAGGGGGTCAGTGGGACTGTGCCAACTGATGAGGCAATGTGCAGGGGAAGAGGGAGCAGGGGGAAACAAAGAGGGGAGTAGGCAGAAAGGGGTATAAAAGGGGCCAGCAGGGTGTAAAACAGAGCCAGTCAGTACACTTGTCTGGCTGAGCCCTGTACCCGACCACCGCAGTCTGCCCTGTCTTCTTATATCTTATTAAATCTTTTCTTAACTCTCTGCGTAATCTCACTCTCTGTCCCATGTGTGCGTGTGCTGCAAGGACTTAGTACGAGCTGCTGGTGAAATCAGTTTGTGTGTGAGTGAAATCTGGTGCCAGCTGCTTGAGTCAGACTGGGAGTGTGTGTGCCCTTGGCCCATGATGTCAGCTACTGGAGCCAGTGGAGTCTCAGCATCAGCAACTGGAGTGAGTGGAGATCTTTAACCCCCTGCCACTGGGACAGGAATGATGTGTGTTCCGAAAACTAGCTACTGAGGAGACTGGGGGGAGTGAGGGGAGAGAGAGGCTCAGCACCAGCCACTGGAGCAGAATTATGGGTCACAGCCCATGTGCCTGGTGCCAGCTGCTGGAGAGCAATTGTCTGTATCTTTCCCAGACTGTGTGTGTGTGGGAGCAAAGCAAAACTTTAAGCTATACTGACTGGTGAGTAGGTGGGCCTTGGGTCTCAACAGGGGTGCAGGGTCTATGCTGCTACTGGGGGAGACCTATGAATGTTGTGTGCCCATGGGATGAGTGTGTGAGTGCTGCACGTTTGCAGTGAGAACTGAGCTGAACCAGCCGGACAGTAGAAGACCTGAGGAGCGGCACAGGACATGGGCAGGGGTGCCTAGCAGACAGAAGGTCTGTGCTGGTACTTGGGGATCCATGAATGTGTGTATGTTTGTAAACCTGGAGAGTTCATTATTGGTTGAACCTGCAAATAGGAAAGTGGCAGCTGTGTCCCTCAGCCTGGGTCCCTGGGCACTGGGCTGGGCTCCAGCATCCAGGCAGGAGGGAGTCCTGGCACAAGCAACTGGAGAAGGCGGCCACTCCTTACATCCCTTAAGAGGAAGTATCCCTTCATATGTGAAAACCTATAAAGAATTTAGTCAAATTAATTGCTTCAAGGATCTTAAACCCAAGGTTTATCAAAGAACATTTTGTTTCATGAGACATAGTTCATTTCGGAACATATTTTCACTCTGAATGAAAATAAAATTTTAGAATTCAGAATTTTTTTAAAGATACTTCAGTAGAGAGAAATCACATCTGGCTCTACCTACAATCTGATCCTGAGTCATCTGTGTGGCTCAGAGAATAATTACTGGATGGCATCCATGCTAGACAAATTTGTGTGATGCTACTTTGTTTTCATTATAGTGGGTAAGATTCCATAATCAGCCTTATGTAATGACAACAAAGCTTGTGGCATACATATGTTTCTTTGATTCTTCTATCCATATGTCCTTTGAGCCTAGGAATACATAGCCTACCTCCAGCTGGGGCTATGCATTGCTAGTTACAAATATCGAATAGGTAATGTCTGGTTCAGTGTTCTGTTTGCATATTATGGAATTCTTTTGTTGAATTTATTTATGTTTTTTAGATATTTTTATTATATTTTATAAAATACAATAGATTACACAAAGTAGTCAGGAAAGGATGCAGTTTATCTATTTACAGAAATTTTAAATTAGATAAGACTTCACTGAGGGCAGCAAGCCTGTTTAAAGAATCCAAATGTTGTGGCTTGCATTGAAAAAAAATCCACTTTCTCTATTTGAAATATATAATTAAAATTCCTCCATAAGGGAAATAAGTCATTTGTCTTAGAGCTCATTTGTTTAGAATGCGTGGTGTTTTTCGTGGACTTTGTGTATATTTTATATACTTACTCACAGAGTAGATAGTAAACATCAAGCCAGTGAACTGGAAAATCAGAATAACTACAGTACTTAGAGTATAATATTACTGCCCAGTGGGATTTTTATTAGCCACTAGCTGTAACGAAAAGCACTGCAATATGAATTATAATATATATAATTTTAAGCATTCAGTAGTATTCTATGACCATCAAGAAAAGGGTCATAATTTTTACATAGCTGCACATTGGTACTCAAAAATTATTTCTATAAATACAAATCAACAGACTAGAAATTAGTTTCCATGGATTGAAAATGGTTCATTCGGTCTGAAGAAATTGATTCATAAGTCAGGGACATAAATATTCAAATGAGTTTAATCAAATGTTTAATCAATAATAAACAAAGCTGAACGTAAATCCAACATCAGGTGATTCAAATGAACATTGCTACAGGAGGTAAAAAGGTATGAATGATCTCCCATTTGAGACACAAACTACATATCATCCCGAGTCAAAGTCAGACAAGGACTTTTAGGCATTGCTTCTCTTGATGGCTGAGTAGCTGTTACTTACTGCCTTCATTCACCACATACTTACTGATATTAAAGCTTAATTCAGACCATATTTAGATGTCTTTGAGTACTATTTTCCCATAGTACTTACAGAAGAATACAGGTTCACTGTTCTTAAGGGTGACAAATAATCTATTTCATGAAAACAGATCTCCACACTAAAGCATATCCAGCTATGTAAATATCTAAGGTCTAAATTCCTGCATCTCACTTGTACACTTGTAAAGCTCCCATTCTGCTATTCTCTGTATTCTGCTGTTAAAATAAGCTTTAAACCATTAACAGGTTCTTGGAATTAAAGCTTTTAAATACCAATTAACTTCTGACCATGTAGGGTTACACACTACACCATCATGTTCTATAATCTCATAGATTCTGAAATACTGAAGTAAGCCTAGAGTAGAATATCAAGAGACTAGAATGGTAAAAGTAGGATTAGCCTTTTCAGAGTAGTGTCACATATTTAATGTAAAAGTAATCTGGGTTCTTAAGTGGAAAATGTGTTCTAAATCATGCCTTTAAGCAATCAAAAACAACAACAAAAAATAAGACATAGAAAATTCTTATGCAAAAATATTGTAATTGTCATACCATTAATTAATCTTTGAGATATCTTTCAATAAAGATACATCCCCTTTTATTACTGGAGCCCTGTACCTATATTCCACATTAATATATGCAATTGGAAGGAAAAAAAGAAAAAAAAAGATTGATTTTTTTTTCTCCAGGTGAAAATTACAAGAGTCCACTCTTTCTCCAAATGAAAATCACAACAGTCTACTCACCAAGGAGCTGGGAACTGAATGATAATGACTGCCAAGAAAGACAGTTGACTGCCAAGCAGGAGCACTCTCAGAACAGACCGAGAAGATTTGTGTGCAGTTTCTTAATGGAAACTGATAGTGGGGAATGCCAGCAACCCAAAGGCACTATAAATATGTCATGCAAAAAAGAGCTAGGTAGTCCATGCAACAGTTGGTATAAATGGGGTAGCACCAAAGGCCCAGATACTCTGCTTGAGACTACCAGTCAGCTCAGCACAGTGATACAAAAGGACACAGTCCAATTCATGTGACATGTAGATTAACAGAGGCATTGACCCAAGAGGGACTTCCAAGGGGGATGTAGTCATTGACTTTTGGGCTGCAGGGTCAACTTGATGCTCTTCTCTTAGGTGGGAGTTGGGAGTGATGGTAGCTTCCCCTGCAGGAGGTGTGCTCTGGTCAAGCTGCTAAACCACAAAAGGAAAGAGATGAGGGAGAAAGTGAGCAGATTGCATAGCGTCAGGGAAGATGTATGGGAAAGCAAAAGGATCTTTGCAGGGATCTGGCAGAGTCCAGAGCCTAAGCCCCATGTCACACAGAAGGAGCAAGGTTCAAAAGCTGTGCTTGAGCAGGGGTAGGACAAAGATTCCCAGGACCCTGGGAACTGGAAGTTTAGGGCTAGTTGAAAGGGACAAAGCCCAGGTGGGGATGTCCTCAATCATACTGTTAAAGGGAAAGGAAACAGAAACACATGCATCCTGCAGGTCTGCTCCTGTCTGCAGTTGTTGTCATGTTCAGCGCTTTGGCTCCTATAATCATGAACCCATTTCAAGGAATAAGAGCTGCTAAAAAGAAACAGGATTCACCTGATAAAGGGGGACAACACAGTTGACTCTTGCTTACACAGTGAGGAGAGCTTTAAGCAAGGTTCATCAGAGAAAGGAGATCAAAGCCTGAAGATAAGTAGGAGAATGTGGGTGGAAAAGGGCAATGGGGAAGATGCTTACATTCCCCTTGAAACAGTGAAGTGAGCAGACAACCATCTGAAGTGCTTTTGCTCTAATGTGTACAGCATGGGAAAGAAATAAGGAACTGGATGTCAATAAGAAATTACACAGAATTGTAGATATATAGCAGGGTAGCATGAACAACTGGACTATTGTGATGTATGGATACTAGGTCTTTAGAAAAGATAGGCAGAGGAGGTGACAAGGGGTGTGAGAAGTAGCTGAATGCAGGTCCTGGATGAGCTAACTTTTTAGGTGCTCCTCTGCTTGTCCTGCAGCTGATAAATGAAGAATAGCTGGCTCATTATACTGATAGTAAATGGTAACTGTGACTACAGTGACCGTGAAATACTAAAGTTTGAACACCCTAAGGGAAGAGAAGGTGGCAAGTAGCAAGGAATTTGGACCTCAGGAGAGCGGACTTACTCAGGGAACTGGTACACAAAGTTTTGGTTTCCCAAATAATCTTATAGCATATAGTGCATTTTCATTCACACTTTATTACAGATTGATGAGAAGGAACATGTTGTCAAGTAACTGGATTGGAGTGAGTTACTGAAGAATAGCACAAAGTGCCATTCTTTTGAAGTATGACATCTTTTTTTAAGGATAACCTTCAACAATTAAGAAAAAATGTGACAAGGCTTTAAAGTTCTTAAAAGAAGAGTTATGAAACCTAGTGATGGATAACATGTCTATAGAGGTGAGAAAGAAACTGGAGATTATATCAAGACTGTAAGGACAGAAAGGATGGTAGGAAAAGTGACAAAACAAAGGCTTTACTAAGGAAGATTGCTAACTCCATGTTCAGCACATGAAGCTGATGAAACTATGTCCAAGACACATTATAAATGTTTTCAAGATGAAAAATATCACAATCCTTCAGTTAGCATGTTTTAGTAATGACATAACTTACCAATACCATCGTACTTTGAAAGCACGTTAAAATTAATTTTATTCTATTCAGAGATATGTGCCATATTAAAAGAGTTCTGATTGTCCAGACTTCCACTTTGAAAACCTATTCCCATTTTCAGCCTTCAACTGTTTTCTGAAACTCCCTATGTATTCATGAAGTTATGAAAAGCAGATTAGGTAGTTTAGCTAATAATAGTATTTGCTTTTCTTTTTACATTCTAAAATTAAATTTCCTAGGGAATTACAGGCCAGTCAGTCTCTGTGCCCACAAGATCATGGAGCAGATCCACCTGGAAACTCTGCTAAGGCACATGGCGAATAAGGAGGTGGTTGCATGGCTTCACTAAGGGCAAATCATGCCTGACAAATTTGGTGGCCTTCTACGATGGTGTTACAGCATTGGTGGATAAGGGGAGAGAAACAGACGACATCTACCTGGAATTGTGCAAAGCATTTGACACTGTCCCACACAACATTCTGGTCTCTAAATTGGAGGGACATGGATTTGACAGATAGACCACCTGGTGGATAAGGAACTGGCTGGACAGTCGCACCCAAAGAGTTGGGGTCAACGATTCCATGTCCAAGTGGAAAGCAGTGACAAGTGGTGTTCCTCAGGGGTTGGTGCTGAGACTGGTATTGTTTAACATCTTTCTTCGTGACATGGATGTTGGGATGGAGTGCACCCTCAGCAAGTTTGCAGATGACACCAAGCTGTGTGGAGTGGTCAACATGCTGCAGGGGAGAGATGCCATCCAGAGGGACCTGGACAGGCTGGAGAGGTGGGCCTGTGCAGACTTCATGAAGTTCAACAAGGCTAAGTGCAAGGTCCTGCACGTGGGCTGGGGCAAAAGTAAGCCCAAATACAGGCTAGGTGGAGAATGGACTGAGAGCAGCCCTGAGGAGAAGGACTTGGGGTTGTTGGTTGACAAGAAGCTTAACATGAGCCAGCAATGTACACTTACAGCCCAGAAGGCCAACAGATGCATCAAAAGGAGTGTGGCCAGCAGGTCGATGGAGGTGATGCTGACCCTCTGCTCTGCTCTTGTGAAACCCCACCTGGAGTACTGCGTCCAGGTCTGGAGCCCCCAACATAAGAAGGACATGGATCTGTTGCAGCGTGTCCAGAGGAAGGCCACAAAGATGATCCGAGGGCTGGAGCACCTCTCCTATGAGGAGAGGCTGAAAGAGTTGGGGCTGTTCAGCCTGGAGAAGAGAAGGCTCCTGGAAGACCTTACAGAGGCCTTCCAGTATACGAAGGGTGCCTGCAAGAAAGCTGGAGAGGGACTTATTATAAGGGCATGTAGTGATAGAATGAGGGGGAATGGCTTCAAACTGAAAGGGGGTAGATGTAGATCAAATACTAGGAAGAAATTCTTTACTTTGAAGGTGGTGAGGCACTGAAACAGGTTGCCCAGGGAAGTTGTGGGTGCCCCATCCCTGGAAGTGTTCAAGTCCAGGCTGGATGGGACTTTGAGTAACCTGGTCTAGTAGGAGGTGTCCCTGCCCACAGCAGGGG
Source organism: Anarhynchus alexandrinus (assembly GCA_008711295.1). Lineage (NCBI taxonomy): Eukaryota > Metazoa > Chordata > Aves > Charadriiformes > Charadriidae > Anarhynchus > Anarhynchus alexandrinus. The sequence continues at coordinate 1,675,984 of VUYV01000135.1, forward strand.
GATTGGAACTAGATTATCTGAAGGTTCTTTCCAACCTAAACCATTCTATGATTCTATTAAATATTTTTAGTCAGTTATTGGGGGGACAGACATAGAAACTCAGCATGTCCAACAGTCTTTTCAAAGCTTTTCAGATTACTGAGGTTTAAAGCAACACAAAAAGTAAGGTTGACGTATCTAAACTGAAAATAAATTCAAAATTCAGTTCAGAAAGATTTTAAAGTCGTTATTTCATTTAAAGATTCTTGGTGATTGCTGGGTAAACTCTTTTTCCTATTTGGCTTTCTCAATAAACATGCTGCCTGAATGTCTGAAACAAGCTGTTTTGACTTGTACTCACAGTTTTATCTTTTATGGAACTCTAGTTTAGTAATCTTCATTTTCAAGCATGAATTCAAAGACTCCGGGGAGATTGGTAAAAGGTCTAATTTTGCAAAACAAATCAAGTGTTAAACTAGAGGCTCCATCTCATTCAAAGCTATATACGCATATATCTGCCAGTCCATATATCATTTTTATCCTTTAAAATAAATCATTAGCTATGTTGCTATCTAAAGTACTTTAAGTTCTGACACTCCATAAGCACACATAGTTAAATAATCTGCCTCTATGGATTAGTTGGAGCATAAGTTCAAGTAGAAGCCTTATTAACAGAACATGGCTAAGACAGCATAGGCAACAATAGTGTGTGAAAAATGCCTAATATTTAGGAAATTGAGGTTTAGTTATATTTTAAAGTCTTTAGCCTAAAGTATCAGGGTGTGTGCTTAAGCTGCCTTCTAGTTCAGCAGTTCTACAGGACAAGTAGAGTGATTCACAGTACTGAGATTCCCTATATGGTCAATTGAAAGGTGTAAGTGCCGTTGAAGACCAATTTGGAGCACCAAAAAGAAACATCTACTTCTTTATGCATTGAGTTATTGACTATAATAGGTATAAGCACCTCTATAGGCAATTTAATGCTCTCTAATAATAGATCAGGAGCTGCATAGATCAGCCATTAGAAATATAAGCTATACAGGTGTGTTAAAGATCACTCATCTCAGAGCTGAGTGAAATTCACATCTCTTCACCTGGGATTCAGACTGCAACATATTTTCCTGTGACTGGGTTCCTTACAAAGTAGAATGAAGTAGTTATATTGTAAGCCTTTTCCATAGTAGTAATTCAACAGAATTCTTTGCATGCTTCTTAATCAGGTACTGACAGAAGAACAATTTCTGGGGCTGTCTCTTTGGCCTACTGATTAAACTATTTATTTAGGACACTGCTACCTGTCCTCTAGAGATCTTCTATTCCAACCTCCCTGCTCAAAGCAGGGGCGCCTAAACCTGATTGCCCAGGACTGTGTCCAGTCAGATTCTGAGTATCTCCATAGCTGGAGACTCTGGGCAGCCTATTCCAGGGCTTGACCACACTCATGCTTTCATGGTGTTCTTATGTTTAACTATTTTCTTTACGCTTCCCCATCAGATACTTATACACATCAGTAAGATCTCCCATAAGCCTTCTCTTCTCCATGTTAAACCATCCTAGTTCTTTTAGTATCTTCTTATATGACATATGGTCCAATCCCTTAATCATATCTGTGACCCTTTGGTGTACCTGCTCCAGTACATCCAGGCCCTTTTTGTACTCAGCAGCCCAGATGCCAGCAACGCAGATGTGTCTCACCAATGCTAAGCAGTGGGAAAGGATCAGCTCCCTTGACCTATTGTCAATGCTTTTCCTAACTCAGAAAAGGATGATGTTGGCCTTCTTTGCTGAAAGGACACATTGCCCACCAGGAATTTCTGTGAACAGCTGCTTTTCAGCTTGTCAACCCCTGGCCTGTAGTGGTGCATGGGGTTATTCTCCTATCAGGGTTAAGGCTTTGCAGTTTCCTTTGCTGAACTTTCATGAGAGTCCCATCTGCCCATTTCCTAAGCCTGTCAAGGTCCTTCTGAATGGCAACAAAAAACATTTGGTGCATCAACCCCTTCTCCCAGTTTTGTATCATCTGCAAACTTGCTGAGCATGCACTTTGTCCCATCATCTTGGTCTTCAATAAAAATATAAAAGGTATTGTCCTCACTATGGACCTTGAGGTACATCACTAGCAACTGACTCCTGATGGACTTCATGCTGTTGATGACAACGTTTTGAGTCCAGCAGTTCAGCCAGTTTTCACTCCACCTCACAGCCTGCTTACCTAGCAAGTAGTTCTTCAGTTTGTCTATAAAGATGTTATGGATGACAGTTTCAAAAGTTTTCTTTATTTGAGAGAAATGACACTCACTACTCTCCCCTCAGGCATTGAGTAGTCATTTCATGGTAAAGGCTATCAGATTGGTCAAATATGGTTTACCATTTGTAAATACATGTTGACTAATCCCAATCCCGTTCTTGGCCTTAATTTCCTTCAAAGTGGTTTTTAGGATTATGTGCTTCATCCTCTCAAGGATCAAGTGCCCTTGATCATTTTCTTTTGTCATTCTTGAAGACAGAAGAGATATTTGTTTCATTCCAGTATTCAGGAACCTCCACAATTCACCACGACCTTTCAGAGATTATCAGTGGGGCCTTGCAATGTGGAGGTTAGCTCCCTCAGCACCTGTGGATGTATCTGTGGATGGCCTTGTTGGTTTTTTTTTTCCATTTTGTTCAAAGATTCCCTAATTTTCTCTTCTGAGGATGTCTTACTTGCTCCAGACTCTCCCACTAGTCTCAGAGACCTGGGATTTCTATAGTCAATAGATTTTCCTATAGTAAAGAATTAGGTGAAGAAAGCAATGAGCACGCTAGCTTATTCTATGTCCTCTTACCAAGTCCCCTGCCCACTCAGCATCCAGCCCATAAACACTGTCTCAAGTAAAATGTACAACCCATAATTATCTCTATGCACTGGTAATTTGGTTCTTTCTGTAGGCCACAGAAGTAGGAATCTTTCTCACAGTATTAACTTCATTCTTCACTTCAATAGGAAGGATGGAAAAATAAATGCTTCCAAATATGTTCTATAATTTAGCTAGGATACCCTTTAATAAGTGAAATAATGAATTTAAATGTCTGAGTATGGAAAAGGAACTGTAAAAGTTCTGTTTCATGTGGGAGTACTTAAATTCTTCAGCAACTACATATAAGTGTCTGACAGTTTCATGCACCAAATTTAATACTATCATTAATTTAAGGCATGGTTTAAGCATATCTAATGGATTAGTTTTTCCAGGAATTAAAGCAGAATTTTGTCTCTTCTGGCCTATCTTTGAATCAAAGTTGCTCTTAGTCATCCACTGACTTAAAAAGGAATGTTTATGAGCATGTCTAGGAAACTGTGATTAGGTACCTAGACAAATTTGCCTAGCAAGACTGAAAAACATTATATCCGTCAAAGATGAGGAAGCCATGGATAATAGAAAACCTAAGACAACACATTTTGCCTAAATTGAAGTGAAATAAAAAGTAAGTGGGCTGAATTCGTCACATAATGTCTATCTCTTTATAGTTCAATTCATAATTAGTTATTTATACAAAATGGAAGAAATGTATCTTCTCCTAGGACAGCCAGAGGAAAGCAACCTCTGGATGATCAGTAGGGTACAGTCTATGATACTCTTTTTCAATACAAATTGAGTTTCTATTCTGAATTAAGCAGCGAAAGGCTTTGAAATCATCCCCCTGAAATCATTCGGTCTAAGCCATTAATTGCCCTTCCTTTTTTCCTCTTGTCTTGTCGTTCTGTTTCTCCTCTTTCCTCTCCTGCTTCCCCTCCTCTCTTCTCACCTCTGTTTTACAGAGATTTCTAAACAACTTTTGCAGCACATCACAAGTCACAAATAGGCTTTACATAATCAATGGGAGGCATTGTTATTCAAAGTTATTACAAGCTCCAAAACAACCTAGTGAAGAGCTGTCAGGGAAAAAACTGAGAAAAGGTTGACCTTGTAACAACACCTGAGAAGCAACACAAGACCCTGGATTCCCCACTGGTCACACCTCTAATTGGATCAAATCTCACAGCCTTGCTTATTTCCAATAAATATTATGTTAGTGTATCCTCTGCTTGGTGACATTCAAGTCCCACATTGGGTGTCTACTAACATAGTTTGTCACTATTTGAAATTTTAAATATCATGGTGAGTTAGACTGACTGTTCATTCTCTCTATGGCGATTTCCTTGCCCACATTTCTGAGAGTCAATTTTTGAGCTGACCAGAAGCACTGAAGCACCTGGCAGTGAATCCCCCTTGGCGTGTAACAAATGCTGTTTAAATATATTGGAAAGGAAATTACATTGAAACGCATCCTTTATTTATGTAAAGATTCAACATATTATTTTCAACATAAATGTTTTCTAAATGTGCAACAGCGAAATGTCCTACATGCATTTCTAATATACTCAGTGCTTCTGAAATTTATAGATTTTGTTGCCAGCTGTGAAAGTGAGATGAAGTTTTGTGTTATCTGCTAACAATGGGAGACCAGTGTAGAAAATGAAACTATGTAGATTCAAAACCAGTCTAAATAAAGTATGTTGTTCACAGAGAACAAATTATCTGATGAACGAACATGTATCAAGAAAGAAAAAAAAAACAAATGCAAGAAACACAGAACAGCACTGATATTACCTTGAAAGAAAGATGATAGAAAAATCCCTTTTTCAGTCTCATGTCAAATTAGTTACTAATTGTGCTTCCTTGCAGAGCAGGATGGGCAGGTAATGCTTTAATGATTTAAGCCACTGCAGAGGTGAACAGCAGGATGTAAATGAATCAAAATCCACAGGAACATGTAGTATGTGTTACTCTTTTTCTAGAATATAGGGGACACTTCTCTAAGTAATAGCTGCATCACATTGACTTTCTTGACCTGTTTGGGTGCAGACAGAGAGACCTGGGAACTGGTGTTAAATTTTATATTGTTGCAGAACACATAGCAGTAGAAACTATACCTAAAATTCTAGTGAAACATGGCTAAAAATATTACTCCTGGAATAATGAAATTTAACATCTATTTAAATGTAATCGTGTCTTGTGATTATAGGACCAGTTTTGTTGCCTAAATATAGACAACTAGTGCCACTTGCAATATCCTGAGATCTCAAAGCATTCAGAGAACATTGACAAGGGTCTCACAGGAATTTAAGACTATGTCTACCCTTCTGGTTTGCAACCAGAGTCAGTAGGAAGATCTAGAATAGGTCAGTTTCCACCAGCTGTCTATTCTTAGTCAGATAAAATAAACCCTAAGGATAAGAACTAGCTGTAGATTCCTTCTATATGGTTACATCTATCTGAGTTTGACATATAGACTTCCTTGTAGATAATGAACAGAAGTAAAGATTTCTGCAATACAACTCACCTAACCTATTTCCGATGTCTAGAAATGTCTCTGAGTTGATACATTCAGATTTAAAGGTGGGATTCAACTCCAGATTACAGAAGGGATTCAACTCCAGATTACAGAAATCAAATTTAGGCACCAAAATATGAGGATTTACCTCTGAGCTAAACTCCCATTATATTCTGGGAATAATCTAATAGGGCTTTTTAACTCTAAATTTGGTATTAAGCCTTATGTTACAGATACTTAATTTTAAGTGTCTACATGTTGCTAAGTGAATAAGCTTCAATCATAGACAATATGAACCTAGTCAGTACACTGAGTGGATCTTGTCTTAGTTGTCTATAAGGTTGTCCTGTGCTATTTGAGATACCCTGCAGCATCCTCAAGGCATCTAGTTGCTAATTTTGAAGGATGAAGGTACCCTGTAGATCCTGTGTCACATCTTTCAGCATGATGCAAATACTCTGCTTATCTTAAAAAGTCTCAAATGGTACTCAGGCCTATTTTTAGCCTGCTGAACCAAACCCTGTTAGCTGTATTGACTGTGCCTCCATCGAATATGGTAACTGTTCAGTACGCACCTGCTTAAATGCCTTATTCTATCTAGATGTCTGGAATCTGGGGCTCAATCCCACTCTGAGTAGTCAAAGTTCATTTTTGCTTATCTAAGCACATTTGTATATAATTTATCAACATATTATTAGGTGATTTATTACTCACCACACTCACAAAATCCATGCATTCCCTTTTTCTGCCTAAAAGGAAACCGCTAATATTTTTCTTTGTTTTCTTCTACTGTATAAATAACAAATTGGTTAAGCATGTCAGCTTTGTCATAGCTTTCTGCTATTTGCTTTCTGCTTTCTTTTTTAATCGCTAAATTCTTAGATAACATCTGAAACCAGAAAAGACAGAGCTGAAATTGTATCTCCTTCATCTGTAAAATGTGTCAGCTGCCAAGAATATCTTTTCTTCATTATATACTGCCTTTCGTATTAATTTTTATTTTATAATAAAGAAAACCAAAAATCCTCTCTTAAACTATTTGTCGTCAGACTTCATAATCTATATCTCTGCCAAGTTTTGTGTAGGTAGACATTTTTAAAGATAGGTTGTCAATGAAAACTTAGGAAGAAATTCAGGCATAACCCATTTTTAAAATGTTCTTAATGTGCTATAAATTTAGAGACATTTCAAAAGAAAAGCTATGTTTTAAAAACTATTTTAAATGCCATTTTCTAAATGCAACTTTCTAAAATTTTGTGAAATTTCACATCAGTAGGTACCTTAATTAACCCCGCTGCAAACACAGTTTTGTAACATGCTTGAAATTTTTGAGTAACCAACAAACATGTTCATAGGAATGAGGGTCTTGTCTTATGTTTTTTGTTTTGTTTTGTTTTGTTTTGTTTTTAATATATCCTGTAAGATGAAGCATAAACAAGTCAGTCCTGACTTTTATTGCTAGGACTATATTATTTTCCTTCTTACCACTTCATGACAACAGACATGAAAATATTCCATTTCACAGTTCAGATAAAAACAACCTTTCTATGTATGTGCCTAAATTCCATAATTTTTTTTGCAAATGTTTTCTTTTCTTGCAGATTTCTCTTACAATCTCTCTTTCTGAGTTGTTTACTGACCTAGCAAAGCACCTTTGCTCATAGTCCTGCTAAAATAGACAGCAAGTTCTGTTGTGTTCTACTTGTTTTGCAATTGTTTGTATTAATTGTACTAAATACATTGAAACTTCACACTTTGGTGGCAACTCAAGAGACCTTTTACAAATGTGATTGTGGAAAATTTTTGTAAATGAAAGACTTAAGTAAATGGAAGAATTCTTTCAAATGCCTGTAAGAAGAGAGAGGACAATGATGTCATTTCTATTCTGTGGAGCTTCACACTCTAAGGTCTAAGTAAAATGTCTTTAAATAACCCCTGGGTGAGCTACTTGCTAACAGGTTATAGAGTCATTACTTGGGAGGCATAAAGTGAAAGTTTTTATGATATAAAAGAGTGTCTTCAGCCATAGCTTCAAAGCATTTCTAACTGCATCAAACGTTTCACTATTGATTTGATAGCACTGATGAACACAATTCAGATGTTATTGCTTCACAATACAAGATTAGGCAAGACATCAATTTGAAACCAATAACAGTATTAACAGTTTAAAACTGGGTATACTTTCTCTTAAGAAAGTAAAAAGGTGAGAAGAAATTACAGCAAAATAATGTAGTATATACTATCAGGAAGACAAATAAAACCAGTTTTAAAATAACAATGATGAATATTATCACTATACTGTCACAGTATATGGCAGAAGGCCCAAAGAAGGTTGCGTGCACCATCTTTGCATACAAATGTAAAAAAAATATATACCTAAGCAACCTTTCAAGGTGCTCTCTACCATTTATAAATTTTATTTGGTAACTGGTAAGTGAAAAACCAGTAAGCGATCATGTGAAAAGAAGTAGAACTCAGAGCTGTTCTCTGCTTGGGGAATTGTCCCAGGAATAAACCTCCCATTCTTTGACTGCAGCCCTAGGAATCTTGCGTCCTTCTTGGATGTACCAAAGCTTCCAAATGGGGACAGAGACACTTTCTACTCTATTTGTTACTGGTGTGGGATTAATAGATTCAGCATAATCACAATGATGTGGAACAAAACACCAGCTGGAGCAATTGCTCTGGCACATTAGAAGACATGACTGATCTGAATCAGGAGGGAAAGAGGATACAACCATGTGCGTCTCCTGCTGCCTGGAGTGCCTGCTGCTTCTCTGAGGCTGGGTTGGAGGCACCAATGGCCTCATAAGAAGGAGGCACTCTGGCTGAAGCACTATGGGAAGGAGCTACAGGAGATGGTAAGGAAGTGTCATGGTATCTACTTGACGAGTAGACAGGAAATGGACAGATTCTTCAGAGACACCCTGCAGAGACAAGGTGCATGCTGCCTAGGGACAGCTAGAGGCTGTCAAGGAGACCTGATACAGTTTGCTATTATCTGCGTGATTAATTTTACTTCCAAAAATGAAAAATGAAAAATCTAATTTGGACTGATTGCAAATATGGTTGATGCTCAGGTTTTTTTATACTGTTTTTCATCACTAACTGAAATTTTATTTCAAAACAAATTTAATAATTTCCAAGTATAATCAGAACTTGGGGGGTGGGGAACATGCAATAAGGAGATAAAAAAAAAGGTAAAGAAATTGCAAACTGAAATTTGAAATTTAGCATCTTTTACCGTTTAAGTGGTGATATAAAACTTTCTCCAAAGTACTGCAAAGTCCCCTAGTTTTTTCTGAGACCAGGAGATCAAAGTTGATTTTTTTTTTTTACTTCAGTAATAAATAAAGAGGTAACTACAGAAATTAATAATAGCTTAGTTTTTCAATTTGCAGATCCACTTAACCCCATTGAGTTGAATTACTGTATTGAATTACTGTTGAGAATCTGATCCTACAAACTCCAGTTACAAAATGTACAATAAATATTACAGTGTTCAGCCATGTAACATGCAGATACATTAGTGATTATAGTCTTTATCTGGTGTTGATGAAACACAAGTTCAATTTTTGTTCGAGTACAATCATCCTTTTTGTATTTAGGTGAATTTCCACAAATGATTTGTGCCCATCCGGTGGAATTAGCCCCAGGATAAACAAAGAGAGACTGCACAGTCACAACTTAGCAGCAATTTAGAAGCTAGTCATCTTCTTCTGCTAGATTTTGCTTCTCAGCTGAGAAACAGTACATCTGTGACACAGTAGAAAGGCCTATCATACTCAAACATATAAAATAAGTCCCCATATTTCATATGTTAGCATTCAGTGACTGAATTTGTTCAACTACATATATATCCATCTAGGCATACCTTTAAACTTTCTGGACCTCAGTTCCCCAGCTCTGAATTGAAGTCAATAGTAATTTCCTGCTTGACAGGATTTTTCTAAAGATAATTACATTAAATATGCGGGGGTATTCAAATCACATGGTGTCTGAGATCATAAAGATATTTTAACATAATTATAACAATAATCAGGTCATTTATACCTGACTTAGTAATAGCTTATACCCATTTTTCACTCAATTGTATTGATTCAAACCACTCTATATTTAAAAAACTACACTTTTAAGAATCTTCTGAAATCATCTGAACCTAGCTAAGAACCTTGTGACACCGGTTAATTTTGGAAATCATCTATTAATCTTAAATATATATATTTTCAAATGGCTTAAATTATTAGAATGATTCTGAAGTAAAAAAATGCAATTTATTTTCTTACTAAAGCTTGTTATTGCAAGCTCTTCTTACTCTGTTTTCCAGTTCATAATCAAAATTGGATTTAACTTCTAAAAAACTTTCTTGTGTGAAGAATTTATAAAAAGTCAAGGGAAGTATTTCTTTGTTCAGGCTCATGAATTTTAAAGAGTGAATTGTATGAAAATAGCAGCTTGGAAAAATAGACTCTAAAAATAAGAATTAGTTTGCATCTTATTACCTGGCTCTTAGTTTGTAAGTAATGAAGAGTTACGAGTATGGATTCGCTTCGCTTGCATCACTAATGTTTTACGTACATTTTGCAGCATCTGAAGTAATTTTAACATTGGTACTTGGCTCATTTCCTAAGGACCAAATGTATGGATCTGGGCAGAGATCTTGTTTTTAACATGTGATACACAATCTAATATTAAGCATGTTCTCTGATATCCAACAGCTTAAGGAAGACTGTGGCTACTGTTCTCCTGCCATATTATCAATGTATGTTACAGTCTGCAAGAAGAGAGAGAAAATGTTAAGACTAGACGTATTTTTAACTGAACTTTACCTACTATGCTTTATTCACTAAAAGGTATTTGCACTTTATTTTTCAGTTCTTCTCCCCTAAAATAAGCATATCAAAAATGCATTAAAAACATTTAATGAAGAATACATTTGAAACTGGTATGCTTCCTTTATTTTGGAGCTGGGCCCAAGGCAGAACTGGAAAAAGAATACTACTCCAGTTGAGATTTTTTATAATAACTTTATCTGTGCATTGTAACTTCCAGTGTGTGCCAAGTTAAAGTGGAAGGAATTGAAAAGTAACCTCCTGCTTGCTCATAATTTCCTTTTCTCCAGCTTTATTTTCATGCCAGCAACTTTAAAGGGTGGCAAGAAATTCTTCCTAGTATCTCTGAGACTCCAAAAAGAGTATATTTTTTATAATCACTTCTGAGTCCTTACTGCATGTTTGTTCTTCTTTTAGTGTTCTTTCCATCTTTTCTTGCTACCTGTGTCTTTTGCATTTTGCCTATCTCACCTTACATTTGAAAATGTTCTCCCCTAAGTAATCTGAGCCTGGAAAATCTCCTTGTGCCCCTAAATGGTTCCATACACTTCAGTGTACAACAGCCAGGACAAGCCACAATGGCTGATCTCTTCTGTTATGCAATCATACAGTTTTAACAAGAAAAATAACTATGCAGTCCTATATAGTCACGTTACCACCTTCTACTTCTCCTTGCTTGCTTGGGTGACTTGCTCTTTTCCATCAGCTTTCTTTATACTCTTGTCTTTTGTGGATTCTTACTGATTATTACAAGAAACATTTTTAAGGAATAACTCTTTTAAAGAGTTTTTAATTGAAAATATTATATTTTTCTCCTGGTTTTTTTTTTTTTTTCTGTGGATATAAAAAGAAAATCTGTGGAACACAGAATTTAATCACTGTTTTGTAATTAAGTAGACATATTCTCTGAAATCAGTATAGGACAGTTTGTCTATCAAGAAGGAGGCAATGATACTAGTTATCATTGGTATATCACCCAGTTATACACTGTGAATCTGTAGCTGCCATGGATTACCATGTAACTAGAAGTATCTTGTTGACTCCTAGGTAAACAAGTTTAAGTCTGCTGCACACATCATAATGAGCAAGTAGTTGCTCATTACAATCAAATTACAGATTTAAAAGTGTATGACAACAACTTTCTGCAGAAGTTTTCTAAAGCACGACCAAGGTCCTTAAACTTCTGAATGAGTATGTTTATATAGATATGAGTATGTGGTTCAAAACAAAACAAACAAGCAAACAAAAAAAGCCATTAATTTCATTTTAAGATTACAATAAATAACTTTCCTACATGGTTCACACATAGCTTTATTCATGTCTGGAAAGAGAAAAAAGAAAAAGAAAAAGAAAAAGAAAAAGAAAAAGAAAAAGAAAAAGAAAAAGGAAAAGGAAAAGGAAAAGGAAAAGGAAAAGGAAAAGGAAAAGGAAAAGGAAAATCCCTAAGATAACTTGTTGCAATTCATGAAAATGTGTATATATAGTTATAAAAAGTTGACTTAAAAGTAGCTTGAAAAGGGGAATTAAGTGAAAAAATAAAATACACTGAACACAATAAATATTATTGTAGCATAATTAAAGTATTTCTATTACTCTCAGCACATTACGGAGCAATACTGCACAGAAATCAGCAGGAAAATCTTAAAATACCAATTTATTACTAGCAAGTGATGATCTTGGTATTCACCTGATGAAGCTGCAGGTTTGATAGCAGGGTTTTTTTTTTTGTGGGAGGAAATGTAACATCCAAACAAGCAAAAGCAGCAAGATAATAAAAGGAAGGCTTGAACAGAAATTGTGTGAGTCACATGGCTTAACACAATCTTTTTTTAGTTTAACATACAACACACAATCTGTTGTTATTTAATCTAAGCTAAAACATCACCTATCAAAGAACATGGGGAGAGCATGGTTTTTCTTTATTTACTCCAGATTTACTGCAACAATAAATCTATTTTGTGTGAACTGATATTTCTTCAGCTTATAATTGAAAATAGACAACGCTCCAAACACAACCAAAGTTTGAATGGAGAGCAAATGTAGGTGTCTTTCAGTTCATAGAAAAGGTGAACATCTTCACACCATCTCAGCTCAATGAGCAGCAAGGAATAGCAGTTCTTCCCAATCTTTCCCTGAGTTTCTCAGCCTCAAAGCCATTGCACTTTCTGCATATTTCTAATTTCAAAATACATCACTGTGTTAAAACAACACAAAGACTGCATTTTTTATTCTATGAATATATCAGCTATTAATACATAAAAGTATGTTTTATTACCAATTCACAATAATAACAGTAATTATTTTAAGCTTTTGTATTAGCTCTAAATTTTGCTACATAATATTTGGAATTAGAAGATCATGTATCCTGGAAAATACAATTTCCTTCCCTTTTCTGGAATATTGTATTCTATGCCATTTAACCTTATGATAAAGAACGGCTTTCCGTTAAAGTCACTGCATCAAACACTTGCCATATGTAAATCAGCACATTCATTTCTTTCAGCTTCCTCTGAGGGTCTATCTGACTTTCACTTCCAGGGAAGAAATACTTTCCATGGAATAATTTTCAAAAGTAATGTTTAGATTCTGTAAAATACGTATGTGAAAGAGATGACAAATATTTTGTCTTTGCTCCATTTCAAATATAGTCAACTAAAAATTAGTACCACTCTTTCATAATTATATACTCTTCCATACTACAGTATTTTTCTCCATGGCTGCATGATTTTGCAATGTAAGCAGAAAACTTTATTGTTTGTACAGTATGCATATACAAAGCCAACAGTCATAAGCTTTGCTCTTTTCCATTACAAGAAAATAGCAGCACTGATTAAATGGTACATTTTAAAAGAAGAAGGTTAATCCAGCGGAAATCTACTTTAATGAAAAAAGGTTCAATCTTCACATAACAGCTGCAGATGTAACCCTTGAAGTATGAAATTTAGATAGACACTCAAAATGTAGAAATGTGCTGGAATATGCACAAATCACTATTAAATAAGCAACATTTATGAATTATATACAATTAAGTTCAGCTATCAAAATATTTCCACTCATTTCTGTGAGAAGCAATCTAATATTAAACTATACCATGCACAGCGAAAAGAACCACAAACATGTTATATAGGACATTTTTTGTCAACTAAATTGTATCAGACATGAAAGTCTAAATACTAGGATCCTTACCTTTGTTCATTAAGCTTCTTAAACAAAATATATTGATTTAAAGGAATGTTTCATTTGGGGAAGAGGTCTGAGTAATGTAAGAATAACCAATATACAACTAAAAATTATTTTAACCTTTACACTGACATTAATAATTGTAGGTGTTAGTTTGAAATAAAGTAAAAATATAATTGAAGGTTTTAAAGTGCTACTAGCCTTCCTTGTGTTTAAGAAAATGTTCCTATTCAGTAAGATGTTTTCCTTGTAGAACACGTATAGTTCCAGTGCTTACCAGTGGGATGTCAATTAACTGTTTTGCTCAATTTTAGTTATTTCTCTTGTTGTACATATTTTGTGAGTGTAACTCTTTACACATTCTGGAACCAGTTTATTGATTTAAGTGGGATTTTACTACATTCTGTAAATATAAAACCTTTCGAAGAATCTGCAGGTATTTCTTGTATAAATTCTTGTTTCCATTGGTCTTGAACAGCTCTAATAAAGATGCCTCTGTTGGAAACATGGCACAGAACAGTCCAACCACAAAAGTAATTATTTAGTTCCTGTCTCTGAAAAAATTGTTAGTTTGGCAGTCCATCTAATTGGAAAATTGAATCATTCTACCTTCTTACCTGAAAGAAAGTTATTATAGTCAAATCTTTGGCCAGCATAGGTCACTGTACCTCTGTTACCCTTATGTTCATTTTTGTTGCTGAAGAATTTAATTCTTTTTGTTCAAACTGAAGTAGGCATGCATTTTAGGAAGACATTCTTGTTTTAATAACTACTTTTTCTCACAGTTTCTACACACAGAAATATTGACTCATTGGTTTTGCTACATATTTCACATTTCAAAATATTATTTTTTTGTCTCATATATATTCTGCTTGGTATAAGAATAATGTAAAATATGGAATGGTTGATTGATGTCTTTACAACCTCTGTGACAATAAGGCAATTTACTCATCTGCTTGTTCATATATAAACTATGAAATCGACAAGATCGATGTAATTTATGAGCAGCTTCAGGGCTTACAGTAATAGATAATAACAAAGATGCAGCAAGACAGTAGCTTTGGACATAATACTGGTAAAATATGAATAGAAGAGTGCCAAATACTTTCGTAACTGTACTGGCTTTTCATTATACAGGTAAGATCACACACTAAGACTCTTATTGCAGATTTAAAATTCTATATGAGCTTCTGCAGGGGAAAAGATAGTAACAGAAAATGGCAAAGCATAAGGATTGTCAGAGGTAACAGAGAACTGTCATCTACTATCAGCAGTTTTGCCAGGCTCAGTATAGACCTGGGGTATAGAAATGTATAGAATTGAGCTACAATTGAAAAATGAATTTGTGAATCTTTCTAGAGTACTTTGTTGAATATCACAATGAGTTGGAAGTGGTGACGCTGATTTAAAAGGTAACCATTTTCCATCTCCTATTGGGCTGGATGCAAAATCTCTACTGGAATTCACATAAAGACAATACAGGTGCATGATTTCATGCTGTAGCATAGTGAGGAAAAAAAAAAAGCTATTAATAGTGAACTAGAAGTCCTGCTTCTGAAGTTTTCATTATTTTAATGGGCCATTACAGCAATTATGACTCATGCTACAGCTCTCATAAGGACAAAGCTTTCTTAATTTTAATTATATTTTTATCTAGGAGAGGGCTACAAGGTAAAGGAATTTTTTTTCAACATTTATTCATCATTATATTAGCTATAAATTAGTCTGCATTTCTTCATCACCATATGGAAGAAGAGAACATACGTAAGATTCATCCTTAGCCTAATCTTCATTCCTGATTTATTCAGTCAAATCACAAATAACTTTTTTGATACCATGACTCATCACTATGAAAAGCAATTCTAATATCACAAACAAGAAATGTTACTGCTGCATGAATCATTGGTACAGTGTTTGCAAGTCATCACATATTTATTTATTATTTCTACAGTGTACATAAGCGGTGTTACCAATACTGTGATATAGTAGAATAAAGACACAAAAAAAAATGAGAAATAGGATAAGACTAGTTCAAGTAAAGTGTGTCTGCATCAAACACTGCTGGTTGAACTAATTTCAGAACATGATACTATACCTATATTGTCTATGTCAGCATGATACTGCACCACCATGTCAAGAGCAAGGCTTATTAGCAGTGCTATCATCATGATAACACAGCTATTTTGTTTTAAGGACTGAGGCTAGCATTTTTGTGTTATGCTGTATTTTGTGGACAAATCAACCTGTCTGGAGCTCGCAGAAGATTCTTAGTACAGTGTTCTGTTTCATGCTATAGTCTAAGATGGAAAGAGAAAATACAGATTTTTACATCAATTTACATCCTAAAAATGCATAGGATTTAAAGTGAGTTTTGAATGGTCTGAGCACATAATTTCCCCTAGAGATTACGAAAATGTTCACATATCTATACAGATATATATGTTACCTATCTACACATCTATGTATCTACCTATCCTATATGTAGTTCTAAGTAACAAAAATGCTTGACTAGATCCAAGTAGTTCAACTGAAACTAACAGCATCAGCATTTAATATTAATTAATTTTAAAAATAATTTGCTAATCTGGAAAGTGAGCACTCACTCTGCAGTTTAGATTCAAGATTAGGATATGTATGGATTTATTTGTTGGCATTTATTATTACTAACTAAATATTTTTTATTTAAGAAGCATTTAGTGCAAGGATTACAGATATGTCTGTCAATGTATTACTTAAAATAAAACATTATTAATTATTGTTGTATTCAAATACTGCCCAGTGACCCAGATCATGAATTCAAGCTAAATTTTGCTTAAACATATAATGTGAAAAGGAAGGAGCAAAGTTCAAATACTAGCTGTTTCTTAACTATAAACAATGTTAAAACTGAGAAATCCATGGTTAAATTCAGTTCTAAGTTCAACTTTGGCTCTGATCATTCCATTTAAAACAATAGGATTCCAAATTATGCTACAACTAATCAGCATAGCTTTAATGGTGTTACAGTGAAGTATTAAAGCTGCTATAAATGTGGAGCATCCTTTGACTCACTCCCATGACCACAGTACAACTTATTTTTTACTTCCATTACTTCGTGTCTGTCTTCTGCCTTTACTGGCACAAGCATCTCTTCATGTTGCAACCCCTTCCATTTTCACACAATATAAAGCCAACTTTAGACAAAGAAGTAAGTTTTGCAACTAGTTCTATTGCCTTCGAAGTAGATATGTTTCCATGTATTGTGATGTGCATAGTAAGTTGATAACTGACAATGAGAGTTAAGAAGTTTAGCAAGTTTTAGAACTTGCCTACAGTTATGTTTCAGTGATAATATATAGCCTTATATTTAATACATTATTTTATGTGTATAGTCCCTATACTAACATTTACTATATGCTGATACTGTTAAAATCTTTCATATATCATGCATCGTTCTACTTATTCTGTTTCTTTATGTTACTGTGTCTTACTGACACTGTTTCTTCGCATTTTCCTGCTCAAATCATCCTCCTCCTTGTCTCAGTTCCACAAAATTCTTTCACCTTGTATCAGAAAAAAATATAATTTCTTTGAAAGAGTCTGTCTCATTTCTATGACATATATATTGCACAGACAGCAATGTACAACTCAAATGCTTTTGTAATACAGAAAGTGATCATCGGTGTCATTATTATAACACAGATATAATATTGAACTCATGTTGCTGTCTTCAAACATGAGGAAGTATACTCCCTAGAGTTGGAAGAAAAGGCAGGATCAATTTATCCAGTAGATGTGAAAGCTCACAAAATGTCTTACTTGAAGGTTAATGTTGGTGTGTGATTAGACAGTGAAAAACTTGAGGAGCTCTTCTCACAAAATATCAGCCTCAAATGACAAAAGTTTTCAAAGCATAATATTATTCTACCACATCACTGTTTTCTTAAATCATGAGGATCATGAAATCAACCTTTTATATAAGTTGGGGCGGGGGGTTTCCTACCTATCTTAAAATCTTGCAAGAATGGATGTGCTACAGGATTAACTGAAAAGAAAAAATATATATAATATTTTCCTCAGGAAAGAATTATTCTGCTTTTGTGATTTCAACCAAATCACGATCAAAGCCATTTATTGTTTTATTAATGATTTGTAATTAAACAGGAATCAGTTAATTCTATATTCAGAATCAAGATAACCAATACAACAGGTAAACCACAATAGTAGCTATTTAAAAAATGTTAATAAACACCTAAAAACTTCTAAATACCCTTCTAGAACTATTCCCAAGAAGCTCTTATCCTCTGTCACCACATGCATGTGTGCACATGCAGGCGCACACACGCCCCCTAGACTCACACAGTGAAAAGTGCCACCCTCCTGGCCACAGGGGCTACCATCACCTGCTCCCTTTCTATGGAGGTTCCTCTCCTTTGAGAGATGCAGCTGCCCCAGCTTTAAGTGGACCCCCCCCCCCCGCAGCTCCTGACATCCTGCCAATGCACCCTCTGGGTGAGGAGGTGCCCTGTGGGTGACCCTGCACTCCGAGGTGGGGTCCCTGAGTGCTGTCCCCATGCTGTCAGCCCACCACTGGGTTCAGGCTGCTCCTGATGCTCCACGGGGAGGTTGCATTGCCCAGCTTGGGCAGAAAATAAAAAGTTTCACTGCTGTGGAAAAATAAATATCAGTCAGAGCAGTGGATCTCAGCACACAGGGGATTTTCCTGAAGTAAGGAAACCCCAGAGCAGTGGAGAGACCAGCCAGGAGCTGGCAGCCCTTGTAGGAGACACTGACGAGGCCTGGGCATTGCCAAAGCAACTGTGACCACCCCTGACACCTACAAAAAGCAGCCTGGGGAACACGAGCATCCACAGCTCTGGGACCAGAGCTGGCAGACAGGACATGGTGTGTCAGCCAGGGCACAGCATGGCACTTCACGCGTCAGTTTGTGTGGGCAGGCATGCAGAGAGAGTGCCTCTTCAAAGAAGGGTGATTCCAATGGCCAAGTGGGAGGCTTGAAGGACACATAATCCAGCAACTGGGCACCATTCTGTGACCATCTGCACAGGTCAAGGGCACTCATCCTACCTGACCTCAAGGCAGAATGGTGGGTACTTGTCTAAGAGCAAGGGCTGCAGCTTGGGCTTGAGGGACTGTACCATCTATCCCAAGAGTGGCTGATGCCTCCACCCAGGTGGAGCTCCTGAAGGGGGAAGCTGCAGTGCAGAGCTCAGACTGCAGAAGGTGCATAGACCTTTCTCCTGGGGCAAGGATAGGTGGCAAACCTGCCTGCAAAATATATGTCCAGGCTGAGGTCCTCCTGCAGCAGATGACTGAGCTGCAGGAGGCAGTGAGGAGGCTGTGTAGCATCAGGGAGGCAGAGAAGGAGTAAGACAGCTGGTTCCGAGCACAGTTTGCTGTGGACCCACCACCCACGGCCAAACAACCAAAAACACACAGAAGGGAGTGGGGCCAATAATGAAGAAGAATGGAAGCTTGCAAAGGCAAGGGCCAGCAGGAGGAAGAAACTTCCCCTGGAGCCTGAGGTGTCCTTGCAGAACTGCTTCACCACTCTGCAGACTGAAGAGGAAAGACTGGTCACATCAGAAGAGACGCTAGACCTGAGTAAGGGAGCCTGATCTGCTCCTTGTATAACAACCAGAGCAACTAAGAAAAGGCAATGGGTGATAGTAGTAGGTGACTCTCTTCTGAAAGGTACAGAGGCACCCATTTGCTGACCTAACACACTCTCTAGAGAGGTGCGCTGCTTACTGGGGCCTCATACCAGGGATGTCACCAATGTCCGCTGCTGCTATTTCACGTGCGCACCAGTGATACCACAAGGAGAGTCTGAAGACTACCAAGAAGGATTACAGAGCCCTGCGAGTGGTGGTAAGGGACTCTGGAGAACAGGTAGTTTTTTCCTCCTGGTCAAAGGAAAAGGCTTTGAAAGGGTCAGTCAAATCTGGCGAGTCAACAAACAGCTACAGGACTGGTGCTGCAGCCAGGGGTTCTGCTACTTAGGCCATGGGACTTGCTTTGAGAAACCAGGTCTTCTGGGGGCTGCTGGGGTCCATCTGTCAGATAAGGGGAAGAGCATCTTTGGTCAGAGGCTTGACAAGCTGGTGAAGAGGGCTTTAAACAAAAGATGCCATGGGAGGGGAACCCCAATCCATCGCACTCCTACCAGTTTGATGCCAGTGCCAGCAGTGGATGCCTGGAGCCTGGAGAAGGATCACAGATCAGCAGGAGCAACACTGTAGTACAGCACAAAGGAATTCCAGCCACTCCAGCCAGTAGATCAGATTCATCAGGGGCCCAACTTAAATGCCTCTATACAAATGCATGTAGCATGGAGAATAAACAACAGCAGTTAGACATATGTACGTGCCCACAGGGCTATGATCTTATTGGCATCACAGAGACGTGGTGGGATGACTCCTGCAACAGGAGTGTTGGAATGGAAGGATACAGGCTCTTCAGTAAGGACAAAAAAAGGAGACGAGAAGGGAGTGTCACCCTCTATGTCAATGAACAGCTGGAGTGCATGGAGCTCCGCCTGAGGATGGATAAGGAGCCGACCAAGAGTATATAGGTCAGGACTGAAGGGAAGGCAGGGACAAGTGATATTACAGTGGGGGTCTGCTATGGGCCACCTGACCAGGAAAATCAAACAGATGAGGCCCTCTATAGACAGAGAGGAGCAGCCTCATGTTCACAAGCCCTGGTCCTCATGGGGGAATTCAACCACCCCAATATCTGCTGCAGGGACAACATAACAGGGCATAAGCAATCCAGGAGGTTCCTGGAATGCATTGATGATAACTTCCTTCTCCAAATGACAGAGGAGCCAATGGTGAGTGGTGCTATGCTAGACCTTGTTCTTACCAACAGGGAGGGCCTAGTGGGGAATGTGAAGCTCAAAAGCAGCCTTGGCTGCAGTGACCATGAAATGGTGGAGTTCAAGATCCTCAGGGCAGCAAGGAGGACACACAGCAAGCTCACTACCCTGGACTTCAGGAGCACAGACTTTGGCCTCTTCAGGGATCTGCTTGGCAGAGTACCATGGGATAAAGCCCTGGAGGGAATAGGGACCCAAGAAAGCTGGTTAATATTCAAGGATAGGCTCCTCCAAGCTCAGGAGTGACGCATCCCAAAAAGAGGAAGTCAAGCAAAAACACAAGGAAGCCTGCCTGAATGAGCAAGGAGATCCTGGACAAACTTAGACTAAAAAAGGAAGCTTACAGAGGGTGGAACGAAGGACAGGTAGCCCTGGAGGAATACAGAGAAACTGTCTGAGCAGCCAAGGATCACATAAGGAAAGCTAAAGCCGTGATAGAATTAAATCTGGCCAGGCATGTCAAGGGAAACAAGAAAAGCTTCTATAGGTAAGTTGGTGATAAAAGGAAGACTAGGGAAAATGTGAGACAGCTCCGGAAGGAAACGGGAGACCTGGTTACCCATGATGTGGAGAAAGCTCAGGTACTCAATGACTTTTTTGCCTTGGTCTTCACTGGCAAGGGCTCTAGCCACACCACCCAAGACACAGAAGACACAGGCAGGGACTAGGAGAATGAAGAACCACCCACTGTAGGTGAAGATCAGGTTCAAGATGATGTAAGGAACCTGAAGGTGCACAAATCCATGGGATCTGATGAGATGCATCTGTGGGTCCTGAGGGAACTGGCAGATGAAGTTGTTAAGAGACACTATCTATCATATTTGAGAAGTCATGGCAGTCTGGTGAAGTTCCCAATGACTGGAAAAGGGGAAAAATAACCACCATTTTCAAAAAGGGAAAAAAAGAAGATCAGGGGAACTATGGGCCAGTCAGTGTTGCCTCTGTGCTCAGCAAGATCATGGAGCAGATCCTCTGGGAAACCACGCTAAGGCATGTGGAAAATAAGGAGGTGATTGGTGATAGCCAGCATGGCTTCCCTAAAGGCAAATCATGCCTGACAAATTTGGTGGCCTGTTAAGACAGGGTTAGAGCATTGGTGGATAAGGGAAGAGCAACCGACATCATCTAACTGGACTTGTGCAAAGCATTTGACACTGTCCTGCACTACATTATTCTCTCTAAACTAGAGAGACGTGGATTTGATGGATGGACCAGTTGGTGGATAAGGAATTGGCTGGATGGTCACACTTAAAAAGTTACGGTCAACAGCTTGATGTCCAAGCAGAGACCAGGGGCAAGTGGTGTTCCTCAGGGGTCGGTACTGGTACCAGTGCTTTTGAATTGAAACCTTCCAGTACTTAAGGAGGGCCTACAGGAAAGATGGGGGGGAACTCTTTGTCAGGGAGTGTAGTGATACGACCAGAGGTAATGGTTTAAAATTGAAAGAGGGTAGTTTTAGATTAGGAATTAGGAATAAATTCTTTACTGGGTAGGTGGTGAGACATTGGGATAGGTTGCCCAGAGCTGGTGTGCATGCCCCATCCCTGGAAGTGTTAAAGGCCAGGTTGGATGGGGCTTTGAGTAACCTGGTCTAATGGAAGGAGTCCCTGCCCATGGCAGGGGTCTTGGAACTAGACAAACTTTAAGAACCCTTCCAACCCAAACATTATATGATTTTATGAAAAGAGAAAGTGGAGAAGTTATTTTTGTGATCCTACCCGTACATTAATCCAGTAGTTTCATTTGGACATCAACTTTATTTAGAGCCAAATGCATATAGTTACAGAGCATTTCAAAATTTACCAGGAAATAAATAACTTCCATATGAAAGACTGGTTTCTAAGTTTACAAGCCTTTCCACTTTTTATTTCTTTTTGCTAAAAATATAGAAAGTAATTGTTACAAGTCTGGATTTTCATCTGACTATTGTTTTGGTCTTGATTGTGTTTTCTACTCTGTTTCCCTTTTATCCTTCTTCAAATACTTATTTTTATACCTTCATTTTTATGAAAAATCTTTTTTATTTGAGTAAAAACAATTGCATCCTGCACAATTTTAATTTATTTGTCGTTCTGTCAGCAGTAATCCATTAAATTTGTTCTCTCTTTTTTCTTTTTTCCTTGGAATAAAGTTCTTTTTCTCTATTGAACAGTGCACTATAAGGCTGCAGTCCTGCCATCAATACTCCTGTGAATATTTCTTCCTTAGAAAATCTGCCTAGTTTGACAGTCTATGTTTATACTGCCAAATGAGAGATTAGAATTCATTAGCTGACATGCAGACTAGCTTTCACAGGCTGGCTTCTCTTCACTCTTCATAGGCTTTGGTGAAGACTAGCCATGTCTTCTCTTTATATTCAGTCCCTGCTCTCCTTTTGCTCCCAGTGGTGCACCTCTGTCCTTGAGGTGCTCTTATTTCTGTGTGTTCAAACCATAACCAGGGAAAAAGTTAACAGTTAGAGAGTGTGGGTGAGCAAGCATTTCATCCTCTGAGTTGTTCCTGGCTTTTTATTACTTGGCAGTGTAGACACACCTGGTGGGACTCTTTGACTGACAGCCCTGAAGGGTCAGCACTTATATCTGCCCTCATTGAAGTGGAAAATAAATGGAATACATAATCTGAAGCCATTTGTGCCCCGGTGTTTCAGACGCTGTCATCCTTCCTCTCTATGCCTTTCCAGTCCAGCCTACATTCAACCAATTCTACCAAGAAGATGAGAGCTCTGGGATGGTTGTTGATTAAAGCCAAAGAAAAGTAGGTTACTCTAAGCTGCGTTAGATAAAGTTATTCATATTTGTTAAATTGATTTTTTCAGCTATTGAGACTTAAAATATTTATGATTGGAAAGCAGTATTTGAAGTCATTAATTTAGCTACATTGAATTAGATATTTCAGCACATTTAAAGGAAGAATAAACTATCATCTGTATGAAGGCACAAGCATTTCAGATACAGTGGTTTACTAAAAGAGCAGTTGCAGTTTTATAACTTTTTTCAACACAAGGCTTTGTAGTGTATTCTGTGTCAAATGAATAGCTACCAAAATAAAATGCATTAGTCAGCAAATTCCATGCACTCTTTTGTGCTAAACAGAGACTGTTTGCAGGGTATTTTCTGTCAACACATTTGTATCACAAGTGGCAGCTTTTAGTTTTCATTAAGATGACATGTTTCATTTTTAAACTGTTTGACAGCCTTGGTATTAACATGCACTGGAAAGAATATAAAGCATGTAATGCTTGTCCACTTAAAGGACATTTGACTCAGGCCACAGACAGTGTCAAATGTATCAGAAAATAGGAAAGTTTTGGTTTGTTTTGTGGTTTAGGGTTCTTTTTGCTAAAAAGGTTTTTGGGTTTTTTTTGTTTAAGTATATTAGCTGGATTAACTGAGTGCTTGGACAAATGCCATATGATTTCATTAAGCAGTCATTGGTACTAGTACACTTTAATCCATTGCATCAGCTATGCACAGCAGAAAACATCCAGAAAAGTTGTAATGAAAGCATATACTGTAACTGAACTTAAAACACTTTGTTTAAACCTTTCAAGCAGAGCTAATAAAAGAATGACTCTGAAAATTTGGAAGATCATTTGCATTTCAAAGGAAAGACAAGCTATAACAATACATGATAAAATAAATTTCAGAAAAAGCAATATTTCAGGAAGATTATTTTGTTTCTGTTTTTCTATGTCAAAATCTCTCTTTTCAGTCCTTTTTCTTCATGTTCCCAGTTTCTGCTAGCCTCCTTCACAATTGGCATAACTTGTCTCCCCTCAGATTACCCTCCCAAAAGTTACTTTCTGAAATTCCTTGAACAGCACTCTTTCACTCAACTCTCTGAAAGTCCTCTTATGTACCCAGCTTGTTTTCACTTTACTGCCTGCCTGCTCCCATAACAGTACATCTTAGTTATCAGTTCACAACTTTTGTCCTATGACTTCTAGTGATGCATTCTAGATGATTTAGTTTCGAGCCTAATTGTTAGGTCAAAAGGACTGGCATCAGGGAGGCAGTTCATTTGCAGAGCAAATGCCAGGTGTAGTGAGGTTCCAGAAGCCAGAAGGCAAAGAAAGCTGGATTCACTCCAAGCAAAAATTCTGTCCTACATTTTTGCCAGGTCCTGGACATGAGTTGGTTTATCTGACTTTACAACTAAGAGAATTAAAAAAAGCTAAATGTCACCCATTGCCTCTGGGGAAGGTGATCTTTCCCCAGAGCAGTCAGAAGTGAGCTGAAACTCAAAAGATTCTCTTCTCTTACATACTGTATTTGCTGCTTGTGTTGGAAGGTATAGTGGTAAATTTGAAGAAATTGGAGAATTAATTATTCTAATCTGTCTTTGATATTCAGTGGAGTGAGATATGCACTCCATAGGACAGTTTATCTGTACAGCTAGGTAGGTAACTAAGATAAATCAGACTAATTTCTCTCTAAGGATGCCTATTTTTCTCCATTGCATATAAAGGAAGGTAAGGGCGGTCATTTCAAATATTGATGTTTATCTCTTAGACATCAAGACACATGTTGCAACTGAATACGAATATATATCAGTCAGGGAATTAGAGTTCACTATGATGGGAATGTTTAGATGACTGATATTTCAGTCCAGTTTCCAACTTCAAATCAACACTGTTGGACTGACATTGGCAATAGACATCGCCCATTACCATTTGTTATCACTATCTACGCGAAACAGTCATTCTTTGAAGATCATATTCTACATCAGCTGGGAGCACACAGTACCACAGAGTGGATGCTGTGTAGTTACTGCTGATGGCTACGGATCTTGCCATGTTCTTGGTCAACAAATGCAAATTGGCCAGCTCTTTGATGAGAAAAACCAGAACTGAAATGACCAAGATCTCTTCCCCATCATTCTTCTCACCACTGCTTTTTTTTATGCTTCTGTTTCCTTCCTCAAAAGAAAGGGATGGATCTGATCTTCTCCTGACAAAATTCAGCTTATTTTGGGGACTAAGAGTGGTTCAGAATTTGTCAGGTATTTTTCCTTCTTCTTCTGCATCCTTTTTTTTTTTTTTATCTTACAGATTTTACTGCTCGCACATATTTTCCGGTTTTCCTATTGAGCAATTATGCCACAAGTTTTGTTTTGCTTCTTTGCCGTTGTGTGTTACTTAAAGACTTAGGTTTAACTATGCTACAAAATGTCAGTGCACTGCTGCTGGACATGCCATTTTGGTGTGCTTATTTTTGGGTTCAGGGCAAATAAACACTATTTATGCTTTACTTACTTTGCAGCCTGTTCTGCTTCCTGAGTGCAACAGGCCTCTACTTTGGCTACTAAGCTGACAGAAATCTAATTCTTTCTCCAAATATGGCAGTGAACCATAAAATCTGAGAACAAAGTCTTTCACTGCTATTGTTTTAGAGATAAGCAGGTCTAGATGTGCAAACATATCTACCCCTGTAAAAACAAGCAAACAAATAAAACCAAACTCCCCTACGATTACATGTTCTTTTTCTGCTCTTTCTAGATAGCTTAATTTAGAACCCATAATACTCAGGCAGGTGAATAAAGACTTCATACGACATCTACCTTCAAGTTAAAACCATGACCATTTGTTTCCTTTCCCTATATAGATCAGCTTCTTCAGCAATCAATAATAGTTTTCTCACCAAAGGTATTCTTTAACCATTTTAGATAGCTTAAACACTGTATCAGCTTGTCATTAATTTGTCTATTATCACTGAGATGTAGCAGGTCACACTATTCAGTTTAACCATTATCATAGGGTCTGTTAGACAGGGCACTATACCATATAACCTATCCTGTCTCCAGCAGGGCATACCGGGCAGAACTTGTATGGACCAATTGAGCTATAGCAAAATCCTATTGTTTTGATATTGCTCTAGCCCCTGTGGTTCAAGAATTTTAGCTGATAGCAGGAAACTAGCTCCTTTCACAGCTCCTGTGGAGTTCTGCTCAATAGTCTGGCAAGAGAGAGTAGCATTTTCAATACATTTCCCTGGAAGTATTTGTTGCTGACAACTTGCCTGTAGCTGTCAAACTGTAAAACTGTCTCCACCTAAGTGACTGACCACCCAAATATATTTAAGTTTCTATTTATAAAAGGGCAGACTTTAAAATAACAAATGTAGTTTTTCTCTGTCTAGACATAACCACAGGAAGCATGAGATATGACAAAAATTATGCAATGTGCGTCACCACTCTAGCAGATGTGTACGGGTGCACTTGGCAAGAACCTTTTAGTGAAAGCCATAGTGAAACCACACACAATTTCATTTTCACCTGTTCTCTCAGTAAACACCTGTGAACTGCTGGCACATATTAGGCAGAAGTGGTGAGGAACTTCGATAATCTTCCTTAGGTCTGTGAACAGTGCTGTAATTTGAGACTTTTAGAAACTTTGCACCAAATGGAATTGGCATCCTGTGTGCTTTAAGAATAAGAAATATTTTGTATTTTAAACAGACTTTATTTGCACTTACATGTGTGTTGTGGTTTAACCCCAGCCAGCAGCTAAGACCACGCAGCCACTTGCTCACTCCCCCCGTCCCTGCTGGAGGGATTGGGGGTGAGGGAGAGAATCAGAACAGGAAAAGTGAGACAACTTTTGGGCTGAGATAAAGACAGTTTAATAACTCAAGCAAAAGCTGTGCAGGCGAGCAAAGCAAAACAAGGAATTTATTCACTACTTCCCATTGGCAAGAAGTGTTCAGCCATGTCCAGGAAAGCAGGGCTCTGTCACACTTAATGGTTACTTGGGAAGACAAAACGGCATAACTCTGAACATTCCCCCCTTCCTTCTTCTTCCCCCAGCTTTATGTACTGATCGTGACATCATACGGTATGGAATATTCCTTTGGTCAGTTGGCGTCAACTGTCCCGGCTGTGCCTCCTCCCAACTTTTTGTGTGCTCTCAGTCTACTTGCTTGCAGGGCAATATAAGGAGCAGAAAAGGCCTTGACTGCTTAGCAACAACTAAAAACATTAGTGAGTTATCAACATTATACCAGCTGCTAGTAAGAAAGTTAACTCTATCCCAGCCGAAACCATGCCAATGCTTTAAATTGAATAATAAGAATAAAAGCATGTGATGAGTAAGGCAAGCCACAGTTTAGGAAGCAGAATAATAAACATTTCTGCAGATCTTGATCCGCCTACATTTTCAAAATATTGGAAGTCTGCAGGAAGATGGGCTTTTGTGATTCAGGTGAGGATGCAAACCTTGGTCTTGTGCTAACTTCACTTTAAAAGCTCTTTGTCATTAGTCAAATATTTATCTCATAAATCATTTTCTTCTGTAGGCAAAAAGAGGGAAATAACTTCTGAAAACAAAAGCGTTTCAAGGTACTTTGAAAAGAAATCAAAATGTCTGAATTCCTCACCGAACAAGGATCAGGCAAAAACATAGTGAAAATTTTTAGCAGAATTTCACATAACTTAACCAAAGGCCTTTGGAAGTTAAGTGTCTGATTTATGCTAATTGCACAGGGTGTCTCAGGATGGGATTAACTGTCTTTAGGGAGAACTGAAGGAAGGAAACTAACATTTCTACCTTAAAGTAGAGGTATCACTTTTAAATCCTTGACGTTGGATATTACTATTTAGACCCTAGGGTTATATTCCAACTACTTTTAATGTAAAATACACTTTTTTCAGAGCAGTTCAAGATGGGAGAATTGTGCCAAATAGGCTAGTCTACTTAATTTTATTGGATGCCAGCATTTCCTGAACATCCATCCATAAAGAAACCCAGACACAACCACATGAACAAGATAGCTCGAATCAATAGCCACTGTCTAGATTCAGTCCTTGTAGGAAATCCTAGGAAAAAAGTTCCTTTGAGAAAGAAGGATGATACCCAGTAGAGATGTCTGGTAAGCAACTTTTATACAATTTTAAATGTCAGAATTTGAATAATTTTTGCACTAGTTTGGGAACAGAAATAAATACAAAAATTTTGTCATTTTATGCATGCTTATCTGAAATTAAATGTATAATGATTTTAAGTCATGCAATAAAAACCCCTCAGATAATGTTAACGACAGAATTTAAACAACATATTTTCTATTAGTTAAAGCAAATGTATTAAAAATATCATAAGCTTTTTTATGAGATTTCAGAAAAAACCAAACCAAAACAAAACCAACTGTGATTTAAAGGTCTTATTTTGATGGTGTTGCTTGCCCAATATAAAATTGCTTTGTGAACAAAGCTTTTCCCAACCAGCTCTAAAAATGATTATCCAGTTTAGTTAAAATAGTTTGTTACTACATTTTTCTGCTAGGCTGTATTTCAAAATACTATACATGGGTGTGGATGTTCAAAACACTGTTAGGTTGTTTTTCAAGAAAATCTAGGTTTATAAGAGCTAACTTTAACATACTTCTAAATATTTAAAACAATTAAAAAGTTTTAAGTAATTAAAGTTTATCTTTTTTTTTGTACTTTCACTTCTCATTCACTTCCTCAGTTTCTGTAAATCTATTACTTGTGCTTATTTCTAGTTGCTTATATTGTTAAACATTAATTATATATGTATGCATGTATGTATGTATGTATATATTTAGTCTAACTTTTAATTTCTAAGACTAGTTCAGACATTCAGTTTCTTATTATATTCCCTTCTGAATTTCCCCCTTTTTTTTTTGCTAGATATCTGTCATGGATGGAGTGCTGCACTTCACTCACAAGAGAGAAGCAGAGATACATTTATTGACATAAAACAGGAATTTAACAAAGTTTGATAGTAAAGGCAACAGTGGTTTAACAAGATTTGATGGCAAGGCACACTTGGTTATTTAGTGCATACAGGACAGGGTCAGACACAACTGTCAGGGATACCCTCCCATTGATTCACAAGGTTCAGAAATGACCCCCTTGCTTTCTAAACTTCTTCTCAGAGAGGAGTCTAGGTGCAGCTGGATCCATTCCTAGTCCCAGACTTAATCAATGTTTTATGTCTAAAGGATTCTATGTGCACAAACAATGTAAGATATAATCTTAGTGGAACTTCAAAGTTTAGCATGCTATTAGTCACTTACCAAGGATCTGTTGTAGCATGGAATCTCTCCGCTTCGAGGAGTAATCTTGAGAGGCGTCCCTACCCAAGGGGATATCCTGGTGTGCAGCCTGCTGCTGTGCAGGAGAGCTCAAAGGGCTCTTGGCTGTTCACTATTTATAAGGGTAAGATGATTGACTTATAGTCATATTTGCATATCGACCACGGTGTCAGTACTATGGTTAGGTGCGTGCATTGCTCAAGTTAGCCCTTGGCTATTGCATTATCTGTCTACCCCAAATCCACTTTGAGACTGATGCAGCCATCACAACCAGATGCATCCAGTATGACCAGCACTGGTGGTTGTTGCTTGGGCAGGGTTATGGGAGATAAAGGTCAGGTTGGGGAAGGGGGGGAGCACACTATCACATCTGCGAAGATCTTCTTTATGTCTCAATCCAGATTTGGAAACAGGGCACTTTTCGGACAATTCAGTTTGTCATTGGAACAATTCATATACTGACATTAAGAAATGGACACTCTGCTCTTTCATAGTTTCCTTGCTGCCCATGTCTTAACCTTGTTCTTTTATGCTTATTCTTTTCAGCATCTCTCTTTTCTCTCCACCATGCCTACCTCTATTACCTCTCTTGCTTTTGCCTGATTTTGTCTATTTTCTCTTTGTAATTTTACATTTCTTGTATCTTACAATATTCTTATTTTATATTTAAACTTTTATTTCCATTCCTCCAGGGAGCTCATTTTTCAAAGAAGCAGTAAAGCCTTTGCTATTTTGGATTTAGCTTCCAAACAAGCAAATATAGTGAATGAAGTCAGAACTGTCCCTTCTCCTTCTTTGTGATAAATATTCCTCTTTTTGCTAGCTACAGGGGCTGGAGTGAAAGTGGGGGACTTTTTCTGCTCTACTGTTAATAATAAGAAAGGCAACTTTTCAGAAAGAAAGTAAACAATATAGATAAGTTCTCAAAGTGCTCTTATTCAATAAATGTGGTGCTATAGAACTGCATATAGGAAATAGAAATAAAGGTGAAGTACCCACTGTTCTAAATAGTGATATTCACTTATTCTCTAATGTAACTATCTTGGTTTCAGCTGGGAAAGAGTTAACTTCTCTTTCTAGTGATTGGTGTGAAAGAAATGTCAATAATATCTATTCTTTTTAGTTGTTGCTATGTGATGTTTACATTATTCAACAACTTTTTTTTCAGCTACCCATTTGTCATGGTTTGGGTTGAGGTGGCCACTGAAATGAAGGACAGATGCTCTCCCTCACCTCTCTCTCCAAGAAGAGGAGGGAGACAGAGAAAAGAGACTTCTGAGTTCAGAAAAAAACTAAACTACTATAATGAAAATATTAATAAATTAATAAAATAATAATAAAAAAGAAAATAATTAAATATATACAATATATACAAACCTGTATCAAGCTCCTAGGATGACAATCATGTCACTGACAGGCACTGGGAAAGATCCAGACTGGACTCAGTGATGGACAGGAACTGGATTCCGGATCTGGATTGAGGAACACATGGATCAGGATCAAAGGCAGATGAACAGAGTCCTCCTCGGACACCGGCCATTGAAAAAAGAGGGCTGACCCTTTGATCCCCCAGCTTTTATACTGACCATAAGGCAGATGGGATGGAATACCCTGTTGGTCAGTTTTGGGTCACCTGTCCTGTCCGCTCCTCCCTGCTGGTGTGATCCCTCTACACTTTTCTGCTTCCAACCCTCCAATGGGGCAAATAACAAAGTGAGCTGACCTTGGTTGTTATAGCAATAAGTATAAGTAGGAGCCTCTCTGAATTCCATTCCTTGGCGTAAATTACAAATATTCAGGCCTTATCACTCCGAGAACAAACGGTGTCTCCACAATATTCGGTTACTTTCAGAGAGTTTAATGTGTTAGAAGACGCTTAGCTAAAAAGTAAAATTACTGAACAGAAAATCAGTTCTGTTTTACCTCAAACCAGGATACCAGAGAAGAATAGACAGAATGATGGAATGGCCAATGAAATATTCCATACCATAGTTGTCATGCTCGGTATATAAATGGAGGTTAGCTGGGGGGCCGGAGTCCACCATCACTGCTCAGGACGGTGCCAGTTCACCAGGTGGTGAATGTCTGGTGTTATTATTATTATTATTGTTATTATTAGTGTAATTTTTCCTTTTCTGATATTTTTCTATTAAACTGTTTTTATCTCAACCCATGAATTTATTTTTCCTTTCCCTTCCATTTCGTCTTCTTCCTTGTGGGGGGAAAAGGGGGTGAGTGAGCGGCTGCATGGTGGGGGTTAAACCGTGACTGTAACATATGATGTATTTTTAAGGTTAACCACATAAACATGAAACTGCAAAGTAATTGTTTTTTCAAGGATTTTGCTGTTGTTGTATTTTGGTTTTTGTGTGTTTTGAGTTTTTTTACAAGATAAAAATCAATCATATAATACGAAGCTATGACTTTTGTTATGGTACACAAGTAGGTGACTAGAACCTGATGTAAATTTTAGCTAACAGAACATGAGAAACTGCTGGAGGTGACATTAAAAATGGCTGGAAATCACAGGTAACAGGGCAGGAAGCTGAAAAATAGTGCTGTGGGGGATGGCCAGATAACACAGATAGTTCAGGGGGAGATAGGCAAGAGATGGCTGAGATTTGAGGCAAGCCCTGGGGCCTGTTGGGGAAAAGAATCTCAGGTACTTTATAGATGGGTGATGTTAGCAATTATACTAAATGTTTCTTCTCACATGCATGTTCTGACTAATGTTTTCATTATCAAGCGTATATAAGAGTTAGGTTAAGGAGTCTGTACTGAACTTAGTCTTAACGCAAAAGAGGCTAAACTGACTTGCATAAGATCTGCAACACGAGGGGGAGGAAAAACCCCAGACAAACCCCCTTTCTGTAAGCCAGGGGCTGCAAAAGTATTTCATCAGACTGGACATAGATACAAAAGTGACCTTAGGATTTGTGCTGATGAATGTAGCCAGGAAGAGGAATAATAAGCTTGCTTTCCTAGAGGGGAAATGATTCCTCATCGCTTTGTTAGTTGGCACCATCTCAATTGATGAAAAGGCACTTTTGGCAGCCTATATGGAGATTATGTTTTCATCCTTCTGGCTAAAATGCAAGTAATGATGAGAAAAGAAATCAGAATCAGCAGTGACAGAGCTCAAGAAATGTTGAGACAAAAGAAGCAGCAACAATCACTTATCCACCAGGACAAGATTCAGCCTAAAATCAGGAGCAGACTAAATCTGAAATGACTGAAAAAGGACATTCACCAAACAGAAATTAGTAAATGCAAACAAACCAACATGCTGCTTCACTGCCTCCTTGATGATTCTTCAAACTTTTAAAAACTTTAAAATATCTATTCTCACACCATTAATGACATGCTTGAATTTACAGAGATTTTTTCAGACTGAAATCAGTACAAGACCAATTATAGAATCATGGAATCATAGAATGGTTTGGCTTGGGATGAACCTTTGAAGATCATCTAGTCCAACCCCCCTGCCGTGGGCAGGGACATCTTTTACTAGATCAGGTTGCTCAAAGCCCCATCCAACTTGACTTTCAAAAATTCCAACGGTGGGGCATCCACAACTTTTCCGGGCAACTTGTTCCAGTGTCTCACCTCCCTCATTGAAAAAATTTCTTCCTCATGCCCAAACTAAATCTTCCCTCTTTCAGTTTTAAAGCAGTGCCCCTTGTCCTGTCACTGCAGGACTTGGTAAACAGTCTCTGTGTCTTTCTTATAAACCCCCTACAAGTATTGCAAGGATGCAATAAGGTCTCCCCAGAGCCTTCTCTTCTTCAGGATGAATAACCCCAGCTCTCTCAGCCTGTCCGTATAGGAGAGGTGCTCCAGCTCTATGACCATCTTTGTGGCCATCCTCTGGACCCGCTCCAACAGGTCCATGTCTTTGCTGTGCTGAGGGCTCCAGAGCTGGACACAGTACTCCAGGTGGGGTCTCACAAGAGCGGAGTAGAGGGGCACAATCACCTCCCTCGACCTGCTGACCACGCTTCTTTTGATCCAGCCCAGGATATGGTTGGCCTTCTGGGCATCAAACGCACATTGTCGGCTCATGTCCAGCTTTTCATCCACCAGTACCTCCAAGTCCTCCTTCGCAAGTCTGCTCTCAATGCCTCCATCTCCCAGACTGTATGGATACCAGCGTTTGCCCTGACTCAGGTGCAGGACCCTGCACTTGGCCCTTTTGAACCTCATTAGTTTCAGACGAACAGGTTCAGAGAACCCACTTCTCAAGCCTGTCTAGGTCCTTCTGGATGTCAAGCCGTCCCTCAGGCATATCAGCTGCACCACTCAGCTTGGTGTCATCTGCAAACTTGCTGAGGGCTTACTCAATCCCGCTGTCTGTGTCATTGATGAAGATGTTAAACAGTACTTGTCCCAATATGGACCCCTGAGGGACACCAACATAGCTCAGTGAGTCAAACATTTTGTTTTAGCAAAAAACACTGATAAAGATAGTTTGAGAAGCAAACAAAATACAGTGGTCTATCTGTGGATGAAACAATCATTCAAGGATATTGTCTCAATAGAAGCCAATACAAACTTTGATATCAAAAGGCACTTGCCCATTAACATCTATGGCCCCAGGAATACCACAGTAGGCATCTGTAGATAGAATAAGAAACAAAAAGACTATGGAAAACCCAAAATCTATTAGAAAGGACAAACCAAAGACACCAAAAAGATGTGCAAGAATAAGATGATTTTTTGTTTGGAAGAAAACTACTTTTTTATTCAGACAGCTGTCGTGGTTTGAACGTCTCCATCCTTTAGCATCACCCACCAAGTACATCCAGGGCCTTGGGCAAAAACAGTCCCACGAATGGGTTTGCCTTTGCCTGAAGCAGGAAAAACCCAAACAGTTTTCCCTAACAAATTCCTTTCATGCACCACAGGGACTTTATCCCCTTCTACAGTATGTAAAGGGTCTGATTGAGCAGGACCAGCTCGATTAATCGATCCCCTGGTATTAACTAACCAGGTAGCTTGTTCTAAATGCTTGTCCCAATTTTTAAAGGTTCCACCTCCTATAGCTTTTAGGGTGGTTTTTAACA
>VUYV01000135.1:1715487-1829230 GCA_008711295.1 Anarhynchus alexandrinus
GCTTTTATACTGAGCATGATGCAGATGGGATGGAATACCCTGTTGGTCAGTTTTGGGTCACCTGTCCTGTCCGCTCCTCCCTGCAGGTGGGACCCCACTATGTTTTTCGCTTCCGCCCTTCCAACGGGGCAAACAACAAAGTTGGTTGGCCTTGGGTGTTATGGCAATAAGTATAAGCAAGAGCCTCTCTGCATACCATGCCTGGGCAGCAGCTATAAACATTGGTCTTATCACTCTGAGAAAAGTGAACATTGTCTGCACAATATGCTGTTAATTTCAGTAGTTAGAAGAGGCCCAGCTAAGAAGCGAAGTTACTGAACAAAATTGGTTCTGTTTTACCTCAAACCAGGACAACAGCATAGCATGAAGAATTTAAATCTCAAGTATGAACCCAACCAAAGACCTTGTGCATTAATTTCTGTGGCGCTTTGATGGAATTTGATAAGCTGGATACAGAAGGAAAACAGAACAGTGAAGGAACAGTATTGGCTAAGACTTTTAAGGTATCACAGAACAGAAAAAAAACAAGTAATAGACTGTTTCTTGTTTTTAAAGGAGGTTCCCATTTCCTCCAGGATCAGCCTGCCTGCAAGATATTCACAGGATTCTGTGCAATGATATTAAGCTATTTTTGCTCATAGGCTTTGATAGCATCATATACATGCTCTGCCTTAGCAGATGGTGTTTAATTCTAATCTTCTATTCTGTGGAAACAATACCACACAAGTGAAGATTTGCCTTGAGGTCGTCTCTGCAATATTTCATTGGCTGACCTCTCAGCCATTCACTGTATTTTAACAAGTGACAGAAAATAGCTTCAGGCAATCTCTCTCCTGATACACGTACCAGATGCCTGGATGAGAATAGACAAGCCTGCAGGATCATTGCTTTGATGCTCAGTATTTGACAACACTCTAAAATATTAGTGTTTAGAAGCTTATCCTACCATTTCATACCAGCCAGGGCATGAAGAAAACATAAATTGACTAAGATGATTGATGTGGTGGCTGAAGACTGTTCAAATTCTGTAGCTGTGCAGAAGAATTATGATTATAACTGGACCATAATAGATTTTAGATGAAAGAAAGATTTTAATGGATCTTTAAGTATATGCACAAGTGATAGCACACTTATTTTTTCCCCCTGAAATGTGACAAAATTGTTGTTAAGATAGCTACCCAATAAGGAGTATTTCAGTATACATCCCCTATGAGACAGGACATTTTGGATGGAAGAAGGAAGTCAGAATGGCATCTTCTTGTCTCTTGCAATTTTTCCTTGTCTACGGAACATGACTGGAGAATTTTAGGTATAGCACAGTGGTTTTTTTTCTGTGCTATAACTTTCCCACTGCCAAACCACACAAGCAATTTATTTCCACCCAAAAAAAGTATTTTCAGTGTAATGAAATCTATTTTATAGTCAAATATGTTTTTCCTTGGTAATCTGTTTTATACTTAAATATGTT
The DNA here is from genome assembly GCA_008711295.1 of Anarhynchus alexandrinus. NCBI lineage: Eukaryota > Metazoa > Chordata > Aves > Charadriiformes > Charadriidae > Anarhynchus > Anarhynchus alexandrinus. Next base: position 1,716,956 of record VUYV01000135.1, read on the forward strand.
TTTCCTTGGTTTTGTTTGTTCTTTTTTAAGCGTGAACAAATAGGCCAGATGTCACCTCTGACCTTCTGTTTAAGAAGTAATATTATGTCTTTCTGAACAACCTATTGACACAAATGTCTTTGTGCTGAAATTGGAAGCCCAAAGGCAAAATGTTTTTTGTCTTGAGGAGAGAGACTCTAAAAGTTAATCCCAAATACACAGAATAAGTCTTCTCCTTTGAGTATAGGAAACAATTTCTTAAGGCCTAAACCACGACACAGGCTGAATAAATTCACTCTTTGTACATTTTCTGTTCTCCTTGTCTGTACATACACTTAACCTTAATACTTAGAATTGTTTTTTGTGTCCATGATTTTCAAAAACTGTAATAACAAGGGCTTACATTCAGTTGATTCATTCTATGATTTGAGATACTTGATCTAAGGGCAAAGATCCTCAAAAACATCTGAACAAGAAACACTCATATTCAAATATAACCCAAAAAGTATAATGTTCAGTGCTTTATTTTAATGTTATGTTTTTGTAAAAACATAGGCTTTGTGCTTTTATATATGTGTGTTTTGTCCTAATTATTTGATGGGAGATTTAAATTGAAAGTTATGAAGATGATTTCTATCACGATTTCTTTCATGAAGTTACATGAAAGAAAATAAGACTAGAATATTCATGGTCACTGAAGTGAAGAAAAGTATCTTTTAAAACCAAGACATTTCTTCCAGTTTCCTCCGAACAAGAAAGAGGAGTATACGATCCAATAATAACCTAAACGGCCCAATGACAGCTTTACTGGTGAGGAGGTCCCGAGCACAATGTGTAGGTAAGTGTAATGAATTCAGCATTGCACAGAAGGCTGGACTCACAATAAATCTGATAATTAGTCAACTGCGCTTACACAGTAAATCTTATTTATAGAACTTTCTTTGAATATGCAGATCAACATGCGCTGCTTGTTGGTTTTCAGAATCATGGAGTCTGAGCCATAAGGGTCCATGCTTTAAACTGAAAATGAGTGGGATTCTTTCTCCTTCAGTACTGCAGGAAAAAAAAAATCCCAAATATCTATCACTTATCTTTGTCAAAAACTGTTAAATATTGGTATATTCAAAAGATCTTTAATGCAAGTAAGCTATTAATAGGGAAAAAAGATTGATAGGTTCTAGTTATGACAAAGTATAATATAGAGATTTACATACACTTCTCTTATTTCTTGAATGCTTATTATATTGAGTCTTACTTGGGATTCAGGTTGGCAAATATTGTGTACCTTGATACATATCTTCACATAATAACTTCTGGTTACTTTTAAAGTTGGACTCGTCTAATGGAAGGTGTCCCTGCCCATGGCCAGGGAGGTGGAACAAGATGAGCTTTAAGATCCCTTCCAACTCTAACCATGCCGATTTTATGATTCTATGATTAAATAAAACCCAGAAGAGAATAATAATTGGGAAAAAGCAATATATGAAGTAAGAGTCCTAATGTAGGTGTTTATATATTCTTGCTTACTTCTGAGCTCATTGTGTAAGATCTTTTTTTAGTCAATGGACTCACTTCAGCTGTTTAAATATTGACGGTTATTTTTGATGCTTTAGGGTTTCTGTGGCATCAGCACAAGACTGGCAGACATTACAAAGGACCTGTGGGAGGGTTGTGTTCTTCTGGAGTGGCAGATGGAGGTCAGGAGAATACTTGGTCTTATAAAATGGTGCCAGGCATCTTTGTCCAGGCAATTTATTTTTCCAGTAGTTGAGAGAGTCAAGACACCCTAGAGAATTAGTCAGCTGAACACATGTAATTGTTTATAGTGAAAGTGTTTCCAAAAGGTTATATACTACCTGGTACTTCATCAGTGATGAAGGAGAATGAGATCTTGTCAGCTGTATGAGTAATAAATTCTAATTATTCAATCTGACTTTCTGAACAGACAGGAGTTTCCTGCTGCGTATGTAGTAACTCCTTGTATGGAAGCACATAGCAGAGAAAAGTAATCAGCTTAAAATCTCCATGATAGAAAATATTTAAAATCACTGCAGATTTCCTTGATGGCTAGTTACTGTCACTCTTAGAAAGCCTGTCTGGTTTTCCAGTCGTTGTAGCTTCCATTATCATTCCTTGCTTTTCTGCTATAGTGCATAGCCATCTAATTTCAAATTCTTGTTCCTCATTTAGGTCATAGACTTACAGTCTGTGATTTATTCAGCCATTTAATCTTGTTCAGAATAAACTAGATTTATGCAGACCTTGAATTGTTCACAATAAGGCACACTTTCTGATCCTTTAATGATTTTCCTGTCTCTTGTCAGGTATTTTTTTGGTATCTCAGTATTCTTTAAATGGTTCTTACATACCCAAGATGGTTCTTTTGAAATGTTTAAATCTGAACTGGACAGATCATTCAAAAGTAGTCACTCCAACACTGGTTGTTTAAGCAATACAAACTTTTTATTTAATATCTCTGTGATATTATCCTATATCCTAGCAGGTTCTAGATGGTCCCTGTAACAATACTTGGAATGTTGACTTTTTTCTTCTTTTTTTCCCTAGCTATTTCAATTCTACTTTTGGCTTCTGTGGAAATTCCACAGATATAATCAAATCCTGTACTTACAGAAAAATTAACATTGTACCATTCACAACTTGTGCCAGAAGATGTAGATTAGGAGCTCTGACAGCTTCTTGCTTAAAGGAATGGTTTGCATGCAGATCTTTGAATGAGATTTAGTTTTAGAAAATGTGCTCCTTTGTTCCATGGATTCACTCAATATAATAGCAATCAAATATGTGGCTTAAATCTGTTGAACAAATGTTATCACACCACCAGCTAAAATAAGCTTCAACAATGACGTAGAATAATTTCCTTATTAAAGTAGACAAACACTTTGTATGTTTTCCACAATATATTGATTGCTTTTCAGTGGGATGCTATATCTTTTCTTACTGATCAGCTCTGGCCTACTTGTCATCAAGAAATCATCTTCACAGATGGTTACCATAGTAAAATAAGAGAATTTAATATGGAAGATCAATTTTGAAGTTCAGACTGACATCTTCAGAGAACACAGCAAGGAATATTGAAGCCAAGAGGATACCCTAAGAAATAAATTATCCAGAGGCACAGAGAATTCACTGCTAAGAGAAAGACTGTTTCTAACTGAATTTTTATGCCCACTGCAGGAGCCACCACATGGAATTTTCCTTACTATGTACTTAGGTGTGTGCTCAATTTTTTTATATGTTCATTTCCCTCTCCCCACCCCTCGAAGGTCCTAATGTTACCATCTCTGACTTTCACATTGTGAAAGCTGAGTAAAATACTCAAAACATTTATTCCAGCAGTTAACCTGGGAGAGCCTTGCAGGTGAATTCTTGTCTTTGTTTTTTTTTATTGTGTCTGGATCCCACAATGAGAGATATTACATAGATAAAATCTAAGCAATACAGAGTCTGTGACAGTTTCAGACATCTGATTGCTAGTACCTTTTCTAAGTACAGGTATTCAGATGAGGATATCCTTTAGTGAAAAAAGAAAAGCAGAAATAAGACCTAAAAAGTTAGGTTTTGGTTTGGTTTTGTTTTCCACATATATGTTCTGACCAAGGCTACACAGGTATCTGTGTATCTCATGCCTAATCATAATGTTTGTGTGTGGCACCAACTGCAAAGGAGGGTTAGTAGGCAGTGGACAGAACTTCACAAAGCAGGGCTTCAACAAAGTTGAGCCAAATATATAAACAGTAGAATAAAATCTGAAGGTTTGATTATACATGCCTGAAAAACAGGTTAATTAAGAAGACAGTATTTTGATTATTGATGCCATTTATTTTGGACAACAGAGAAAGGCTATGATTTGTAAATGTCTTTTGCTTATATTTAATCATATTTGTGTGGTGTTCTCTAATTGTGTGACGTTACTGTTTCGTTTAATATGGAACCTATTTCCTTATTCCATTAAGCTTTTTTGCACTGATGTGAAAAGGATCATCATCTCACTGAACATACATTGCACTAAAATGTAGGGAATGTTTGATAACAATATCTTTAAAAATTGTTTCCCAAATAACAGACATGTTCCATAGTTCAATTTTGTGCAAACGGCTTTGAAAACAACATTGAAATGAGTCAGACTAACAAATACCAACACTATTTATTAGAAAAAATGGTTACATAGCTTTTTTTAGAAACATTGGGGTGATTCTGAAAATATGATTATGGATGTGCCTTGGATGTTGCATCTGAAGGATTCTTCTCCTTGAAATACAACACTTTCTTACTCTGCTCTTGAATTAATACTTGCACAGACTTCTACATTAATTCTGTATTTCAAACACAGTCCTGGCCCACACAATATCCATAGATCATGAGCAGAAGTCTGTCATTAGGCATAGCTTTCAGCAAGCTTTGGGCTTGAATTTTTATAGTGCTTAAAAAAAGATTACTGCAAGGCACTCTGTATTATTCTGGGAATGAATCAATGGAGAAAACTGATAATCCTATGCCACAGAAAAACATATAAGTAAGTTAGAAGGCTACATTGCTAATTGCCTTTTATGATATTGCTGACTGATTGGTCTTCTACATGTGCACATGCACAGAAATCTTTCAAACTACAAATGGCAAAAAGCTTGAGGCTTATTTTACACAATATGACTAAACAGAAGTCTCTAAAGAAAAGGACATTAAGACAGAATTTTCTTAAAAACCAGTCCTACCCAGGCTTCGGCCATTGAAAAAAGATGGCTGACCCTTTGATCCCTCAGTTTTTATACTGAGCATGAGGCAGATGGGGTGGAATACGCTGTTGGTCGGTTTTGGGTCACCTGTCCTGTCCGCTCCTCCTCGCAAGTGGGACCCCTCTACGCTTTTCTACTTCCAACACTCCAATGGGGCAAATAACAAAGTTGGTTGGCCTTGGGTGTTATAGCAATAAGTATAAGCAAGAGGCTCTCTGCATTCCATTCCTTGGCATCAACTATAAACATAGGTCTTATCACTCTGAGAGCGAACAGTGTCTGCACAATATGCTGTTAATTTCAGTAGATAGAAGAGGCCCAGCTAAGAAGCAAAGTTACTGAACAAAATTGGTCCTGTTTACCTCAAACCAGGACACTGCTTTTGATCCTGATCCATGCATTTCTGAATCCAGATCCAGAATCTAGTTCCTGTCCGTCACTGAGTCGAGTTTCGGACTTTCCCAGTGCCTGTCGGTGACATAATCATCATCCTGGTAGCTTGCTATGTTTTGTATATATTTCATTATTTCCTTTTTATTATTTTATTATAAATATTTAATTAAAGTAGTTTAGTTCCTTCTAAACTCATAAGTCTCTTTCTCTCTCTTCCCCCTCTCCTTGGAGAGAAAGTTAGGGGAGAGCATCTGTTGTTTGCCTCAGTGGCCAGTCCAGCCCAAACCACTATGGATTTACAGGCGCCCAACATGGGGCTTGAGCGGGGTTCGACCAGGGGTCTGATAGATTTCCTGAATAGTTTGAATTCCAGTTTGTTCAGAGATTAAAACAGACAGCTCACATAATGTCATTCTTAAGCGAAATGTTATATTATCCCTTTAGAGAGCTTGCTTTGAAGTTAATTGATTCAACTGTGCTTAACCTGCTGAATGAACTCAATCTGGCTGCTGCTGTAAAAGACAATAAAAAATGTTTCTATAAATACATTAGCAATAAAAGGAGGGCTAAGGAGAAGCTTCACCCTCTATTGGATGTGAGGGGAAACATAGCAACAAAGGCTGAGGAAAGGGCTGAGGTACTTAACACATTCTTTGCCTCAGTCTTTAACAGTAAGACCAGTTGTTCTTTGGGTACCCAGCCCCCTGAGCTGGACAACAGGCGTGGGGAGCAGAATGAAGGCCCAATATTCCAAGGGGAAACGGTTAGTGACCTGCTACACCACTTAGACAAACACAAGCCTATGGGGCCGGATAGGATCCACCTGAGGGTATTGAGGGAGCTAGCAGAAGTGCTCACCAAGCCACTTTCAATCATTTATCAGCAGTACTGGCTAACTGGGGAGGTCCCAGTTGACTGAAGGTTAGCAAATGTGATGCCCATCTACAAGAAGGTCTGGAAGGAAAATCCAGGGAACCACAGGCCTGTAAGTCTGACCTCGCTGCTGGTGATGGAGCAGACCAGCTTGAGTGCCATCACATGGCATGTACAGGACACCCAGGTGATCAGGCACAGTCAACATGGGTTTATGAAAGACAGGTCCTCCTTGACTAACCTGATCTCCTCCGATGACAGGGTGGTCTGCTTAGTGGATGAGGGAAAGGCTGCAGATGCTGCCTACCTAAATTTTAGTAAAGCCTTTGACAGCATTTCCCACAGCATTCTCCTCGAGAAACTGGCTTCTCATGGCTTGGACAGCTGTACTCTTTGCTGGATAAAAAACTGGCTGAATGGTTTAGGGTCCCAAAGAGTTGTGGTGAATGGAGTTAAGTCCAGTTGGCAACTGGTCACAAGTGGTGTTCCCCAGGGCTCAGTACTGGGGCCAGGTCTGTTTAATAACTTTATCAATTAAGTGGATGAATGGATTGAGTGCATCCTCAGTAAGTTTGCAGATGACATCAAGTTGAGAGGGAGTGTTCATCTGCCTGAGGGTAGGAAAGCTCTACAGAGAGATATGGACAGTCTGGATCAATGGGCTGAGGGCAATGGTATGAGGTTCAACAAGGCCAAGCGCCGGGTCCTGCACTTGGGTCACAACAACCCCATGCAGCACTACAGGCTTGGGGAAGAGTGGCTGGAAAGCTGCCTGGTGGAAAAGGACCTGGGGGTGTTGATTGACAGCCAGCTGAATGTGAGCCAGCAGTGTGCCCAGGTGACCAAGAAGGCCAATGACATCCTGGCTTCTACTAGGAATAGTGTGGCCAGCAGGAATAGGGAAGTGACCATCCCCCAGTGCTTGGCACTGGTGAGGCCGCACATTGAATACTGTGTTCAGTTTTGGGCCCCTCACTACAAGAAAGACATTGAGGTGCTGGAGCATGTCCAGAGAAGGGCAACAAAGCTGGTGAAGGGTCTAGAGAACAAGTCTTACAAGGAATGGCTGAGGGAACTAGGGCTATTTAGCCTGCAGAAAAGGAGGCTGAGGGGAGACCTTATTGCTCTTTACAACTACCTGAAAAAAGGTTGTAGCGAGATGGGTGTTGGTCTCTTCTCCCAAGTAACAAGAGGTAGAACAAGAGGAAATGGCCTCCAGTTACACCAGGGGAGGTTTAAATTGGATGTTAGGAAAAAATTTTCACAGAAAGTGTTGTCAAACGTTGGAACAGCGTGCCCAGGGAAGTGGTTGAGACACCATTCCTGGAGGTATTTAAAAGTCTTGTAGATGTGACACTTAGGGCATGGGTTAGTGGTGGTTTTGGCAGTTCTAGGTTAACAGTTGAACTCAATGATCTTAAAGGTCTTTTCCAACCTAAATTATTCTATGATTCTATGATTCTATGATTTTACTTTTCCCCAGTTATCTTCACCAAATAATGTAGTTGCTCCATACAGTTACTGCTAATTAATGGCGGTAGAAGATAATCATTCCAAGAGATTCTGAGACTTTAATAGTTATTGAAATCATTTATGATTAGTACTTGTCCTGTCTGAATTGTCCTTTTGATGTTAGATGTAATTTCCATACAAAACTAAAGAAAGAGGATTTTTTCTGCTTAAATTTTGATATATAGATGATGAGTACATAATTGTACTATCCTTCTTTTACACTACAGCCTGGTGACTGAAAAATTCATATGGGATGTAGAAGATAAATGCATATGATAATATATAAAAATATAATATAAATAAATATTATAATATATTGTATGCATATATATAGTATTTTATTAGTTATATAACAAAATGTACACTTTTTTTGTCATGAGCAGTGAATTCAAAGTAGAGGATGTGGTCATATATCAGAAAAACATGTTAATTTTTTATATGAAAGCATATTCATTAAAAATGAAATGTTAAATGTGGATTCAGGATGTATCAGCAACACACATAAGGCTCTTACATGTACAACTAACAAAACACAACTTAACTGTAAAGCATTAGAAATCAAATATTTTATTGTATTAAAGGTGAGCTGAATGAAAAAAAAAGGTCTTCAAAAGTTTTGAAAGGAAGAGAGAAGGCTGATGTCAAGAAAGGGGTGGAAGTTATGGTTTCAGAATGCACAGACATCATAGAATTAGAATGGCCAAATTTTCACCCCATGGCAGTTTGTATCCCTCAAATATGTTTTGCTCTTTTATACAGACTTTCAGGATCACTACCTGCAACCCTGCTTTTTGAACTTGCAGGCTTAATGTGCCACATCTTTTACTCTGGTCTTTAAGTAACTCTACTTTTAAAAGAGGTGATCAAAAGCTATGGACTGGTCTTGACAATGTAGTCTGTTTTATTACAGAGAATAGAATCACAGAACCTTTGGAAGTATTTTTTTCAGATATATCCACCACTTCAGCATAGGGTTTAATGCTCTTTTACTTATACCGCAAGCTACAGCTAGCCCTTTCAGACATTCACCAGAGTTGCCATGCATGACCTAGGATCTGGCAGACAACTGCTTCCTTCTGGCGACACAGCTGGAGTGTAAACCAGATACTTTAAATACTAAAGACCTGTGTTCAGTATGACTGATCTGACCTCCAAATGTGAAACATATTTAACCAAGAACAAAGTAATGTGGTGATCATTTATTGAAAATAACAGTGGGTTTCAGATGCTTAAATGCAGATATCTCATAGCAATTTAGAAACATTAGGATATTCTTCCTGATCACTATCTGCCTCTTCAAATGAGCACGGATCTACCAGTTCTATCTGGATGTCACAAATGTGTCAAGGTATTTGAAAAGAGCATTTGTTTTCTGCTGGTTCAAAAATGATCAACACTTGAATAGAAATTTAGAGAGCAATTGTGACAATGACAGAGGATATAGTGAAAATTTGCAATCCTCTGCCCTCAGGCATCTTCCATCTTATGAGAGGCATCAGAAGGTGAGACCTCAAGCAGAGACTGGGGGAACAAAGTCCCTCCCGCTGTAGAAGATCAGGTTCATGACTGCCTGAGGAACCTGAACATATAGAAGTTTGTGGGACCAGTACTGCTTAATATCTTCATCAATGACAGATAGTGGAATAGAGTGCACCCTCAGCATTAAGCTGAGTGTTGTGGTTAACATGCTGGAGGGATGGGATGCCATCCAGAGGGACCTGGACAGGCTTGAGAGGTGCAGACTTTGTGAGGTTCAACAAGGCCAAGTGCAGGGTTCTGCACCTGGGTGGGAAGAACCCTTAGTGTCAATAAAGGCTGGGGAATGAAGGCATTGAGAGCTGCCCTGCCGAGAAAGACTTGGGAGTACTGGTGGATGAAAAGCTGGACATGAGCCAACAATGTGCACTTTATGCACAGAAGGCCAACCGTATACTGGGCTGCATCAAAAGAAACATGGCCAGCAGGTTGAGGGAGGTGATTGCGCCCCTCTACTCCGCTCTCGTGAGACCCCTCCTGGAGTACTGTGTCCAGCTCTGGAGTCCTCAGCACAGCAAAGACCTGTTGGAGCAGGTCCAGAGGAGGGCCACAAAAGCAATCAGAGGGTTGGAGCACCTCTCCTAGGCGGACAGGCTGAGAGAGTTGGGGTTGTTTAACCTGGAGAAAAGAAGGCTCAGGGAATTTTGATACATAAAGGGGCCTATAAGAAAGATGAGGACAGACTTTTTAGTAGGGTCTGTAGTGATAGGACAAGGGGTAATGTTTTTAAACCACAGGAGGGTAGATTCAGACTAGATACAAGGAAGAAATTTTTTACGATGAGTGTGGTGAAACACTGGAACAGGTTGCCACGAGAGGTGTTAGATATGCCATCCCAGGAAACATTCAAGGTCAGATTGGATGGGGCTCTCAGCAGCCTGATCTAGTTGAAGATGTCTCTGCTTATTGCAGGGGAGATTGAACTAGATGACCTTTGAAGGTCCCTTCCAACCCAACCTATTCTGTGATTCCATGATTCTATGACTCTATAAGGATATACAAGAGTATTTCAAATTACACCAAACATCTACATTGCAACAACTGAATCCTGTTGTGTATGTCTTGTTTATCTCTTGTTTGATTTGCTTTATACTGCATATATGGTAAACAAAATGCCGTAAAGGGGAGAGCTAGATCAGCTTCATCTCCATAGAATTATTGAGACGAAGTTTTGATGCAACCTCATAGGAGAACTAACGAAAACATGCATGATTATAGAATTATCACGTGTATTCTTGCAAAAAAAAAAAAAAGGTTTATTATATTTGGGTTTTGATTGTAACAGCTAATGTGTATGGGATGATAGATTTCATATGCAGGGAAAATGTAGTACTTCCCTCCCTTGGAGAAAGAAAAATGTGGCATTGTGAGTTATGCCTGACAATCTCCAGTTGGTGGAATATCAGTCTTGTACAATACTCCATGAATAGAAATTTTCAGTGTCCCCTCCTCTCTTTTACAATAATCAATTTACCTACCTAATCTTTTTGTTTTCAGAATTGTCATAAGCTTTGACTGTATTAATTTTCATAAGCTTGTATTACTGTAAAAGTGTTTTGTAAGACAGGTAGACATACTACAACCTGAACTTTTGCCAAAGTGTTTAGCCATAATTTGTAAGTGTCAAATACAAGCATATGAATCCATTTTTAAAGTGGTCTCCAAAACTAATTTAAAATTTTATCACAATTAATGAAAGTAAATGAGGCTTTGAAGAGATGCTGCTCTCCAGAACCTGCTTATTACTATGGAATGAGTCTCTTGAAATATATAAATTATTTTCTTTCAATTATACAAAAAAAGTCTCTCGTAGTTTGATAAGGTGCATGATTTTACAAAGAAAACAGCAGTGACATAAAAGAAATTAACAAAACAAAACATCACTCACTCTACATTGCTTTCTTATAATATGGTTGCAAAACCAGGACCAAAGACACTAGTCTTCTGGTTCTTTTTCCTGTAAATATTTTTTGTAAATTTTATGCCGTCTTCAACATTGCATGATATGTGCAACTTAAAATGTGGTGGTAAATATGAACATTTGTTCTAGCTGTATAAGCATAAACATAAAAAACTACCATATATATATATATTTCTTAAACAACTTCTGAATATACTGAAGAACATTCATGCAGTAAAATAACTGTTAAAGGATAACAGGTAACTTCATTGTGTATGTCTTCCATATCATTCAACAATTTCATTAGATGTTTGTTTTGATATTTTACTCTTTGTTAAGAACATCATCCCCAACATAACAAGGACATGGACCTGCTGGAGCGTGTCCAGAGGAGAGCCACGAGGATGATCTGAGGGCTAGAGCACCTCTCCTATGAGGAGAGGCTGAAAGAGTTGGGGCTGTTCAGCCTGGAGAAGAGAAGGCTCCGGGGACATCTTATTGCGGCCTTCCAGTACCTAAAGGGGGCCTACAGGAGAGCTGGGGAAGGACTTTTTACTAGGGCATGTAGTGACAGGACAAGGGGGAATGGCTTCAAACTGGAAGAGGGCAGGTTTAGATTGAACATTAGGAAGAAGTTTTTCACTTTGAGGGTGGTGAGGCACTGGAACAGGTTGCCCAGAGAGGTTGTTGAGTCCCCATCCCTGGAGGTGTTCAAGGCCAGGCTGGACGTGGCCTTGGGCAACCTGGTCTAGTGGGAGGTGTCCCTGCCTGTGGCAGGGGGGTTGGAACTCGATGATCTTCAAGGTCGTTTCCAACCTAAACCATTCTATGATTCTATGATTACCTTTTGTTAAAAAGAATAGGCTTGTTTATAGCATTTGACTTAGTACAGAAAAGTACTATGGTAAAAAAAGACCCATTTAAAGCATAATAATGCCTGGCTGATATATTTCCTGAAGTCATCTGTGACAAGCATTGAATGAGGACATTTCTGTTTGATTTCTGAAGTGCACAATAATAGGTCTGGCAATATTTTTATCAGTGGCATAAAAGCAAATATAAAAACATTGCTGCCAAAATATGCAGATAGTACAAGATTGACAGAGTGGAAAACAATGAACCATACAGGGCAGTCATACAGAATGATCTGGGTCACTGCTTAAGCTAAGTTCACTGAAACAAAACATGATTTCAAGTTGCCAAACATAAGTCTGCCTAGAAGCCAGGAACACAGGTCATGCTTACTGCAAAGGGAACTGTATCCTAACTGGCTAGGGCTAAGAAAAAATTTTGCGGTCACGGTATACAAATAATTGAATGAGACACTAGTACAGCGATGTAGTTTATGAATGTAGGATATTGATTTTGTTGCTTTAGTCTGCATGCCTTAGAGAAACACTTTGATACCTTATACTGTTGGTTACTACAAGTTTTGTCTATAAGATTCAAGAAAATTTACAGAAGATGTGACTGTCAGGAAGGAAAAAGTCTTCTGACGAGGACCAGAATGTATAGAACTGCTTAGCTTATCAGTGAGAAAATTAGGAGATGCCTTCTTCATTTATTAATCTATTGGGAGAAAATGTTAAATTCTCACAGCCTCTTTATTATTCCAAAGCATGACAAGAATTGATTTCTGAATTCTGAAGCTGAACAAAGTAAAAAAATGGACACCTGATTGCTGTCAGATGTTGGCAGAAACTATTTAGTCATAATTAGTTATTGGGGTTCACTAAAGGGTAACAGGATGAGTGCAATTGTTTGACATAGATAAGGCCAGAACAAATGTTGCAATGATCACATCTGATCTAAAATAATGTATGTGACCCCATTATTTAAATTACTGTGAATCTGAAAGACTATACATCTTAATATTTTCAAACTTCTTTAGAAATGCTGTTGAAATCAATGAAAATAAATAAGACAAACTGGCATTTGAAAAGCAAAAAAGCTAAAAAGTAGAGATGGAGGGAGAATAATGCTACAAAGGATTTGAGTTTACAGAATTTGTTATAGATTTTTTTAAAAATTTAAATGAAAACTTTCTAAGTAAATTTCTCAGTGAAAAAAGTTGCAAATCAAGATACATATTTTGTGTCTTAGAAGCTTTTTTTAATTGTACAAATGACAGATTAGTTTAAACAAGAGGAAGAATTCAGACAAGTCACTTAAGAGAAAGTGTTGAAACGGTACATTCTGATACCTTTGGAAAAATTCTTGTAAAATTAACACATTTTCAAAGCATTTGAGTTTCTAATAAAATTATTTTTATTTTTCTTTATCACGGTTTTACTGCTTATAAGAAGTAATTGACACATGATTAAATAATCCAAGTCCATCAGTTTTGCAGCTATAGATCATTACTGTCCTGCGCTAGTTACAATTCACTATGAATAATTATTGCAGCCTAAATTTTTCATTCTAATTCACACATGAACATGTGGTGACATCTAACTTTTTGAAGAGCAGTGAATAAATTAAACCTGAAAAATAACACAACACATGACAGATTGACCATTAGCTATTGTACTTCAGGAACGTTCCAGCTGATCACTGTAGAACATGTAAATGTATCTTCATGGCATCACCAAGGAGGCAAATATCAATTCATCACACATTTTCTTTTTATAGAAAAATTGACTTCTGAACTAGTTAAAATTGGTACATGCAAAGTCATTCAGCCCTGTATGGCTGGACTAATGTACAAGAAAGAATAGGGAAAGACTGAATGCTTATTTTTAAAAGGTGTACAATCTTGATAGCAATTTTAAGCCTGTTAGGACTTGCAGATGTGAAAGAAAAGGATGATCCTATTTAAAGGATATTCTTATCCACCATCAGTATAAGGTCCAGATTCACTTCCAAACATCAGGCAATTGAGATTTAATTGCTGGAAAATTGATTTATTCAGTATTATCTCTGTCTGCACTATAATGAAACACTTGTGATAAAATAGAAAATATATGTGAATGAAAACAGAATAGGGCTGGAAAATAAGAAATGTTAAGATCTGTATTTTCATTCTAGTCAATAGCATCATTTATTTTGAACTGTCTTGTCAGAAACACACTTAGTTATGCTATTAGCTGGACCAGTATTTATATCTTCAGGTTCAATTTAAAATAGACAATCAAAATATGTCTGCTTACCAGAAGATATGTGGCTCATTATTTGCTTTTGAAATCAAACATTCTGTGAGATAACTGCACAGCAAAGTAAATCACAAGGGTTTGTTAAGTGCACTTGGCTTACCAATCAGTTCAAACATTAGCTTTGATATCAAGATTCTTTTGAACTACCACTTACAATTTCTTCACAGAGGAAAGAAAGTAGTTTTGAGAAAATGAATGTAAATAAATGTGAATTAGTTCTTTCATAAAAGCCTCATTTGGAGAAACGTCACCGCATTTCATCTCCTTAAGTATCTTCAACATTAGTACAATTTTTGCAAATATGGTCTTTGGAAGTGTACAAGTTTTTACAAGATATCACATCATCCTCATGGGTAAATGAGATTCCACAACTCTAATGATATGACATGCGGTGGTGAGAAAAGAGTGAAGGGAAAGTTAGTCAAATCTTCAAGGTGTTATGAGTATTATGAAAAGGAAAATTTAATGCATGCTTTAACTGAAATCACATTGAAATTCTACTGTTTTACCTTATGTCACACTTCATCTCTCTTTTGCTTTTGAAGCTCTCAGCCTGTGTTTTACACATGCTTTTGCAAGCGTTATGCAAGATGCAATGGCAAAATAAATTGTAGATTAGTCTTGAGCCTGGAAATTTCAAGAGATAGGGATAAACTGCTGACTGTGCCAGTGCCCAGTCAGTTCTCCTGTATCATTAGTTTAAACTCTGTGTCCTTGATGTTAGAAGTTATATTCTTCGCTTTATGACCATGTACTGCTGAGGAATGAAAAACAAATAGCAAGAAATAAGTAAAATGTTCCTTCCTGTTCACCAGGATCCCAGCATCAACATTTTTACTTGTTAAATTGTGCATGGGCTTAGAATGATAAATGTTGTCATGACTGACACCTTCACCATAATGAGTTCTCTTTTTCTTGTATGGTCATCCCATACTTAATGAAAAATATTCATTAACACTAAGCTTGTCCTGAGGTTAGATCTGACACAGAATAGGAAAACTTTCAGTTGCAGTCAGGATCTTGTAATCACTTCTTCCTATGCCTGTCCATTGCTGCCTAGCAATGTCTAGGCTACAATTGTGAAAATTGTCCATTTTGTTGTAATACTTGTCCTGTAAATGTCTCTGTGGTCCCTGGCAATTTTCTGTGGATACCAAGAAGTCTGTTTCTTCCATCTCCACAGTACAACAGCATTTAACATACCATGATTCACTGGCAGAAATGAGCAGAGAGGGAGGCACAGGGTACCTGGAATAGCTGTTCATTCCGTGCCAAACACATGACAAGAATTCTGAGACACAGAAGAACTAGAAAAATTGTGATGAATGTGTTTTTCCAACTTTGTTTTTCAATTTCCATATTTGACATAAAAATGTATTTACTAATAGCTGATTTTAATAAACAACTGGCCATGGCTTAGAGTTGCTTGCATTTTAACCTTAGAGCTCCTCTGCAAGTAATTATCTGTGCTGCCTTTATTAGAGAATCTCTGAAAGTATGTTTACAAAACTAAAATGAGTAGCAGAGAACTACATTCATTCTTTGGAGAAATTAGTTCGGTGTCCAGCTGTGTCACTGATTTCCTTCTGAGCTCTTGAAAGATCACTTTTCCTTTCTGATATACAATTATTTTCACATATTAAATATTTGGAGATATACTGGTATAAAGAATGATGCATAAGGTAGATACTCCTTGCATGCATAGCCAGAAGGAGAACTAACTGAGGAGAAATAAGCCCTCTGTATATTTTATCACGCTTTGACCTCAGCAGTGAAGTCAACCCTAATGAAGTCAACCCTAATGAAGTCAACCCTAATCTTCCATTCTCTACTTTTTTTCCTGTGATTTCATAATTTTGATAGCTCTTTTGTAACGTATAAACTTCTCCCACTGTAGAAAAATATTTGTATTAACAGATAGCCTAAATCACAGTGCAATTAGACTGAGCACATTTTTAAAAGAGTGTTGTTGGGAATGAGGGTGGCTCTAAAGCATCCCAAAACTACAGCTAATCCCATTTTAAAATAAACTGTTTATGTCTCAGATGCTCTTTGAAGCTCCATGATGTTTAACCAAAGTATTAAAATAGCTCAGCAGTGTTAAAGAAGTTTCTTCCTTCAAGAAACTATCCTGATTTTTAACTGTCCTCCTCTTAGGTTGAGCTATCCGCCTTCCTCATTAGTCCCTCTGTGCTAACACAGTAACACATGGTGCAAATCCTATGCGTAGGAAGTTCATCATATGAATACTAACAGAAATCTTAAATCTGCATCTCCTCTGTCCTTCTCTTTATGTGATTTATTGTACCTGAATAAAGATATGCAAGGTTGATGTAAATCACTATGAATACACAATGATTTTGAAGGCACAGTTTTAGATGTTTCTGTGAGCTGTAACCTATAGTCTGCAGATTCTAGAATCAACGTCATAGCATTAATTTATATTAAACTTTCTATAGTTGATGGAACTTTGGAAAAACTTTGTCATACCATACTTTAGACTAATTTCTGACTGAATAGCAGTAACAACTTCCATTTATAGGACATAGTACCTTAGCAAGACATTTCAAGGTGCTTTACAAGAGATGTACAATAATTAATAACACAGCTTGCAGTGCCAAGCTGATGATGGAAAGCAAAGGCAAAAACAAGTCAGTTTTCAGTTTTGATTTAAAGCACTCTGACATTCATGGCATATCTTGGCAGAGTGTTAAAGCAAGACTTTTAAATATCTGAAACAGTAGCATCCTTAATACAGGATGTAGTGAGATACTAGCAGAACAAGTACAGCACCTTGGTACGACCTATTATGAAATGTATGACATCTGGAAGAAAATGATGTGCTTTTTTCCCTTTGAGCCTGTGTGATTCTAAAAAGGGCCATTGAGTCAAGATTGCTTGGAAATTATTAGGCACACTTTTATCACATATTCTAAGACAGGAGTGGAGTTATATGCTACAGGTCTTCAGTCAGAATCCTATAAAAATATTTTAGATTTGTACAAGTATAAAGGATGTGTTTATCTATGTATGGCACAACTAAGTGAGGAAAAGGGGTTCTACAATAACTCTAAAGAATCACATCTACTTTGAACATTGTATATTCCTGTCTTCTCAATATATGGAATATTTGGGAATACTTCATGGACAATTACCTCTTCTTTTGCACAAACAGAAAATGTTTCTATGTAAATCATTGAGAAGTATTCACACAATCCAACTGTAGACATTTACCTACGGTGTCTCTAACAGATGACTACATTTACTGTATGTGAATACATCAGGGTTATAAGGTACGTAAATTTATGACAATGGATATGATGGCAAAGGTGAAAGATCTGTCTACTACATCTGTTCTCATGATCTGCCCCCAACAGTGGTTAATACCAGATATTCAGACAAATAGTATAATGAACAGTCTATATCTGATGCACCATCTCAGCTTCTGAAGAAGGTGATTCCTAAATGAAGTGAACATCTAGATCATAGCATTTAATAGACATTTATAGATGTATAAAGAACAATTAAAAAATGCCACCATCTTATATATTTTAAACCAATTCATGCTTTTGGCATTCACAACATCTTTTGGTGATGTGTTAACTAATTTAATTACAAGTGGGGTGGAAGGAACCACTGTTTTGATTCACTTTCAATATGTCAAATTAAGAATAATGCAATCTTTTTGAACCATGAGAAGCTGTGAATTACTTACTCTTCCTTATTTACTCATAAATACATCGTTCATAATTTTATCATCTGTCTAACATATATCCCCACATCCACCACTTCTTCCAGCTGCTTATTTAGTACCTTCTCAGGTGGCAGGCATCTGATACATTAATTTATACTTCTTTCCCTCTTCTGTAATTTTTTTTTTTTGGTTCTAGAATACTCTCTTTGAATTGAGTGAGAAGACCAGAATATATTTGATTTTCACAGTGCAAGTCCAACATGGAACTACAAAGTGGCAAACTTTTTCTCTCTTTATAATGATTTATAATACTGCAGTAGATTGATCCCGGTTGGCAGCTAAGCCCCCACCCAGTCACTTGCTCACTTCCCCTCAGTGGGATGGAGGAGAGAATTGAAAGAGCAAAAGTGAGAAAAAACTCATGGGTTGAGATAAAGACAGTTTAACATGTGAAGCAAAACTGCAAGCAAAGCAAAAGGAGGAATTTATTTCCGACTTTCCCTTGGCAGACAGATGTCCAGCCACTTCCTGGGAAGCAGGTTCTTAGCACATGTAATGGTTGCTTGCTAAGACAAATAATGTAAACACAAACTACCCTCTTCCTCCTCTTTTCCTTGAGCTTTTATTGCTGAGCACAGCAATACCATACATGGTATGTGTCGTGGTTTAGGCCAAATTGGCTACTGGGGACCTAGGGGACCCCAGATAGGACCGACAGATGCTCCCCTCTACCCCTCTTCAGAGAGAGAGGTAGAGGAGGAAAAAGAGACTTATGAGTTTAGAAAGAACTAAACTACTTTAATGAAATATTAATAATAAAATAAAAAGAAATAATGAAAAATATATACAAAACCGTATCAAGCTCCCGAGATGACAATCACGACACCGGCTGGACTCGGTGACGGAGGGGAACTGGATTCCGGATCTGGATTCAGGATCGGGATCACAGGCAGACGAACAGAGTCCTCCTCAGACATCAGCCATTGTAGGAAGAGACCAGAGGGCTGACCCTTTGATCCATCAGCTTTTATACTGAGCATGATGCAGATGGGATGGAATACCCTGTTGGTCAGTTTTGGGTCACCTGTCCTGTCCGCTCCTCCCTGCAGGTGGGACCCCACTATGTTTTTTCGCTTCCGCCCTTCCAACGGGGCAAACAACAAAGTTGGTTGGCCTTGGGTGTTATGGCAATAAGTATAAGCAAGAGCCTCTCTGCATACCATGCCTGGGCAGCAGCTATAAACATTGGTCTTATCACTCTGAGAAAGTGAACATTGTCTGCACAATATGCTGTTAATTTCAGTAGTTAGAAGAGGCCCAGCTAAGAAGCGAAGTTACTGAACAAAATTGGTTCTGTTTTACCTCAAACCAGGACATTATGGAATATCCTTTTGGTCAGTCGTGGTCAGCTGTCCTGGCTTTGTTCCTTCCCAACTTCTTGCACACCCCCAGCCTATTTGCTGGGGTGGCAGAGTGGGAAAAAGTTAAAACAGAAAGAAAACCAAAAAATCCCTCAGTGCTATGTAAGCACTGTTCAGGCACAGCCAAAATACCAGAGTTTTATCAACTCTGTTGTAGTCAAAAATCAAAACCACAGCACCATACAGACTGCTATGAAGAAAATTAACTCCATTCCAACCAGATACGGTGCAAACATTCTTGCTTTTACGGCCTCTCTTTTATGGTTTTCAGAAGACTATGTAGGATGAGTCTAAGACCCTTTTCCTGAACTGTAATAATAAATTAACAATGAATCACTGTGCATATAGGATTATGGTTGCTTCTCCTCTTCAGTTCTTCTTTGCATATAAAATACTGATTTGCACTTATCACTCAGTCTTTCAAACTTCTGAGGTTCTTCTGAAGATCTTTCATAACATTTTAGTTTTCACTACTCTAATTGTATCAGTAAATCTCGTTGCCTTGAGTTTTATTTCTTTTTCCATATACTTTATAAACACGTTAACAACTCCACACTAGTTTTGGAGAACTTCACTGTACCTTACCTGCACTATAAGAACTGTCCATTTGTTCTGCCTTTATTTCTACCTTTTAAATACTTTTACGTATTGAAAGACTTTCTTTTTTATTCTGTGACTGTTAATTTCATTAACTTAGTACCAAAGAGCTTGTTACATTTTTTTTTCTTAACAGGTCTATGTGTTCTATAGCTGTGCCTGCACTTACATATTGGCTGCAGCCTGTCTTGTGATCCTCTTCCCGTGGTGTTCTAGGCCATTTTGAACTCCAACACAGCTTGTAGACAGCTTGATCTCTGAGACTTCATCTCTGTAGGCAGCAGCAGGGGAGGAGAGCGCAGATAGATTCTTGGTACTGTGATCTTTCTCCAGTACTAAGTGCAGTTGTGACCATACTGTCTGGACATGGTCCTGGAAATCCCACTGTAGCTGACCCTGATTGAGCAGAGTAGCTGGACAATTTGACCTCCAGAGGTCCCTTCCAACTTCAGCCATTATGTGATACCGGCATGATGTCCTAGGAAATTGGAATTGTTCCTAGATGAAATAATACGGGCACACTGACTACATCATGTTTCCTCTTTGCTTGCTAACTTCTCTGTGTGAGATGCTAATTACTTCTGAAAAAATTATTCTTCTCCAAATAGACTACACTTACAAACAAAATCACTAATTCTATTTCTGCTACGGTTTCAAACAGTGTATCTGGTAATCAATTTAAGGTTTTATTTTACTGCTCTGTCTTCTGATCCTTGTGTTCTGTATTTTATTTTTTATTTTATTCTCTGCTGTATTTCTTCTGTCCTATGGTTCCTGAGATTAGCCAGGGCCCTTTTAAAAAAGTGACATTTTGTTTATTGCCTTCCGTTCTTCTGTGAAGAATGTTAAGAGTGATAGACACCACATCTAATTATTCAACAATTTTAAATCTGATTTCTTTTAGAACTATTGTGTGAACAGTCTCTGGACCAGAAAAGGTGTTTATTTTATTAATTTTGTTTTAAAACCACCTCTATTGACATGTGAAAAAGTTTCTGAGACTCATCTTTCATAAAGATGATGTTTCAGCTTTGAAGGACATGATTTCCCTATCTTTCTCAATAGTAAATATGTATGTTGAAAAAATAATGCAATGTTTCTACTCTAATATAGCCCATCTCCTCTGTGAAGTCTGTTTAATCCCTATTTATCTGTGAATCCTTTCAGCTCTTTGTATAGATCCTACTTCTAATGTGGTCAAAGAAACTTTTACACGAAACGATTTTTAATTTATGACTTGCATCATTATGTCTGAATATTTAAGTTGAAAATTTTATTCTCTGTCCACTTGATTTTATTTGGACTCTTCTATATTTTGAATGATTTTTTTTTTTGTTTTGTTTCTGCAAGATTATGCTCTGCTGTTCTGTAGAGCCAGGGCTAGTTTATGTGTTTATTTTTCCATTTGCCTCTTTGTTTATTTGGTTGTTTAGTGACATGCTCTTACTCAAAACCTCTAAAATGCTGAACTTAAAATTAGGTATTACTACAGTGTAATTTGATAGGTGAGCCTTATCCTTTACACATAGAAGCTGAATTTTAATACTTATGGCTATTAGCAGATTGAGCTTTGAATTCATCAGTCTGTTGTTAAGTATTGAATCAAGATGTGCTTTTCCTCTTCTGAGTCATCTAATGAGTTGCTCCAAGAAGCATGATCCCAAAATGTCCAAGTTCCTTCCACGATATGTGGAAGGAGCGATATGTGACTCTCTATATAGGTCAACAGGTAAGGACAGTCTTCTGTATTATTGTGTTTACCGTGGATCAAGGGTAAGAAAAAAATCTATCACACATCTCTCATTGCTTCTGTTATATGAAGTTTATTGTGCATTCTGAGCCAGTTGTCTTCATTCCTTCTAATGGCAACAATGAGAAAAAGATATAGCTCTGAAGAATGCTTCACCAACCTTGCAGTGTGAAGATGGATTTTGCAAAGCTCTTAGTCTCTCCCTATTACATAACAGAGAGCATAGATCAGTAGTTTAGACCGTCTAGTGCTAAATTTTAACCTATGTTTTAGGTATCTAAATTTAGGAGACAGACATCCCTTCACTGTGGAATAAGGCATCCTGTTTTCTCACTACATCTGCATTGATTACAAGGAGTCATTAATAGCTTGCAACAGATGAGACATCAGTCATTCTGGCCACAGTCCAACAATGCAATTAAGCTCTTTCTTAGCATTAATCAACAGAACTGACTTCAGAGAAACTACTCACAAACTTAAAGTTAAGTAGGCATTTAAATATACAAGCAATCAAGTGTTACAGAAAAGAAAAGTCTGGACTTCAGAAATTTGATAGGCAATACCAGCAAATGTGAGAATGTAGTGCTGCTAAGTATTAAAAGGCATATCGACTAGACAGTAAAAAACAAACAAACAAACACAAAAAAAAACCCCAGACTATTTAGTGTCAGCATCAATGTCTGAAATCCTTATTTAAAATGTTCAAGGACAAATAATTACTATTTTGAAACTTGGAGGAATAAATGGGAGACCTAGCAGGGTCTTCACAGAGACTCTGCAGAGGCAAAAGCCTGTGTCCCATGATGTATGGAAAAGAGACACTAAGAGGATATTCTTGAATGAGTGGTAAATGGAGACTCTCAAGATGCAGCTATATATATACATATATATTAAAAAAAAAANGACCTGAAATCCTGGCAGAAAACAAACTGAATGGGAGCCAGTAATGTGTTATTGCAGCAAATTATGCCAACAGCATCCTAGGATACATTAGGAAAAGTTTTGCCCTCAGGTGGAAGAAGATGATTCCTCTCTGGTCAGCACTGTTGGGACCACACCTGGAGTGCTTTGTCCAGATCTGGGCTCCCCAGTAAAGGAAAGACATTGTCAAACTGGGTAGAACCCAGTGGAGGCCTACCGAGATAGCCAGGTGCTGGAGCAACTGACATATGAGGGGAAGCTGAGGGAAAGGCATCTGTTTAGCCTGGAGAAGAAGGAACCTGAACATACAGAAGCCTATGGGACCTGACGAGATGCATCCCAGAGTACTGAGGGAATTGGCTGATGTGGTTGCCAAGCCACTCTCCATGATATTTGAAAAGTCATGGCAGTCAGGTGAAGTCACCAGTGACTGGAAAAAAGGAAACATTGTACCTATTTTTAAAAAGGGTAGAAAGGAGAACCCTGGGAACTACCGACCTGTCAGCCTCATGTCTGTGCCTGGGAAGATCATGCAACAAATCTTCCTTGAAGCTATGGTAAGGCACTTGGAGGACAGGGAGGTGATTCGACACAGCCAGCATGGCTTCACCAAGGGCAAGTCCTGCCTGACCAACCTAGTGGCCTTCTACGATGGAGTGACTACATCTGTGGACAGGGAAGAGCTATGGATGCCATCTCTCTGGACTTCTGTAAGGCCTTTGAGACAGTCCCTCACAATATCTTTCTCTCTAAACTGGAGAGATACTGATTTGATGGGTAGACTGTATGGTGGATGAGGAATTGGTTGGATGGTCACATCCAGAGGGAAATGGTCAACAGCTCAACCACCAGATGGAGACCAGTGACAAGTGGTGTCCCTCAGGGGTCTGTACTGGGACCAGTACTGTTCAGTATCTTCATCAATGACATAAACAGTGAGATCCTCAGCAAGTATGCAGACGACACCAAGCTGAGTGGTTCAGTTGACGTGCCTGATGGATGGAATGCCATCCAGAAGGACCTGGACAAGCTCAGGAAATGGGCCTGTGTGAACCTCATGAGGTTCAACAAGGCCAAGTGCAGGTTCCTGCACCTGTGTCGGGGCAAACGTTGGTATCCATACAGTCTGGGAGATGGAGGCATTGAGAGCTGCCCTGCCAAGAATTATTGGGGATATTGGTGGATGAAAAGCTGGACATGAGCCGACAATGTGCATTTGATGCACAGAAGGCCAACTGTGTCTTGGGCTGGATCAAAAGAAGTGTGGCCAGCAGGTCGAGGGAGGTGATTGTGCCCCTCTACTCCGCTCTCATGAGACTCCACCTGGAGTACTGTGTCCAGCTCCGGAGTCCTCAGCACAGCAAAGACATGGACCTGTTGGAGCAGGTCCAGAGGAGGACCACAAAAATGATCAGAGGGTTGGAACACCTCTCCTATGCGGACAGGCTGAGAGAGTTGGGGTTGTTTAACCTGGAGAAAAGAAGGCTCAGGGAAGACCTTACTGTGGTATTTTGATACATAAAGAAGCCTGCAAGAAACATGGGACAGACTTTTTAGTAGGGTCTGTAGTGATAGGACAAGGGTTAATATTTTTAAACCACAGGAGGGTAGATTCAGACTAGATATAAGGAAGAAATTTTTTACAATGTGTGTGGTGAAGCACTGGAACAGGTTGTCGTGAGAGGTGTTCCAGGTTCCAGGGCCCCATCCCTGGAAACATTCAAGGTCAGGTTGGAAAGGACTCTGAGGAACCTGATCTAGTTGAAGATGTCCCTGCTCATTGCAGGGGAGGTTGGACTAGATGACCTTTGAAGGTCCCTTCCAACCCAACCCATTCTATGATTCTGTGACTCTAAGTCTTACGAGGAGACTGTTATTGCTGTCTAAACTTATTAAAGAGAAAGTGTAGAGAAGATAGATCCAGATTTTCAGAATTATACAGTGGAAGATTGTGAGACAAGAGAAACAAGTATGAACATGGAAAATCTGTGTCAGATTTTTTTTTTTTTTTTTTTTTTNTTTTTTTTCACCATGGGAGTCATCAAACACTAGAAAAAGTTTCCCAGAGAGGCTGCAGAATCTCCATCTTTGGAGATATTCAGGACTTAGGTCAACAAGACGATAAGCAACCTGCTTTAACTGTTACATGGCTCTGCTTTGAGTAAAGAGTTTGTCTAGATGACCTCCAAATGGTCCCTTCAAGTTTCAGTTATTTTATTATTCTATCCGACTTGAATAACTGAAGCTATGATTTTTAACTCTTAGTTCATTACAAATCTTTGGATTAGTAGTTCGTGGTTAGATATGGTAAATTTCTTCATGATATAGGTATCACTGTATATGCAACAATAGCAAATATTGCCATATAGGTTTCCTTCACTGGCTTCTCTGAAAGGCTCTGAATAGCTAGGAAGAATTCACACTAAGGTATAGATAAGAGAAATTAAACCTCTCCATGGGAGAAATATGAGTAGTCAGTAAGTAGAATGACCAATATTGGAACATTTAAAATGTTGTTATTTACTGGAGGGGGGGGAAAGCAAGTTTCAGGACCCTGTTTTTAACTATGTAGAGGTTATAATTTAACAACTGAATAAACTGCAGTAGCAGGTGTACACTGATTGCATAAGACAAGGGAGCAAATAAGGACGAACCACTTGGAAAAATATTAACTCAGGAAAGGGAATAGTTCAGTAATTCTGTGCATCAGGATGTGATTGGCAACAACAGAAATGGACACTAGACAAGAAAGATTCAGCTAACACATGTCTATACATTTTTCCTTGCAATTTAAGCACAAAGCCAAAACACCATGCAACAGACTTGCTTCAGTCTAGGCACACAGCCACATTAGTTCTAATTCCAAATCTACCATCCACAACTCTTGGCTACTTCAGGCTAAGCATTTGTACTGCTGTAGATATTTTAAATTATGAACGCATTTGCTATGAGATGTCAGAGAAAAATTAAATAAAACTGTCCTTGGCAGTGACTAATAGGCTTTTTTTTCTGTTTTGGCGTGACTTATTTTGGTTAGTCTTTTTTCATATTATGCTGTTGTTTCAATAATCAAAAAAATAAAGTAGGAATTGGTAGACTTAGAGTTGACTATAAGACATAAAAAAGAGAACCCCTCCACAAACTTGGGTCAACATGGAAGCAAATACAAATGAACCATTTGTGAGGAACAAATTTTATCTATAAGTTGGGGATGAAGAACCTTGTATTCTCCCCCTTTTGATTAACTGTGAAGGATTAGCAGAAAGAAAGATCACATGGAAAGGCACTTAAGAGTTGCTTTTTTAACCCAGAAAGTGTGACCACGTGGCCTTGTCCTACTCTTTATTCATCTGTGTATGGCGATTTAATATTTGTAAACTACAAAACATGTACTCCTTCCCACGTACAGGAAGACTGGGAAGGTCACAGATATGTGAGTAAACCTCAAGCAGTATTATTACTCACTGTGCCTTGTGGTAGACATAGGGATTACAGTTTTTAGGGAAAACTTAAACTTGATCATTGCTGAGAAAGAGTATACATAATTAATACTGAGATTAATTCTGAATCATATTACAGTAATTATGTTTTCTTTCGTAAGTGCAGAGCCAAGACTCTTTTGTGTGTTCTTGAAGGATTTTGGCTGATATTTGCACAGACATGCAAAATGGGGGCAGAAATTTGGGAGACAACTAGAATATGCCCTGTAGCCTTTAACCTTTAAAAACT
This sequence comes from Anarhynchus alexandrinus, assembly GCA_008711295.1. Lineage (NCBI taxonomy): Eukaryota > Metazoa > Chordata > Aves > Charadriiformes > Charadriidae > Anarhynchus > Anarhynchus alexandrinus. Next base: position 1,743,164 of record VUYV01000135.1, read on the forward strand.
TAATGGATTTTCTTATTCATTTTAAAAATCCTTCTGTTTTCACTTATTTATTTTCAGTAATTTAAGAGCCCAACTACACCAAATATATTTTTAATTAAATTGAATCATAGTTTTGAGAGAGATTATCAGCTCCCTGGCCGATGACTTATTCCCTCTGCATCAAAATTGTGTAGAACTTTCTAGCTACATAACAAATTTTAATATACGGATTCCTGTAGTCTTACTTCATTTTTACCTTTACTTAAAAACTTTCCTGAATTTTTAATTTTTCCCTTGATTTTATGCACTTAAAGCAATATTGAAAAAAACTATCTTAAAACTGGTTTTCTTTTAAGTAACATGGTTTTATTTCTTTTTTTTTTTGTTGTGAGGAGTCGAGTTAAGGTGTTCATTTAAAAATCATGAGGGCATTTGTACCATAAAGCATAACATATGATAAAATTACAGAATCACAGAAACACTACACAGGTTGGAAGGTGTTCTCAAAGGGGATCAATCCCCCTTCCTAGAGCAGAGCCAGGTGGAGCTGGATGCTCAGGACCATGTCTAGTCAGGTCCTATATATTTCCATGCATGTGAAAGGTGTTTTCAGTGACTCCTTTAGAAAGTAGCCATTGGTCAAAATTAGTTCAAAATTAATTAAAACAAATATAAAGGCTTGAATTTGGTTGCATCAGTTTCTAACCATTATTTTCTTTATATGTCTCTCTTTCACTAGGAAAAAAATGTTACTTAGCTCTCAACATTTTCTCTCCTTCAAGGTAAGTACAGATACCTTCCATCAGAGATTTTTTTTTCCTTGTGCCCTAGTAAGAAACTAAGAGATGGAAATTCTGACTTTAAGATGTTTCATCTATTGCACAAATCAATTTACCATTCTCAGTTCCCCTCAGTTCTTCTACACACATTTTTAAACATAAAAATAACAAAATTACATTCAGAATTTGAAATCTAACAGTGCCTACATTATAGTACAAAAGTAAAATCTCTGCACTGATTCTGCTTACTTGTTCCCTATCTTACATTTAAAAGTAGCATTAGCCAGAGCTCTCTAAGACTCAGCTGGATCTCAGCTGGATAGCTGAAATTGATTTTTTTTTTTTTTTTTCATCCCAACAATGCTGCTCTGAGGTTTTTGTAAGTCTGGGGAAAGTTTTAGAAATCATGGATAGTGGTGAAGGTCTGCCTCTCTTTGTCTAGTGCATTTACCTTTGGCCTTTCAGTGTTAAATGTAGATCCCCATAGTGCCCTACAGACCAGTCCTCCACACAGGAACTACTAATATCCTTTTCCTTATTTGCAAATGCTTTCCTCATTTTCATATATGATGATTTGCTTTACCTTCCATGAGTGGATAATCTCATTCTTCTGATTCTCAAGCAACGGGAAAGAGAGAAGTGAAAGGAAGATAATATAAGAAGAGAAATATGAATGGGAAAAGGCAGGAAAACCTGTCAAAGGTCAGTGAAGTGCAGAGCTCATTTTTCCAGTTGTAATGAGGAGGGACAGTCTATCTTGCCTAAATTTGATTTACAGCAAAGGGTTACTGGAAGTGTGAGATAGTGATGAGTTTTTTGGTTTGCAGCTAAAGTTAGAACAAGCCACTACTGTCCTCTGGCATAAATATGTGTTCAAAAGCAAAGACCCTTCCATCCCATCACTGATTTTCAGAACAGTCTCTATTATGTAGGCATGAACTTGTTCTTGGAGGTATGTCTTTGGTTTTAGCTATTTAAATTACATTTTCTTTGCATGGACTTAGCTCACCAAACAGTCCAGTTATCTCTCTTATATTGATTTGATCTTGCTATTACTCCTCACTGTATTAGCCCCTTTTACATGTGCAAATGTTATCAGTAGTGATTTATAATTCTGTCCAGTTTTGTAATTAACAACATTGCAGGTAGCCAGAGCACAACTAAAAAATCCCCATCAGGTGATGATCTTTTTTAGATAAATAGTTCTTGAGCTATCCCTGTTAACTGTTCTAAATTATTTTAACATACACTTTTTTTTACACTGGACAGTGCTGTTAATCAACCAAAACAGTGTGTGATAGTCAGTCACCTGTTTAACAAAACCACTGTGCATTTAAAATGTATCTGCAAAATTTCTATAATAACCAAACCTGTAATCTCATCAATGAGAAAAATTAGATGTTTTTCTGGTTTTTTTTGGCTCTAAAGCTAAATTGACTGGTAACAGTTACATTCGTATTCCTTAACTCTGTCAGATGAATCAATGGGTCTCAGCTGACAAATTGAAATTGCTTTCACAATCCTTCCTTGTTAAGCAAAACACAGTCATCTGGGCACATTGGTTACCCTGACTTGTCACTGAACGCATGCAATCCTTTGCAAAACTACCTGGAAAATTCCATTTCTTATTCTTTTTACTATTTCAGCTGCATTGTACTTTTCAGAAAAGCACCTTTTGATTGCAAAGATTTCACAGAATCATGGAATTTTCAGAGTTGGAAGGGACCTCTAGAGATTATCTAGTCCAGCTCCTCTGCAAAAGCAGGATTGCCTAGAGCACATTACTCAGGACTGCATCCAGGCGGGTCTTGAAAACCTCCAGAGAAGGGGACTCCACAACCTCCCTGGGCAGCCTGTTCCAGTGCTCTCTCACCCTAACCGTAAAGAAGTTTTACCGTGTATTTGAACGAAACTTCCTGTGTTCCAACTTGTGCCCATTGCCCCTCGTCCTGTCCCTGGGAACCACTGAAAAGAGTCTGGCTCCATCCTCCTTCAACCCACCCTTTAGATACTTGTACGCAGTAATAAGTAATAATTTATTACCTCCTAGTACAGGGCAGACTGTGTGTTTGTGGATAAGGAAAAACAAAGCAGTCTGATTGCTGGCATGGCCAGGGGCCCCTTAAGGTCTGTCAAGGACAGGACCCAGCAGCCAGGAGCAGGGCAGCTGGAGGGCACTGGGACAGCCTCAGCCCCAGCTCCAGTTAGTGGGCACCTCCATGGGAATGGGGATGGGCTGAGGACCTGGCCAGGACATGGGCCTGTGGGTGGGGGTCAGGATCAGGCCTGGTGAGGGGAACCAGGGTCCCCCCACCCAGGGTGGCCTGGCAGGGCTATGGAGATGGGGACAGGGATGGGCCAAGGCCAGGCTGGGATGCCAGCCCATGGGTGAGGCTTTGGGTCCAAATCAGCAGGACCACAGACAAGTAAAGGCAGAGCGAGAATCCTGGCTGAGATGAAAGTCCCAAGTAAAGAGATAGAACTCCTAGGAAGACTTTTTCCAGCCCTTTTTCCAATAACTTTTCACACCAGTTTCAGGACAGATGGTTGTGTATCACGCTGCTTACCCAAACCGAAGAGAGAGGGCTCAGGGCCCCAGTGCAAGCTCTTCTCTTTGCCATGTTTACACAGCAGCACTATCTATCAAAGACATCCCTGCATCTTCAGTTCTGGGATGCCAAAAGTAGGAGAGAGGTTATGTTTTCAAGGGAAAGGCAGGTGGAAGAAGAGCACCAGTGGGAATGGCTTGATGCAAACACAAGCAATCAGTCCTGATAACAGGACAAAGCCTGCTCAGAACTATTTTAAAATTTCCCCAAGTGCATTTCCTGGGCTCCAGGCCCTGTTGTATCATAGCCGAGATATGGGGTAAAACCCCATGAAGCTGAGAGTATGGGATCGCACAGTGTTATAATTAATTGTAGAAAGTTAATCAACAATACCACATACTTTTGTTACATGATAGAAATGGGAAATACCAATCAATCAAATTCTATACTCTGATCACAAAATCACTTTAGATTAAATGATTATGACATTAGAATATATATTAAAAAAAACCCAAAAAACAAAACACAACCAAAAAAAAAAAAGAACCAAGAGAAATTGCCTCTATTTGTTGGAATATATTCCAACAGATAAACAACTTTGGATAACCTACAGTATCTGTTTTTCATTTAGCTTCTTGCAGAAAACAGATCTTTTGATGATATGCACTTATCTAAAAGGCATCTAATCTCATGAGATTCTTGATAAACTCGGTCATCCCAAAATATCTTCACTCTCATAGGAAGTTCCTCTCCACACTTGTCTAAGATTTACAAATTCATCACTAAAATAATTAAATTCTGTGCCTTGGTAGGTTCTCTGTCAAATGATCCTACATGATAATCTGCGGAGAATTTAAGATGACAACCAACTCACATTCTTTTGTGTCAGAAATGCAGAACTGCAGTTCTGCCAATATAATAATACAGACAATGAACACACATGCAAATGCAAAATTACATCCATGTAAACTACTATAGCTTTTCCAACAAACTTCTGCCCTTAAAGAATGTTGTCCTGGTTTCAACTGGGATACTGTTAATTTTCTTCCCAGTAGCTGCTGTGGTTTGTATTTACTATGAGAATAATGTTGATAACGCATATTGTTTTAGTTGTTGTTAAGTAATGCTTATATTAAATAAAGCACTTTTTCAACCTCCCGTAGAATTTGAGAGGTAGCATAGACAGGACAAGCAGGCCAAAGGAATATTCCATACCATAGACATCATGCTCAGTATGTAAATGGGGGTTGGCCAGTGGGCAGGAGTCCGTGATGCCTCCTCAGGACAGGCTGGGCAATCATTCATCGGTTAGTAAGCGATTGTATTGCATCACTTATTTTGTATATTTTGTTACCATTATTATTATTATTTTCCTCTTCCGTTACTGTTGTATTAAACTGTCTTTATCTCAACCCACGAGATTTTTTTTTCCTTTTTTTCCCTCTACTCGCTTCCTTACTGCGGGGGGTAAGGGGGTAATGAGTGAATGGCTGAGTGGTTCTAGTTGTTGGCTGGGGTCAAACCACAATAAATATGAATTCATAACTGTACAAAACTTTTAGATAGGTTATCATAAACATGATTCATTTCTACATTTAGGAAGATTGCTTGGTCTTCCTTGCCAATAGTGTTATTTGATGAAGTCCATTTGTTTTAAGGGTAGTTATCATGAAACTAGCTTTCAACCAGCTCCTCTGGCTTTAGGCAACACTAGTACTGCTTTATTTATAATTGTTACTAATTTTATTACTCTTGAAACACTGCTGAAATAACGAGCACCCTCTAGCATTATTTTCTTAGCTCTGTGTCAAAATGCTGAACAGTACTTGCAAACCAATTTGTATTCTAATTATGTAACTTGAGAATGACCTTGTAATGTTGGGATCTTGCCAGTATTTTAAAGGATTTATGTAAACGCTTTCCATATATGAAGCTAAAGAAAACTAAACAGTCGGTAACAAAAGCGACTTGAATATACAGAAAGGCAAATTAACCTCTGAAGTGCCTCAGTCAAACAGAATAGCTTTCAGAGAAGCATTTAATTTATTATGTGTAAACAAAAAAGCCCCATAACATGAAACAGAGAACATCTCTTTTGTTGCTGCTCCTTAAATCTGGAAAAAAAGATTTTGTTTTATTTCATGAAAGCTTCACTTGACTCTGACAGGCAGTGTATGATTTACATGTGTGTTCTCTGTGTTATTCTATTTTCTTTTGAGAGTGGGTGGGTAATGTGTATTTTCTGGAAGAGAGGAGGCTGCTCCTTCCCTGGTGAGTAACTGAGCCTACTGAGTAAAAGAAGGCTCCAAAGATTGCAGGATACGGCAGTAACAATGAAGAGTCCCCGCAAGGAGCTGCAAGACTGAAGCCCAAAAGAATGCTGAAAAGACCAGGAAACAGAAAGTGTCAGAAGCAATGGAAGAAATCCTGCTATGAATAAGAATTGCACAGTTAGCTCCCAGTTAGTTGTTGAGTTGACTGAAACCAAGCCTGAAGTTAGAGACCTGCTTGTAAAAACTCAATAGGCAGGGCAAGAACTCTTTCCAACCCTTTTTCAACCTTTTATGTTTTGTTTCTGTGCTGTCTTTCTTGGTCATTTCAAGTTTTGTCATTTAAAATACAACTTTCCTGTGACATATTTTGTAATTTATTTTAAGTTGATGAAGTTTGAAGAGCTCATTAAGAAGAAAAGATCTAGGATGATCCACCTTAAAACTCTGGCTGATGTCATCTGTGTTTTGAGTGCCTCTCCTTATCGCTCATGTCATTCCTTCTTTCCTTCAAAATACTGCTCTGAAGGTGCTGCATCACATCTGTTTTCTCCTGACAGGGAACGGGTTGTCATTGATATTGTTGAAATTGTACTAAGTACCTGGGTTCACTCTCCATCTTTCTGACCTATATCCCTGTAGTCTCTCAGAAATTGTTCTTATTGATCTTCATCTCATCACATTCTGACCTGAAACTGAACAGACAATTTAGGACTGGGGCTAAAGCTGCTGCAGAAAAATCTGAAAATTTACAAGGAGATTTCATTAGATTAAGTACATACATTGAAACACTATATTGCCTTGGAAGAGCCTCACAAAATTCAGGTTTTGCATTCTCAGAAGGTATTTGTGGCTACAAATTTATTAAATCTCAGAGATTAAATATGGATGTGACTTCAACTAAGAAAGTTCAGAAGGGAGGAAAAGGAATGAAAGCAGATAAATTTAGAACTGATGTATTATTGTTTCTTAGAAATGCATATGATGAAAAATGGGCCCCAGAAATGAAAAAGAAGAGTGGGATATAGTTAGCCTTCCTATAATTATTGGAAAATTGTCTACATTATCTGTATTTGCTCCCTCTGCTGTCAACTGAGAAACAGGCACTCCCTGTGCCACATGCACAGGTGATTAATCTTGTGTGGTTTATAAAAAATGTATCTGTACTTGTTAAAGATTCAATAAATAAGTATATTTGTACTATTTTTAAAAGAGAGGAGAGAGGTTGCTTCATCTTTTAAATATCATTAACAGTCCAGATTTTCACAATTTACGTGCTGAACCATCCCGTGAATTTAAATGTTATGCAAATACTGTGGTATCAGATGTCAAAGTAGAAACCTTTATAAAGAGTAGATTAACTTTTTTTTTAATTAATTATGTTGAAGCAGCTAAATGTATATTTGTTTATACAGTTATATAACATGAGTACAATTCAAATATAGAACCTTTTTACTACATTACAGGATGCTGTAATTACAGTCTAAACAGAAGTTTGCAGGAGGTGGGCGTGCACACCAGGTTCTTGGAAGGATGAAACACATCGCTTCGAAGTTATCATATTGATAAATGATGGTGGTGAACTACAGTCTCTCAAACTAGATAAAATGAAAGAGAGTGAGGAAATATCTTTGTGGTACTTTAAGGGAGATTGTCAAGGCAGTGTAAGAGAAACATCCACTCTGCTCCCCTTCTAAGCAGCTACCACATATGAGAAAATACAGATGTGTATAAGTATGTGAGAGATGGATTTGTTTCAGTTCCTGCTGAAGCCTGGGTCAGAAGGCTCGTGCTTGCATAGATTAGGACGGGCACCATATTGACATCTTACCCTGGGAGCCAAAACAGCTCAGTCAACCTCCTACTTCTGGGAACTTACGCTGTTCAAAAAATACAAAATCATTAACATAAAAGATCAGACATTCAGGCTGTTTTAGCCTCATATAGATTTTCACCTACCTCTAAAATGCTATTGAGTCTATATCTGTTGTTATTATCTTGGCAATGTGTATCAGATGTCACATCAATAAAGACTCTATGATCTATATCAGGTGGTCTTCCTTAGGTATGAGGTTCTCTGTCAGTTTATGTAATGATTATCAGCTGATCTTTGGAAGTCTGCTATTGGCCAGACTAGATAAAACATGTGTTAAACTTAAGCCAAGCCCTTAAGCTGAATAACAATGATGAATTCAACCTCTGTGACTTTCGTATGTTTTAGGAGAAATTATCAAGAAACCTTGACTGTAAAATTTTATACTATACCATATGTCTTCAAATAGATCTTTCAGAATATAAAAAATGCACAAGAATAACTATATTTAAAAAAAAAAAACATTTAGATTTAAAATTTATAGAGATTATAAACTACACATCGTGGAACCATAGAATCATAGAATGGTTTGGGTTGGAAGGGACCTTAAAGATCATCTAGTTTCAACCTGCCTGCCATGGGCAGAGACATCTTCCACTAGACTAGGTTACTCAAAGCCCACTCCAACCCGGCCTTAAACACTTCCAGAGATGGAGCACCCACAACAACTTCTCTGGGCAACCTGTCCCAGTGTCTCACCACCCTCAGAGTAAATAATTTATTCCTAATATCTAATTTAAATTTACCCCCTTTCAGTTTAAAGCCATTGCCCACTGCTCTGTCACTACATACCCTTGTAAAAAGTCCTTCTCCAGCTTTCTTGCCATCCCCCTTTAAGTACTGGAAGGCCGCTATAGGATCTCCATGGAGCCTTCTCTTCTGCAGGCTAAACAACCCTTAATCTTTTAGCCTGTCCTCATAGCAGAGGTGCTCCAGCCCTCTAATCGTCTTCATGGCCCTCCTTCTGGACTCACTCCAACAGGTCCATGTCCTTTTTATTTTGGGGGCCCCAGACCTGGACTCAGTACTCCAGGCAGGGTCTCACCAGAGCAAAGTAGAGGGGCAAAAACACCTCCCTTGACCTGCTGGACACTCTCCTTCTGATGCAGCCCAGGATACGGCTGGCCTTCTGGGCAGCAAGTGCACATTGCCGGATTGTGTTGAGCTTCCCGTCAACCAACACCCCCAAATCCTTCTCCTCAGGGCTGCTTTCAATCCATTCTCCAACCAGCCTGTATTTGTGCATGATTTCCCTGACACATGTGCAGGACCTTGCACTTGGCCTTGTTGAACTTCGTAAGGTTTCTTCGGGCCCACCTCTCAAGCCTGTCAAGGTCCCTCTGGATGGCATCCTTCCCCCCGTGTGTCAACTGCTACACAGTGGCAAACTTGATGAGGGTGCACTCAATCCCAACATCCATGTCGCCAAGAAAGATGTTAAACAGCACCGGTCCCAATTCTGACCCCTGAACAACACCAGTTGTCACTGGTCTCTACTTGGACATTGAGCCTTTGACTGCATTGCTTTGAGTGCAACCATCTAGCCAATTGCTTATCCACCGAATGGTCCGTCCATCAAATCCATGTTTCTCCAATTTAGAGACAAGGAAGTCATGCGGGACAGTGTCAAATGCTTTGCACAATTCCAGGTAGATGATATCAGTTGCTTTCCCCTTACCCATGAACACTGTAATGCCACTATAGAAGGCCACCAGATTTGTCGGGCTTGATTTGCCTTTAGTGAAGCCATGTTGGCTGTCGCCAACCACCTCCTTATCTTCCATGTGCCTTCGCAGTTTCCCAGAGGATCTGCTCCATGATCTTGCTGGGCACAGAGGTGAGACTGACCGTCCTGTAGTTCCCTCGGTCTTCTTTTTTTTCCTTTTTTGAAAATGGGGGTTATGTTTCTCCTTTTCCAGTCAGTGAGAACTTTTCTGGACCGCCACGACTTTTCAAATATAATGGAAAATGGCTTAGCAACTTCACCCGCCAGTTCCTTTTGGACCTGTGGATGGATTTCGTCAGCTCTCATGGACTTGTGCACCTCCAGGTTCCTTAGATGGTCTTGAACTTGGTCTTCACCTACAGTGGGTGGTTCTTCATTCTCCCAGTCCCTGCCTTTGCCTTCTGTGACTTGGGCAGTGTGGCTAGAGCCCTTGCCAGTGAAGACCAAGGCAAAAAAGTCATTGAGTACCTCGGCCATATCCCATTTCCTTCCACAGAGGTCTCACATTTTCCCTAGTCTTCCTTTTATCACTGATGTACTTGTAGAAGCTTTTCTTGTTGCACTTGATGTCCCTGGCCAGATTTAACTCTATCTCGGCTTTAGCTTTCCTAACCTGATCCCTGGCTGCTCGGACAATTTCTCTGTATTCCTCCCAGTTTACCTGTCCTTGAATACAACCTCTGTAGGCTTCCTTTTTCTGTTTAAGTTTCTCCAGGAGCTTCTTGTTCATCCACGCAGGCCTCCTAGCATTTTTGCCTGACTTCCTCTTTGTTAGGATGCATTGCTCCTGAGCTAGGAGGAGGTGATCCTTGAATATTAAGGAAGAAACCATTACTTTTTCCGGTATTCTTAAATGGGCATTTATAGTAAATTCCATACCTGTATCTTTATGAGAAAACTTGTAATAAAACCTAGCTCTTATCTGCCATGCATATTTATAACTACCCTTCTTTTAAATGATAATATCCTTAAATTACATATTGTGACATTATATTTAACACACAACTTTGCAACCAGGATGCTCATTTCAGTATCTAATAAAATTATCTTTATTCTGTTTTGTTTGTAATTTCTCAGGGCAGTTTGGAGGGTAGTGTTTATTTCCCTGGTTCAGAATAAAACTACGTTGCATCTTCACTACCCTCAAAATATGAGCTTAATCAACTTTGTAATTCCCAGTATATTATAGTATTCCAGGTGCATACTTTTTATTGTATTTTTACTCCTAAATTACAACATTGGTAACTTCCACTTGGCTATGTTTAGACCTTCCTTTATGGATTAATCCGAGTGAAACTTATTTGTGTCTACTTTTTATATTTTTGAGCTCATCACCAACACCTTGTCCATTGTGTGTTATTATATCACTCATGATTTTATTACACAAAGTCTCACACCTATTTATTTACAGCATCCCAGCCACAGTAGTCAAGGATTTGACTGAATTTATAATGTTTTCTACTGGGTTGGAAGGAAACTGAGAAAATGAAGTATTTATGAAGAAAATACCTAATCTAAGGAAAATGTGTACTACGTATGTAAAATGTCATCATTTCATGTGTAGTCAGAGCCAGAATAAATAGAATTACTTATGCTTTGAGCCAATGATTCAATTATTTCAATCTCTATATATTCTCTCTGGCTTTTAAGGATACTGTTCCCCTTCCTCTCAATGGTTGTTATTCCATTTATGTATGCATTATGTGTTTCTAGCTTTCTGGTTTTCCCATGCTTGTGCTATGGATATTTAGTTAGTCCAACTTTAAAAGTTAGTTTCATGTTCAGGATTATTGGAAAACTGAATTAGGAGTTTTGTACTCTATTTGTAGGTTTCTAAGAAATTAGGCCTTATGGCCAACTTGTCTCAGTTAATAATATCTGATATGGGTATAGGGTTTCCCGTATCTAATTAGTATGAACATAGATATGCTAAATGTTGCAAAAATCTTCTCCCCTGTTTAGATGCTAGGTTTTGTGAGATCTAGTTTCCACTCCTTTGTACCTTGCATGTTTTAAATGGCTGTGGAAGAGAATGACTACTATTCCAAGGCTTTTTCAGATTTGAAAAAGACTGCATACTTTTGAAAGCATTGGGCAGTTTGCTCAAAACTGTATGTATGTACTGTTTTGTTTTGGGAAGGGTGTTCTAAAACCAGTAAAATAACAATGCCAGTAAATATAAAGAAAAACTTGGAAAGATGTCAAGTTAATCACTCAGAAGATAAAATTTAAGAATCATCATTTTTATAGCTAAGGTTGTTCTTAGTCTAAGATTGTTCTTGATATTCTTATTAAGGGTAAAAATTGCTTTGTAGAAAATCTAGAATTTAAAAAATGTTAGTAATAGTAACTTCCATATCACTAATAAAGATGGTCATGTATATAATATGGGATACAGAGAAAAATCTATCATTTCCCCTATCCCCAAAATAAAGAAAAGAACACCTTCACACCCAGAGGTATATCAGTGCTTCTTACATAGGAAGAAGTCGCAGGTACTTTTGTGGTTTTTTTTTTTAATGCTTGTGGTCAATGCAGTAAAACTTAGATTTTGAGTAACTTTAGATGGAAAGAAATTACATTTATGTCTTTCATGAATTTTATATAATGTCTGTTTAATAGGACGGGTGTGAGAAACGGGATGGCAGGCTATATAGCAAGGCTAACAATTTTCTTGTCTTGTCTCCCCCCTCTAAGAATCTCAGGCTTACGCAAACCTGATCTGTGAAATGTGCAAGATTATGCCATTTAGATTACAGGGATTTGAGGAATTCAGGATGTTAACAGTTATTTGAATCTATATTTCTGAGAAATTTGTTGCAACAACTACAGGCTGCTTTGCCACATTACGCTTGCATCTCAGGGGGAAGGAATACCTTTTTACTCTGAATATGAGGTTTATACCTACTATAAGCCCCAGGTTCAAAACTAAGCAAGATTTGCCCATGTGTTGTGTTATTTCCCCTCAGCTCATGTCTTGTTCTCTTTTTGTCTTCATGTGTACCATAGAAAAGATGCTGAACAGTTATTTGTTGTGTGTGTAAGTACTAGAAATGCAGGGATAATTTAATAATAGGAAAAGTGTCACTTAAATTTCCTCCTCCGTATTGCTCTTAGGCAGTATCCTGTATGCTTGTTGCCTTCTGCCCTTCACCACTTAGAAGATGCTGCAGTTTTGTGATATTCTCTGTACATAATTTGTGAAGTGCTGTAGGATGAAAAGTGCCATATAAATGTAGGGTATTATTATACTGTACTTTGCTTCACTGGAGTAGCTGCATCAGGAAGATTGTTTTATTGGGTTATCTCCTAGGTAACTGTGATTCACTGTAATGATAGTGACTAGCACTCTTTAAATGGGACAGTAGTGGCACAACTACAATCTAATGGGGATAAAATTAGATAGTGCCATGATGTGTAATGGTGATTAACTATGTACTAAATGGATATAAAATTATAAGCTCTGGCTTATACATTTCCAATTCAATATTAAAGGCTATATTTTCCAAGATTCTCAGGAGGTTTTGGTAACAATAAGAAGTTACCGCACTATCATATTTAAGCCTCTACATTTCAATTGCATCTTAAATTATCTAAGTCATTGTACTACTTCTAAGTTAAATGTCACAGGAAAATGCTTTGTTGTATGTATTTTATATATATAGTTGTAGCAATTGCATGGTAATTAAGGTCTCAATTCAGCAAAGCAAATAAGGAAAACCTTACTTTTCTTGTTATTTCTGGAAGACAATTCACACATTTGAAGTTCATATTTACATATTGTGATGAGAAGCCTTGGGATAATCAGATGCCATATTCCTCCTCCCACTGAACCACTACACCAACACAACCCTCTACTTTCTCTCACTTGTCCATAACACCCCTTCTTCATCACTACTGTAACAACTCATTTTAAAAGACCTTAGCTGTACAGTGTCTCTCTCTTTGTTGACTTCCGCATATGATGCTTAAGAAACAGGCTACTGAAAACAGACAACAGATTGTACTATGTATTCTATGAGATATCAGACCAAGGCCAAACAACTTGTCCCTGATTACTGTTGCCTGTCCCTATCAGCATCAGGGAGCACAAGTCTCTTATTACCTTCCAGACCACAGCAACAGGGACATGTTCTGGTAACTGCTTGATTTTTTTGCTATTGCTGGAAAAAAACCCCACAAAACAAACATATCTAAGCAACAGAAGTAATTCTCCATTTGGCACAATGGAAGAAAGATTCCTGTGTGATAGTGAGGAAGCTGAGAAATGTGTCAATAAAATATAGGCTGTTGCCACAAATGCAGCCATACTACAGAACATACTTGCAGATGAAAGAAATAATATATCCAGAAAGATTTCTAACAATCATGTGACAGCAACCTGGAAAACTTCTCATCTAGTGTAAGACCCTCATGACCCTTCTCTATGTCCTGAGTGCTATACACAACTTGAAAAATACATTCCAGTTTCTCTCCTGGAGTACCTATTAATTCTTACAGATACTCACCTGGAAAAAAAAAAAAAAGTCCCTAGATTTGGAACAAAGGTTAAATCTTAAATTGGTGCTGGAGGAGTTTAAATAATTAAGGCATCTAGAAACAATTATTTATCTACCATATGCAATCTGGATTAACAGAATTTGATATTTATGACTTATTAAGACATATGAAGAGGAAAGCAAGGTGGCTTGCAAAGAGAAACTTACAGTAAAATTCAACTTTCCCTATTAAATTGTCTTTATCTCAATCTATGAGTCCTCTTACCTTCCTTCTATTTTCTCCTTATAACACAGGAGAGGGGACTGAGCGAATGGCTGTGTGGTTATTTGGATGTTAGTTGGGGTCAAACCACCAAAACTTAATAACACACTTTCTATGAAACCTAAAAAAGGAAAGGCGACTGCTTCACAATAACCTTTTTTTGTTTGTTTGTTTCCCTTGACAAACTTTATATGAAAATAAAGGTATAACACATTGAAGCAGAATATTAAGTACAGCTACTGACAAGAGTTGCTGTCCGTACAGTTTGACAGGTCTTGACAGCAAATAATAGAGCTTTCCTATTTTGTAAGATGAGAATCTGGCCCTTCATATCCTTCTCTTAAGGCAGCTGCATTGTGATTACTTTAGTCTCTATCTGAGAAACAGAGGGAGTATTTTGTGTCTTGCAAGAAGAATCAATGAATTGGAGACTCAGCCACTGACAGATGTAGCTTGAGATCAGAATGTTTTACCGAATTACTGTTGTTCTGCTGTCACTAACTCTGTAAAGAAGCAGGCACTGACCTATTGTAAAACTTACATATTTTCAGTGGAAAATTAGAGCTAAGCTCAGAGCTCTATTTTTGTCTGAGAGTAATGCAACAAAAATATTTCTAAAGCTGCATTGTGTTTTCCCAAAGTAAGATTAAAAAATGCCACTGTTTTGAACCTGAGGCAATTTTTAAACGCGCTTGATCTGATTTCATTTGCTTTATAGGAATGAACAAGGATAAATTTATCTGTAGTGGGGTCGTTCTTATTGAAATTATAAGTCACTAGCAGAAATATTGTTATTGCACTAATATTTGAAGTAATATTTTTGTTCAGACATTGACCAGATTTCAAGGGGAGTTAGCTATATTTTTTTTTCTGTTATTTTATTGGGGTTATAAAAAAATAAATATTGACATATGTAATTCTGTACCTCTATGCAAAAGGTTTATAACTGTGAATTTTTAGAACTGACCTAATAGTTATAGTTGAGGAAAAAATTATACAAAAATGAACAGAGTCTCTCTTGGTACAGTACTTTTTTTTTTTATAGTTTTATTTTTTCATACTTTTTTATGTAACTCTAAAGGTTCAAAGTATTTGCTAGGTATCCTTGTGTGACTTTACTTGAATAAAGGTACAATACATCCTGTAGCAACAACATGTAACAGCTTTAGTGAAACTACTTGACAGTAATAGTAAACTAACATTAGAGTTGTGTAGGTAAAAGCAAAAGAGGTGAAAAAATAGCATGATTATGCAATTGGTTTTGTTAGTAGTCTATGCAGAAGAATAGTATTGAACAAGAGATGTTTTTTTTTCCTTTAGAAACTTAAAAACCTGATAGATCAGAAGTCAATGTCACAGTAAGAGTTACTGCTTTATGGCACTAAACCCACAGAAGACAGAAGAGAGGACACTACAGATCTTTGCTACTGAACATATATTATGTAGAAATATAGCAAAACACAATAAACTGTAAGTGGTTTGATACCTGATGATTATCCATTGGTAATTAATACACCCACTGCGTCACCGGAAATGAAAATTTCACCAGCTAGATGATGTGCTTTTTGGTGAGAGATGGAATCTTGGTGGGTAGTTCTTTTTTTTTAAGGGAAGCTACTGTCTTTCAGAATGTGAGTACAACAGGCCTAGGAATTGAACTCCACTACCTTCTACATACACATGGCAAATGCATTATAGAATTTATCTGAATATGTATATTTTGCGAGACAGTGAAGTCATCCTAGTTTCAGGTCACCTTGTCCTGTTTTTGAACCAAAACTTTTCATATCAAAGCAGCTTCACTTCAGTAAGCTAATACCCTAAGTACCCCCTAAAAATCCTATGTATTTTACCAGGAAAAGATTATCGATATCTGAAACTGTCAGCAAAATAAAACTTTAAGAGTTTATGCTGAATTTGCCTGAGTGATGAGGAAGTCTATATGTCATTTCATGCTGAAGCACAGGCCTGTGTTAGCCTAAGCAGTCCCATGGCAAGATGTTGGCACAGCTTCAGCTCATTTTGACAGGTTTTGTAGATGGATTATCAGGAGTGAGAAGCCAGGGATGGAAAGGTGTAGATCTTTTTAATGATACATCTGCACAACTAAGCTAGGTTGGATAAATAAATCATGTGAACAAGACTTTGGCTGATTCCACAAATAAAGGAAAAGAGACAAAGGAACCAGATTCTAAATGACTCATAATATTGTCCTTAAGCTTTCCTACAAGCTATTTGGTGCAAGCCTGTAAACTAAAATGAAAGCTGACTGTTATTTGCAAGAATGAACACAAGTTAAATTCGCTTCAAGTGCTTAAATATTTTTCTTAAGATGAATTGTTTCTAACAGCATATTTTGTTTTATCTGTGTTTATAATACAACTTTGACTTGAACCCAAATACTATAAATTGTTCAGCACTGCTGACAGTCTTCTGCAGAAACAAAATAAGCCAATTTTTAATACAGAAAATAAAACTGAACTGTCTGCATAAGCTCAAGATGAACAGTTAGGAGCAAAGTGATATGTTTCTTTTGTGAATAAAGTAATGAAAGGGTTTCTAGTATTCTGTTTTTCACTTAAAAGTGCAGGAGGATTTGAAGGAGTTATTTAAACTTGTCTACATTTTTAAGTATGAAGTAGAGAACATGGAGAAGTAAAATCAGAATTTTTTAAAACTGAGTGGAGTATGAGAGGTTGTAAAGATCTGGTGTATAATATCTCCTGTCACTCAGAGTTTCTTTTTTTTTTTTTTTTTCATTCTTACACGTGTCAGTTGAGGGTGCAGGGCCTTTTCCTGGAACTAGTAGTGCTCCTTTTCTTTCCCTTTCCTTCTGGTCCTGGGCAGTATTCTGTAGCTGACTCTACTTAAGCAGAGGGGATGGAGGAGATATCAACTTCAGCAATACTGTGATTCTATGAACTGTCTTACTACTTGGTCTCTGGTTGGCAGTACTACCAGCAAAAGGGAATCGCATTGGTTACACATAAGATGTACGTTATAATGTAGGAAAAATTTAGGGAAAATACAGAACTGGAGAAAGTGACCTGATAACGAATGTTGGCAGTGGATGCAAATGGGCAGAGTTGGTTTGTTATGTAGACTTTAAGCTTTTTTAGTTATTGTATATAGTTTACCTATGACATCTATGAAGTATATTGAAGACAACAAGCTTGGGTTTGGCTTTGCTTTTTTTTCACTAAAAGGAATTTGACCAGGAAAATGAAAGTCTATTTTCATGTGTATTTGTGAATTGGAGCTTAGGTGGGTTGAAAAGTGCAGTGTAAGAAATATTGGATTTTGGAAAGGCAAGTTAACATTTTCTCAATTCACGCTCCCCACAATGGTGTGGGAATACTTAAAGAAATTTTTGTAGCTTGTTCTTAGCTTTATTCTTGAGAAATTAAGAATCTTTGTCTATTTAATTCTCTGTTGCAAGATATGTTGAATGTTATTTCCCCAAAGAATAATCTGAAAATGAATATACTAGTGATATCCTGGAGGAAAAAAAAAAAAAGAAAAAGAGCTAGATAATATTGAACTAAGTGACTGTACATGGCTAAAATGTGTCCTTTGTTAACAAAAAGGTTTTTAAATTAACAGGTCAAATTCAGATATGAGATTAGACTCTACCTAGAATGTGTTCTCACATTAAAACTATTTTAACTGAAAACAATAATTAAATTAATATAACACAAAAATATCTAAAATATATTTTTGCTGTCTATAATTATCTGAATATCACCTTCATATTGTTCATAGGCTGAAGTAGTTATGGTTAAATCAAGCAGTTAAACTAATACTCTAAATCATTAAATTTCATCTGGGAATTTCTTCTGGAAAAGAGAAAAATCTTTCCTGTCATTGTGTATATAAAATATTAGACTGTCTGCCTTTTTCCATACGTGGCTGTTAAATAACCTTGCAGCTACATGATTTCACCACCTGTAAGAATCTGTCTATCATCAGTACTGCTTTATGGATTTTTATTACATATACATCAGTAATAAAAAACCAAACAAAAATTAAAAAAAAAGTTTTTTCACTTTAAGGGTGGTAAGGCACTGGAACAGGTTGCCCAGAGAGGTTGTTGAGGCCCCATCCCTGGAGGTGTTCAAGGCCAGGCTGGACGTGGCCTTGGGCAACCTGGTCTAGTGGGAGGTGTCCCTGCCTATGGCAGGTGGGTTGGAACTCGATGATCTTCAAGGTCCTTTCCAACCTAAACCATTCTATGATTCTACGATTTTATGAAACCAAAACAAAACAAACACTCTCTATGTTACATAGATAATTCCTGCTATTTTTATAGTAGTCTTACTGTATGGATGATCTCTGGAGCCATTGTTGTTTTTTTTTCTGATTCAATTGAATAAAAGGGAATATGTTTTTTCTTCTGATTCTGTTAAATAACAGGGAATATGTGTCAGGCTTTCATATCTGTGGTTCTAGAGTACTTCAGCCGAACAGTGAATGATATTCTCTGTAATCCATTTCAACATTTTGCTGTTATCTTTTCATGTTTCTTAATTCCAGCTGAAGTGCTATGTTACATACTGAGACTAATATCTAAGAATCTTTATTATTCTAAGACATGCAGCACTACAAAATTTACAGTGTTCACATACTCATTGCTTTGCTTCAACTAATACCTAAACATGGAGCTCTTCGTTTACCAGTGTAATTGGTTCTGTGCAAATCAGGGGAAGGAGACAGAACACAAGTTTCTTTTATTGAACAAAACATAACTGGGTTACAGATTTGGTAATCTCTTTAGATCTGAATTATTCAGCAAAAATGATTAATGACAAAAAACATAAGTGGAGTTAGACATTTGAAAAGAAAGGTTAAGTTCCTAACTCGTGTGAATCAGTTATCATTGTAACTTATTCTGTAATAATGTGCTACTGAAAAATGGAAAATATTCTGAATAATTTGTAGAAAATTTGCAGTTCATCTTCTTGTTATTAGAAATATTATAATGGTGCAGCTGAAAATAGTTTAAAAACCAAATCATTCAGTATCTGACCTATTTTGTTTTATTTTACATAACAATTCTGAAAGATATTGCTATAATAAAATAAGAGATAGTGCAGGAGGGAAAA
This sequence comes from Anarhynchus alexandrinus, assembly GCA_008711295.1. Lineage (NCBI taxonomy): Eukaryota > Metazoa > Chordata > Aves > Charadriiformes > Charadriidae > Anarhynchus > Anarhynchus alexandrinus. The sequence goes on from VUYV01000135.1 coordinate 1,762,203, forward strand.
AAGCTGGGCTTTTTTTTATATTTATCAGTAACTGTTTCAGAAGACCAAGTCCACCTCAGATTCTACCTATATATATATATATTGATCATCTGTCCAGATTTAGCAAGAACATCTTTAGTTTAATATAGTGTCCCAAGGTAATAGCACAATTTAAAAACAGAGCAAAATCAGGACTTTGGTACAGCTAGATCAGGCCTTGCCTCTGTTCCAATGAATTTAAAACATTTTCCTTGCTTTTTTTTTTTTTATCTATCTGATGTGCAAACCATCACATGGTATGAATTGTCAAAACTATCTATGAAATGAGGAAAAAGAAGAATCCACAGTGCTAACAACTCTTCAAATGTTTAGAGTATTTCTGATCAGGAAAGAAAGAAAGAAAGAACCATGCTTTGCATGTTTAGAATTCAAAGCTTGTTTTACAGTCAATTTTGATGTGAAATTGGTCTAGTCCAGCTCATTATGCTACCAGCTGGAAGACCCTATTTTGTCATTGGAGCATAGAAAATCGAAGCTGATGCAGTGAAGAATTGAGCTTAATATCCAGAAAATGTTCCACTTGTGCTTTGTGCTGTACTGCCTGGTGCAGAATTCATGTTGACTATGCAAGTAGTTGTTAACGTGTCATCTTAGTAGTACATGAGAATATATTAACCTGCCCTTCTTGGAGCAGGAGGGATAATATTTTAATTCAGATACTGTAGTGCAAACATAGAAGAAATAATCATAGATTTAGTTATGTCTGGGACTCACATGAAAAATGGTTAAAAAAAAGGTTAAATAACTCAGTACTGAATATACCTTTTGTAATATTCTTTGCCTCCCTTTGTATTTTTATTTGGGTAATAAAATGGCCATCTCAGATGTCCTATGAAGAGGGCCATGTATGTAGCTTTAGGAAGTAGCCAAAGGCAAAATTCTCCAACTGTGCCTTCACTTGCTCCACAGAGCTATCAGTTATTGCAGGTCCACAAAAATACAGGTGATAACTGACCTATTCTGGAAAATATATGCGAAGGGAGAAACCAACACATAGTGGGGCAATTGTAATATTCTTGTTCAGCTATTGTCATAAATCTGTTGTCCACTTTACACAGTGGTGAAAATACATAAAGTGATAGGTGATCTTCAGTTACCAGTTCATTTCCTGCACTTATTACTCAAACACGTCTACTTAATGCAAGGCAGTTAGCTTGAATATAAAATATACTTTGTTTGTCATGGAGCTTCATCAGGGGTTTTGGCTGGGATAGAGTTACTTGTCTTCATAGTAGTATATATGTTGCTGTGTTTTGGATATGTGATGAAAACAGTGTTGAAGATACACCAATGTTTCAGTTATTGCTGAACAGTGGTTGCACAGCATCAAGGCCTTTTCTGTTTCTCATGCTCCCCCCATAGTGAGGCATCAAGAAGCTGGGAGGGGACAGAGCAGGGACAGCTGACCCCAACTGACCAAAGTCAGTTGAATCAAATTCCATACCATATGATGTCGTGCTCAGCAGTAAAAGCTAGGGGGAAAGACGGAGGAAGCAGTGGACATTTGGAGTTATGACATCTGTCTTCCCAAGTAACTGTTACATATCATGAAGCCCTGCTTTGCCTGGAAATGGCAAAACACCTGCCTGCCGATGGGAAGTGGTTTTGTTTTGTTGGCATGCGCAGCTTTTGCTTTATCCTCTTCAAATGGCTTGACCTCAACGCATGTGTTGCCTCACTTTTACCCTTCCTATTCTCTTCCCCATCCCAGAGAGGGGAGTGGCCAAGTAGCTGCTTGGTAACTAGCTGTTTACCAGGGCTAAACCACGACACCCTCCAAAAAAGAGGTATTTAAGTCCTTAATGTTTCAGTCTCTTAAATGTGTGTGAAAAAAATAGTATGTGGAAATCATCACTTCACTATTACAAAATGTAAGACAAACTCTTCTACAGCACACTAGCAAGGACATAACTTTCAATTGTTACAGTTACTCTTCTCTTCATGCAGTTACATTGTTTGAGTCTGGAAATACCATCAGTGTGCCTCTGGGACAAAATTAACATATAATTGTTAGTGGGAAAAGTGTGTCTTCAATACTTGGAATTAATTTAAATAATCACTATGAACAGTACAGTGGTGTTTAAATGGTAATAAAATGGTGATAATTTGGAATTATTGATGAGAGCTAAAACTGGAGTCACAATATTAATGACTAACACTTCATTGGGGAAGGATTATGGAGAAAAGTAGCAAACTTTCAACTACTTAGTTATTCAAATGTATCAAAAAATGTATAATAATGTTACTGTACTAATCTTTCAGACAGGCCACTGACTGGAATACATGGGAAATCCTTCTCAAATTTCAGAACCATGGTCATAGAACTTTGTGTTTATCATTTCCAATTACACGCACCTATTCAAATTATCATAATGTAGTGAAATACCGTTTCTGGTACTCCTGGCTGAAATGACAATCCCAGATTATATGAAGTACATGTTAGCAGAACCATTAATTCAGGATGCTACACTTCACTAGCTATGAAAGACCAGAAGAGATTATAAGTACTATTTTCTGCTGATGTTAGATAGAAGATTTGATGGCTGAATATGCTGCAATAATGCCTCTAGGCATACCAAAATGCATACCAAAACCTCTGCCCTTTTTTTTTTTTTTTTTTTTTTTTTTGGTCATTGGAATTACACTGTGAAGGCAGTCTTCTTGTATTCAGAAGCAGGAGTTGCGGTTTCACAAGGTCTTCACATGATCCTGCTGCTTCCAAGAGGTCCATCACCTCAGAACAGTTAAATGTGTACTTAATTTTAAGCGTAAGAATAGTGTAGTTGATTTCAGTACTTCCTGAAAAAGGCCTGACTGTGAGGTTGGGATGGTATTCTCAGTGGTTTAACAATTTCTTAAACTACAGAGTGAAAGAGTGTACATACTCACCCACAATATCAAGATTTAGTCATTAATATTTTTAAACCCTGTGAAGATACAAAGTTTTAAGGATGGATGAGAAATATTCTTCTGACTTGACATTTTTGTTAACACTTATATTTTATTTGCTTATTTAAATATATACACCACACCTATCTTTTACTGTACTTTATGTCTTGAGTCGATGAGATAATCTAGTTTCAGTGAACCTAGTTATTTTTAAATTGTATGTATTCCATTTGAGTTAAGAGAGAGCTTCCGGACCTTATTTATTCTATTTTTACCTAAAATAAATACTGGAGTAACAACTTCTAAATTAAATATCATAATAACATATTCTTCACATTCTATAATATAAAATTCATCACAGCATCCTTCTTTCAAGCATGAAATTAATTCAAATCACTGTCAATAATGTAACATTTGATGCCAGGTGTAATACTAGTAATGTGTATAAAACTGATATTTAACATTCTGTTTAATCTTTTGAGGTACACAGTACAATAAAAAGTTACCTTAGGGAAGGAAGTAAATTCATGGCTTGTGATCACATTGAACTTTAAACCAGGTTAAAGTCTGTGCTAACAAATTAAAGAAAAGTAATTACAGGAAAGTTAGATTAAATCTCACTTTACACTATGTATAATCTGTTGCTACATTTTAGAAAAATTACTGTTGCCTCTTTCAGATTACCTGTTACTCATATTTGGAACATAATCTTGTCCTTTTTAAGTGAGCTCTTTTCAAAATACTCTTTATACCAGGAATTTCATAAAATTGTGCCCATAAAAGGCACTTAGAGTTTACTTTACTAATTACATACAACAGTATTTATTTTATTAGTATATTTAGACAAAATAAGTAAAGGGATCTAAAATAGCAGCTGGACACCCAGAAGTATATCTTAAAAGCATACAAAAGGATGCTATCCATGTGTTTCTCCACAACTGAACTGCATCCATAGCTCACATGTAGACATATTGTCATGTAAATTTAGATATATATCTGAATCCCACCACCAATAAAAATGTTAGATATTCTATATCTATAATGACATATATTCCTTAAAATTCAATTGGTTATAACTGGCATTGTCTTGGACCAATTCAGCTCAGCTAAAATCTTAGTTTTCTTCTGGAAATATAATTTTCTGTTAGCTAAGTATTCATAGGTGTCTAAAGCTAGTTGATACTGTAAAGCCCTGGTACAAGTGCTCGTTATGGACCCCAGCAAGAAAGACACTCAGACTTTATAAGTATTGATTAAAACACTATTTATAGGAGATAGCACAAAAAGGAAAGAGGGATAATGTAGATAGCTAAACATCCCTTCAGATGTTGGAAACCCCAAGTTGTGCAGCACTGGATGAACCCCAATCAGGGCATGGCATGCAGTACAGACCCCATCCAGGGAGAGGTTCACAAACATTTTAGTCTTTAGAGCTTTTATTGGATGCTCCTAGAAGTAAACCACTCTATCTGTATTCCTTCTGTCAAAGAAAAGGATATTATAAGAAGATTTGTTGCTTCGCTTCGAGATAAGGTGAGATATACAGGTACCATAATGGCCAGATGCCAAGTAAGAGTCACATACAGGCTCCTCTGTTGCAGTCAGATAAGTTCATCCACTGGCCAGAACATAAGAACAATCCAGCACATGCCTGTGCCTACTCAGGTTAATTGTATATTGAACACTCCTTGATGTGCAATAGTCTTCTGGTTAGGGGAGGAATCCAATGACTACAACATCTTCTAGTAGAAGGTGTCCCTGCCCATGGCAAGGGGTTTGGAACTAGATTATCTTTAAGGTGTCTACCAACCTTAACCATTCTATGATTCTGTGAAATGATTCTCCTTGTCTAGACATCTTTCTTTTTTTTTTCTTAAGAATATTTAATATTTTTTTCTTCAGAATATTTTTTCTTAAGAATATTTAACATTTTATTTTACTGCAAATACTGGTCTTTTTCATTTTATAAGGAGCCATGACTGCTCTCAAAACAACAGTTCTGCAGACTTCAGTTCTTTCTGTTCTTTTTTTTTCTTTTTTTTTTTTTTTANTTTTTTAATCTCTGAGTCCTGAGAAAAATGAGAATGGACATTCATGAGAAACTCTAAAACCAGCCACTTCTAAACCTGATCCTGCTACAGACATTTATTTCCCAACATGTTTATTCCATTTCTTTAACCATGATGCAATCTTCTCTTTCCCTTTCTTTCTACAGTTGCCTGTCTTAAGCTACATGCAGTTCTTTCTTTAGAATCCATGACAACTGAGGTGGAGGTGGTGTTGAAAACAGCATCACTCCCTCTATAATTATAATTAAATTCTATAGTGTTATCCATGCCATGCACTGAATTAAATCAGAATTTATTGCAGGGTTCATAGCTTAAAATTCTGTGGTGCATACACAAGGATTAATAAAGATTGAAACAGGAGAAAGTTAGACGTACTAGAATAACCAGAACAGTCAAATGAGCACCACAGTTGTTAAACTATGAATACTCATTAACTGTACTGCTGTCTGTCTCAATATATATCTATTTATATATATTTAATTATCTCCAAGGTGAGATTTTCCTCAGTTGAAGCACTTTTCTTACCCCACCCAGCACCTGGATCTGAAGTTCTCTCATCCTAACAGAGTGGTCTGAACTCTAGGTTATCATTGTTTTTTATAGTGAAAGTGTGGCTCTTCCACATTTTCTATACAGCAAGAACCAATAAAAGACTGCTTTGCCTTACTTACATACAGCTTCATGAATCACAGGTCCAAATAAACACAGGTCGTGGTTTTGAAATAATCGAGATATTCCTGGACATATCAATTTCTTTTGCACATTCCTAGCCCACATTAACCTTTACCCTTTAAGCTAGTATACAGGTAGTCTGTGCATAGATGCACTCATGGCTGGTACAGCATTAGATTACAGGGGCAGTCATAGTTGGTACACACTGAAATACAAAATGTGCTCACTGCTGACACACATTGCATTACTTTCCATGGTGCTGACCCACCGAGAAATGTTAGTAACAGAGATTACTAGCCATTAACAAAAAAATACTGAAAGTAAAACCCTACCTGTGATGTTTCTCCAGAAACCAAGAGGTTTCTCTTCACGTCTCTATGATTTTCAGAAATAATTGGTAGTGGCTCAACAGCTTTTAGGATGAAGGAACACAGGTAATCCAGATCAAGTGGTAGGTACATTGCTTCATTTAAGAGTATTGTACTCCCTCAACAGCTTCTTATCAAACTGTATATTGACAAAGTCTTTATTGTTTTGGAATTACATGCACCTTTCTAATTTATCTTTTCTTGTTAATTACTGATTTAATAAAGCACTTCATTAACTCAGCCATTTCAGAAACACATTGATTTTATATACCTGTTCATTCCTTATAGGTTTGTTACCTCTTTAGCATATTCCTTTTGATACAAATTAAAAATTCTTTGACTCCTGCTAACTTTGTAACCCTCATACCCTGGACCTTTTGGGCAAATTCTACTAAGACACTGTATGAATAGGTAACAGACAAATTAAAAATAAAAGGCAAATTACTTATTGGCTACATATTGGTCTCTACAACTGCCTGAAAGGAGGTTGTAGAGACATGGGGGTCGACCTCTTCTTGCCAGTAACAAGTGATAAGCCAAGAGGAAATGGCCTCAAGTTATTCCAGGTTAGATTTAGATTAGATATTAGGAAAAAGTTCTTCACAGAAAGGGTTGTTAAGCATTGGAACATGTGGTTGAAGGAACAGAACTGTTTCTTGAAACTGCAGAGCAGACAAAGCTTTCAGGACTTTTCAGTTTCATCAATTAAGATATGAGAAGAAGTAGAGGAAAGGTGATATAGAGAGGGAAGACACTTTCAGGATGACCTGAGAGATAATTTTGATAATATTAATGTTAATATTTTCAGTGCAAATTAATTCTTGGAATTAATTATAATCTCTAGTATTTAGAGTATGATGAATAATCAAAACATGTATCAAACAACAAATATTCTAGATACGAACTACTTATCTGATTATAATTACTTATGAAAGGCTGAGAGAGCTGGGACTCTTTAGCCTGGAGAAGAGAAGGCTGAGGGTAGAGCTTATTATGGCATACAGCTATCTAAAGGGTGGGTTGAAGGAGGATGGAGCCAGACTCTTTTCAGTGGTTCCCAGGGACAGGACGAGGGGCAATGGGCACAAGTTGGAACATGAGAATTTCCGTTCAAATACACGGAAAAACTTCTTTACAGTTAGGGTGAGAGAGCACTGGAACAGGCTGCCCATGGAGGTTGTGGAGTCCCCTTCCCTGGAGGTTTTCAAGACCCGCCTGGATGCAGTCCTGAGTAATGTGCTCTAGGCAATCCTGCTTTGGCAGGGGAGTTGGACTAGATGATCTCTAGAGGTCCTTTCCAACTCTGAAAATTCCGTGATCTGCTATATTTGAGTTGGATGAAGAAATTATTCAATTAGACACACCCTGCTTCAACCCCAGGGAGACATGTCTACCAGATGAGAGAAAGTAGAACTATTCTGCATCACTGAACTAGTTAATTCAACTTTCAGAGCATGATTCAGACATTAAGGCAGCCCCACCTTTTTTGAAAGTCTCTCCTAATACTCTGAAGAAAACATTGGCTGACTTTCAGAAGAACTCATTGAAGAAGGGAGCTAGAATTTAGAGTAGACAACAGTAGCCTTCATCATTAGTCCAGGAGAGTTTTTCTTTTTAATTCTATGAAACATTGTATATTAGCAGGAATATTTGAACTCATGCTATTACTGTTGCAATTAATCAACATATTATTCTACCAAAATATATGCCAACTTCCTTGAAACTGCTAAAGTTAAAGAACAAGTGAGGCCAGTAACGTCTTCCTGATGAAGAATCTTGAATCTTTCCTTGAATCTTCCATTCTGAGAAAGCAACAGATTTCAGATTATAATGATTTCCTGAGTGCTTCATAAATAATGTTTTCCTTTGAGGTGAATTTTTAGTGTCATTGAAGGTTTAATTAGTATCACTAAAGAGTAATTTACTTCTAAGCAACACTCCTCATCATGTCAAAGGCTCTTTTCATGCTATCAAGTATAAATAAATGTAGTTTCAGTATACAGATGTACATAGGCTTTCCCTACTCCCCAGGGGAACAATACTAGAATGGAAAGGATGTTATCTTTTTAGTGAAGACCAGTAGATGAATTCTGATAACTTATTCAGTCTTTCTGAAAATACTTAAAACATTAATTGAGAAGAAAAGAAGAGGGTGATAGACAGCTCTTCATTAGAGACATTTGCATCTTTTGTTGAAGAGATGTGAATAATCAGCATTTGCTTTTTGTAACCATAATAATCTGATAAGATCCTGTAGCAAAACATCATTATGAAAAATGCCTTTCCCCATTTCTATCTGTTATGGAAATGTCACTGTGTTTATCCTAAGGGAAGTTGTACAGAAAATGTTCCTCCAGCTCCTAACAGATTTATTCTTTCTTGCTATGCCTGGAAAATAACGCTTTTGACTGCTGTGCTCTGTTTATCAATGGGTTCACCAGGAGTACATCATCGTTATGCCCAATTCATTCATGCTCTTCCAGTTCAGTACACTGGATCCCAACAGGGATGATGGGCATGCCAGAGGCAGTAAGATCTCTACAGTACAGACCCACTGTTCATGGAATCTGTGGAGGAAGACAGCATTCTGTGGACATGAGAAAAAAACTGTTGTGAGATTTCTCATGATATTATTTTATTTTGGGGCGGAAAGAAAATAGGCCACTTCTACACATAAAACTATATTCTCTGGCCAGGTCTTATGCTCTAGGGATGAAGAACTAGATAACATTCCGCTCATGACCTGTTTTTGTAGATTTAATTTGGTAACCTTGGTGATGCGCACAATGAAAATCCTGGAATCAGACATAAGGTTTATCATATTCCCCATTTTCCACTGCAGTCAAGAGTGGGGTAGTAAGGGGGAGATCTGTCTATTTTAATCTCTGAGCAAACTGGAATTCTAACTATTTAGGTAATCTGTCAGAGCCCTTGTCAAACCCCGGTTGTGTCCCACACTGGGCACCAATAAATCTGTTGAGGTTTGGGCTGGACTGGCCACTGAGGTGAATGACAGGTTCTCCTCCCACCTCTCTCTCCAAGGAGAGGAGGGCGAGAAAGAAGACTTATGAGTTTAGAAGAAACTAAATTACTTTAATGAAAATGTTAATAAAATAATAAAAAGAAAATAATAAAATATATACAGTATATATAAAACTATATAAAGCTCCCAGGATGATGATCATATCACTGTCAGGCACTGAGACAGTCCCAGACTAGACTCAGTGATGGATGGGAATTGGATTCTAGATCTGGATTCAGGAATTCATGGATCGGGATCAAAGGTAGACGAACAGACAGAGTCTTCCTCAGACATCGGCCATTGAAAAAAGAGGGCTGACCCTTTGATCCCTCAGCTTTTATACTAAGCATGAGGCAGATGGGATGGAATACCCTGTTGGTCAGTTTTGGGTCACCTGTTCTGTCCGTTCCTCCCCACAGGGGTGACCCCTTTACACTTTTCCTCTTCCCACCCTCCAACAGGGCAAATAACAAAGTTAGCTGACCTTGGGTGCTATAGCAGTGAGTTTAAGCAAATGCCTCTCTGCATACCATTCCTTGGCATAAATTACAAATAATTAGGTCTTATCACTGCTAGAAACTGAGTGTTTGAAAAATATGCCGTTAATTTCAGAGAGTTCAGTTAATTAGAAGAGACTTAGCTGCAAAGTAAAATTACTATACAGAAAATTGGTTCTGTTTTACCTCAAACCAGGATAGTTGTATAAAAAGAAGGTTTTTGACAGCATCAGCAGTATAAGTGTTAGAGGTTGCTGAATCCAGTAGCCTGATGAATATGAGACTGCTGTGGCTCTATGTCCCCAGGTCCAGGCAGTGACAAGGGTAAGCAAGAAGTCCTGATAGGCACACATGCGTGAATACACACACACACAATACACATACACATGACTAGTCGCACGGATCAACACAAACACAGACAGAGAACACAACACTGAAACAAGTATGGATGGGCTGATAGCTTTCTCCTCTCCACTGATCAATGTTGAAGCTTGCTGACAGAAGATCTATCCATATACAGATACATGTATACATATTTATATACAATATAAATTGTAGATACTCAGTCTACTCAGTATTTGGCTCGATATCCTCAGATCTCTTAAGTTGCTGGCATTAAAAACATAGAATCATAGAATCATAGAATTGTTGGGGTTGGAAGGGGCCTTTAAGATCATCAAGTCCAACCATTAACCTACCCTGACAAAACCACTTCTAAACCATGTCCCCAAGTACCATGTCTACCCTTTTTTTAAACACCTCCAGGGATGGCGAATCCGTCACCTCCCTGGGCAACCTATTCCAATGTTTAATAACCCTTTCAGTGAAAAAAATTTCCTAATATCCAATCTAAACCTGGCATAACTTGAACCCATTTCCTCTTGTCCTATCGCTTGCCACTAGGGAGAAGAGGTCAGACCCCACCTCTCTACAACCTTCTTTCAGGTAGTTGTAGAGAGTGATAAGGTCTTCCCTCAGCCTCCTCTTCTCCAGGCTAAACAAACCCAGTTCACTCAGTTGTTCTTCTTAAGACTTGTCCTCCAGACCCCTCACCAGCTTCATTGCCCTTCTCTGGACACACTCCAACACCTCATTATCCTTCTTGCAGTGAGGGGCCCAAAACTGAACACAGTACTCAAGGTGGGGTCTCACCAGTGTCAAGTACAGGGGGATGATCACTTCCCTAGTCCTGCTCACCACGCTATTCCTGATACAGGCCAGCATGCCATTGGCCTTCTTGGTCACCTGGACATACTGCCTGCTCATATTCAGCCAGCTGTCCACCTACACCCCCAGGTGTACGAGGCCCCAAGATTCACAGCCCCACTCCATTATCAAGTTCCCAGACCTGTGGTCACCCTGGTATCTGGCTCCTAGGCTACTTGCTAACTACTCTGGCTTGAAGTTCACTAGTGAATTACATACATGCACAAGCATAAGGCTGATGTTCCCTAGGCAAAGACACAGCCCATCTCTCCAGTTACTTAAACCCAGACCTATGGGTCCCAAAGACCCATGGCCTCTCCACCACTGGCACTGAAACTTACACTCATGACCATTGTACTGGCTAGGACAGAGTTAATTTTCTTCATAGTAGTTTGTATGGTGTTGTGTTTTGGATTTGAGATTAAAACTGTGTTGATAACACCCCCAAGTTTTCATTATTGTTGAACAGTACTTGGAAAGCATCAAGGTCTTTTCTGCTTCTAACACTACCCTGCCAGCAAGTATGCTGGTGGTCAAGAGGTTGGGAGGGGACACAGCTGGGACAGCAGACCCCAACTGACCAGAGGGATATGCCATACCATATGACATTGTGCTCAGCAATAAAAGTAGGAGGAAGAAGAAGGAAGAGTGGGGCATTTGGAGTTATGGCATCTGTCTTCTCAAGTAATCATCATGTGTGATAAAACCCTGATTTCCTGGAGATGGCTAAACATCTGCCTGCCAATGGGAAGTAGTGAATTAATTCCTTATTTTGGTTTGCTTGTACATGCAGCTTTTCCTTTACTTATTAAACTCTCTTGATGTCAATGCACAACTTTTCTTACTTTTATGCTTCTTTTTCTCTTCCCCATCCCGCTGAGGGGGAAATGAGGAAGTGGCTGTGTGGTGCTTAGCTGCTTACCAGCTTAAACCACAACACACATGCACAAAAAATAGAGTTCCCCATCACACAGGGCGGGGGGGGGGGAAGAAAAAAAAAGAAGGAATACAGTTTAATAAGAAGACCAGATATACTGTTGTGATCAGATACAGGGCATGGTCACACAACAGTACTGACCAGCAATCCATTTACATATGACCCACTGTTTTTATCCTTTGTTCTCTGTTTTCCCATGCTTTTTCATCCCTGATCCACCCTGATCCTTCCCCTTCCTTGCCTTCCTGTATACACCCCATAATGTTTCTCATATTCCCACAAGCTGCTTAAAAACATCCCATAATAGGTTTTACACAATCCCTAAATGCCCCTTTCCCTGAATCCTATTCCCCTGTAGGCAACAACACTTTCAGTCTGCAAGGTGATCCTTTAAGGGGACATTTCTTTGGCTGACTCCTCTTGGGATTCATGCATGGGCTGCCTGATAATAGTAGGGATGGTTCACTGTTTTCCCTGGTGGGCTCTGGGAGCAGCCAGGTCAGGGTTCTCCCTGTTCTCTTAGAAACCCAGGTTACTGGGGCTCCTCTGCTTGTTCTTGTTTCTCTGATCCTCACTGGGCCTTTGTGTTTATGGCTATTAGCCTTTAATTGCATAATCTAATGGTAAGGATAAAAGACAGGAAGATGACAGTCTTGCAGATGGGGATCTGCTGAGTTAATAGTGCTTAGGAAAGAACAGACTCAGAAAAAAATACCCTGTGCCTTGGGACCTTCTTTTCTGGAAGTGTATAGGGTCTCTGTTTATAGCTCTATTAGCCATCTGGAGCAGGATTTACTGGGTAGAGCACTGTTACTGTTAGCAGCGCTTGTAGACACAATACTTAAGGAAATAATTTAGTGGCGGTGTTGCTGGTGCTTTCAAGTCTGAAAGATCTGCTAGATACCTATGAGTTATATATCATAAAGTGAAAGGTATGTGTTCATCCTTTCTATTTAGCTATACAGAACTTCTGAGGGTTTCTTAGCCACTGGATTTTCTTCTAATGAAAACAGTAACTTAAGTTTCCTCATAAGTCCATCAAATATCACACAGAGGCCAACTAGTTTTCCACATTTTGTATAACAATTAAATGGAGAAAAGTTTTTTCTTTCGCTGTGAGCTAACAGCATGGTTCAGAAGAAAGCATGTACCTGCTTTAAAAAATTGTGGGATAACTGTTCTATTATTCATGGAACAATAGCTTCTGTATGTCCTAAGCTGTTCTGATTTTGAAAATGCAACCTTACAATTGAATTAATACAGAAGAGTACTTTCCTTAAGTGCTAGCTTTTTGTTAACAGGAAAAAAAATTGCAATGGCAAAACCAAAAAAATATGTATAAAAAGTCAGAATAGTTTCATGCGGGTTCACTGGCCTTCTTACTTCAAAACAGAAACAATTTTAAAAGCTTTATATATCTACTTTATATTTCATAATATGTTTAAATTGTGGTATGGGTCCTCAGTATGAACCAAATGTTTCATGAATTCATTAAGATTTACTTCACCTCATGATGTATTCAGTACAGCGCAGAAAACTGCAGGTAACACGGGCCTTGATAATTGATGTTTGTTTATTTTATTTGTTCTTAGATTTTTTTTTTGGTACTGGCAACATCTATGTGAAAATGCAGGCCTGGATTCTTAACATTTGGATTCATACAGGATGACTCAGTAATCTAACTGAATAAGGTAGGCATGTTGTCACCCTCAACACTTTAATGTACACATGGAAAGCAATATGTAAAAAATATTCTATCTACTGTATGAATCAGCCTCTGGAAATGTGTCCTGCTACTACACAGGGAATCAAAGATGGCTATTCTTGCTTATTGAGGGATAATATGTAATAACTGAGATGAATACTTCATTCTGCTTAAAGAACAAACTAGAAGAGCTTGAATTTCTTTCTTCAGTAAACTTAGAGATATTTTTAATTTATCTGTTTTCCTTAAGAAAAAACTGAAAATAAAATTTGCTAATAGAAATTTCCACATTTCTTTAGATTTTCATGTGTATTTGAAAACAAAACAAATGTGAACAGACCAAAACACATAAAAACTTAATTTAGAACAATACTATATCTTATATCATCTGCACATTTCTTAAATACCTCCAGGGATGGTGTCTCAACCACTTCCTTAGCCAGATTGTTCCAATGCTTGACAACAATTTCAGTGAATAAAACATTCCTAATATCCAATCTAAACATCCCCTGGTTCAACTGAAGGCCGTTTCCTCTTGTTCTACCTCTTATTACTTGGGAGAAGAGACTGACCCCCACCCCACTACAACCATCTTTCAGTTAGTTGTATAGAGCGATAAGGTCTCCCCTCAGCCTCCTTTTCTCCAGACTAAACAACCCCAGTTCACTCAGCTGCTCCTCATAAGACTTGTTGTTGAGACCCCTCACCAGCTTTGTTGCCCTTCTCTGGACACACTCCAGCACCTCAATGGCTTTCTTGTAGTGAGGGGCCCAAAACTGAACACAGTATTCAAGGTGCGGCCTCACCAGTGCCAAGAACAGGGGGACGGTCACTTCCCTATTCCTGCTGGCCACACTATTCCTAGTAGAAGCTAGGACGTTATTGGCCTTCTTGGTCACCTGGGCCCACTGCTGGCTCATATTCAGCTGGCTGTCAATCAACACCCCCAGGTCCTTTTCCACCAGGCAGCTTTCCAGCCACTCTTCCCCAAGCCTGTAGTGCTGCATGGGGTTGTTGTGACCCAAGTGCAGGACCCGGCGCTTGGCCTTGTTGAACCTCATACCATTGCCCTCAGCCCATTGATCCAGACTGTGCAGATCCCTCAGTAGAACCTTCCTACCCTCAGGCAGATGAACACTCCCTCTCAACTTGATGTCATCTGCAAACTTACTGAGGGTGCACTCAATCCATTCATCCACTTAATTGATAAAGTTATTAAACAGACCTGGCCCCAATACTGAGCCCTGGGGAACACCACTTGTGATCAGTTGCCAACTGGACCTAACTCCATTCACCACAACTATTTGGGACCCTAAACTATCCAACCAGTTTTTTATCCAGCAAAGAGCACACCTGTCCAAGCCATGAGAAGCCAGTTTCTCGAGGAGAATGCTGTGGGAAATGCTGTCAAACGCTTTAGTAAAGTCCAGGGAGACAACATCTGCAGCCTTTCCCTCATCCACTAAGCAGACCACCCTGTCATCGGAGAAGATCAGGTTAGTCAAGGAGGACCTGCCTTTCATAAACCCATGCTGACTGTGCCTGATCACCTGGGTGTCCTGTACATGCCATGTGATGGCACTCAAGCTGGTCTGCTCCATCACCAGCACCGAGGTCGGACTGACAGGCCTGTAGTTCCCTGGATTCTCCTTCTAGCCCTTCTTGTAGATGGGCGTCACATTTGCTAATCTCCAGTCAACTGGGACCTCCCCAGTTAGCCAGGACTATGGATAAATGATTGAAAGTGGCTTGGTGAGCACTTCTGCCAGCTCCCTCAGTACCCTCAGGTGGATACCATTTGGCCCCATAAACTTGTGTAGCAGGTTGCTAACCGTTTCTCCCTGGATTATGAGGTCTTCATTCTGCTCCCCATGCCTGTTGTCCAGCTCAGGGGGCTGTGTACCCAAAGAACACCTAGTCTTACCATTAAAGGCTGAGGCAAAGAAGGTACTAAGTACCCCAACCTTTTCCTCAGCCTTTATTACTATGTTTCCCCCTGCATCCAATAAGTGATGGAGAGTCTCCTTAGCCCTCCTTTTATTGCTAATGTATTTACAGAAACGTTTTTAATTGTCTTTTATGGCATCAGCCAGATTAAGTCATAGTTGGGCTTTGGCCCTTCTAATTTTCTCCCTGCATAACCTCATGAGTTATGAGTCCTCCTGAGTTGCCTGCCCCTCCTTCCAAAGGTCATAAACTCTCTTTTTTTTCCCCTGAGTTCCAGCCAAAGGTCTCTCTTCAGCCAGGCTGGTCTTCTTCCCTGACGGCTCCTCTTTCAGCACATGGGACAGCTTGCTCCTGTGCCTTTATATTGCCTTCTTGAAGAATGTTCAGCCTTCCTGAACTCCTTTGCCCTTCTGGACTGCCTCCCTAGGGACTCTGTCTACCAGGTCCCTAAACAGGCCAAAGACTGCCCTCTGGAAGTCCAAGGTAGCAGTTCTGTTGACTCCCCTCCTTACTTCTCCAAGAATCAAAACCTCATCATTTTGTTATTGTTATGCTCAAGACAGCTGCCAGCCACCACAGCATCCACAAGTCCTTCCCTGTTCACGAACAACAGGTCTAGCAGTGTGTCTTCCCTGCTTGGCTGACTCATCAGCTGTGTCAGGAAGGTATCATCTTCCACACACTGCAGGAACCTCCTGGACCGTTTCTTCTCTGCTGTTCCAGCAGACATCTGGTAAGTTCAAGTCCCCCATGAGAACAAGGGCTAGCAGTTGTGAGACTTCTCTGAGTTGCTTACAGAATATTTCATCTGCCTTTTCAACCTGGTTATGTCGTCTATAACAGACTCCCACCATTATATTTGCCTTGTTGGCCTGATTCTTACCCATAAATGCTCAACTCTTTCATCACCATTTTCAGGCTCTAGACAGTCAAAACCCCCCCTAATACAGGGCTACCCCACCACCTCTCATTCATTGACTATCCCTTCTGAAGGGTTTATTCTCATCCATTGCAGCACTCCAGTTGCATGACTCATCCCACCATGTTTCTGTGATTGAAACTATATCATAGTTTTCTAGCTGCACAATGGCTTCCAGCTTCTTCTGTTTGTTGTCCATGCTGCACACATTGGTGTAGATGCACTTGTGTTGGGCTATTGATCCCACCACCATTTTTAGGGGACGCCATTTAGGGTGACCTCTCTCACGTGCTTCCATGTTTTCTAACACATTTATAGCCCTTACATCTTTGCTGCCACATGGATCTCCATCTCCTGCCTCCACTGAGATGACAGACTGAAGGACCTTACTAGAACCTTGTCTCTCAAACATTGGCATGCTGCCCCAAGGCTTATCTCTAGCGAGCCTGGTTTTATCCCTTTCCCCCTTCAAATCTAGTTTAATGCTCTTTCAATGAACTCTGCTAACTCCCGCACAAAGATTCTTTTCCCTCTTTGAAACCAGCAGGCCTGGTGTCATGTAGACTTACCCATGAAAAAAAAAACCACCCAAAATTCTGCTGGTGATACCGGTCTTAGAGCCAGTTATTGATCTTCAGGCTCTTCCTGTTTCTTCCCTCATCATTCCCTGCAACTGGAAGGACAGAAGAGAACACTACTTATGCTCCTGATCCCTTAACCAGCCTTCCCAAGACCCTGAAGTCTCTCTTGATTGCCCTTGGACTTCTTGCTGCAACTTAACCATTGCCCACCTGAAAAAGCAATAATGGATAATATCCCAAGGGCCATAGCAGGGTAGGAAGTTTCCTTGTCCCATATTTAACCCAGGACCCAGGGAGGCAGCAGACTTCCCTGAGAAGTGGGTCTGGTCTGCACACTGGGCCTTCTGTTCCCCTCAGCAGAGAGTCTCCTATGACAGTCACCCATCTTTTTTTTTTCTTTATGGAAGCAGTTTTGATGCAAGGCATAGGCCAACATAACCTTGGTGACACCTCTAACCTAGATGAACCATCGTCCTCATTATTGTTTGGTTCCACTTGCAGAGCCTTGTACCTATTATGCAAGGGCAGTTGGGAAGGTGGGATATTCACAGAAGAGACAATCCAGCTGTACCAGGCAGGAACTTCTTGACATTATCCCCTGTCCCTTAAGTCACTGTGTTCAGCCAGATGAAGAAATGATAGGGAATTGTCCATATCGTGCATCCTGTCTGCCTGTTGGGCATGTCCCAGGGAAGGTAGGGTGCAATTCCAGTAATCTGTCTCTCTCTCAGACTCCCTAATACTCCTCAACCTACTCAACTCCTCCTGGAGCTCTGTGACTAAGCAGAGGATTTCTTCTACCTAGGTGCACTTCCCACAGGTGTGCTCACTACTGCTGTCCAGTAATGGCTTGAGAGTAGGGCACAGCCTGAAGCCTGAGACCTGGGTGGCAGCATTTTCCCACCAGAGCTCTGTCCAGGAAGATGCATCAATAGTGGCAGGTGCAGAGTTTAGAGTGGACATAGCCTTCTGCCAGGTGGATAACATTGCTCCCTGGTCAAGCCAGCAGAGCTACACCAACTTTCTTGCACACCCTTTCTTGCAAAATGCCATGCAAACTGCCATGCCATGCCCTTGCTGATGTGTCACGCTCTCTTTGCCCACCCTGTTCATGGTGCTCCTGGTTGCTAGCACTCCCAATGGGCTTCTTAAACACGTGTTGGCATTCTTGGCCACCAATGGTCCTGGCTCGGCCCAGGACTCGCCAGCCACTGTTGCGTGAGCTGTGAGCTCCTGGCAGCTCTCTTAGCACCCTCTGAGGTTTCCCTAGTTCAGGAAACTCCCCTGTGCACCACACTAGAGTGCCCCACTGCGAATCCTGCTGGCACCAGAGCTGCCTATTGAGTTCCATATAATGTAACTCAACTCATATCAGCTTCACCAAGAACAAATTTTTATTGTAGATCTTTAGAATCACATCAAAACAAATTAAACATATTTCTATAGACTACTGGACTGCTGGAAACACACTTAGGTTATTCCCCCCAAAAATTAACACTGTTTAACACCATTCTGACATTGAGAGGCAGTATTTCATTCATATGTCAAAATGTTTCCCTTCAGTTTTATAAAAAAACACTTTTCACTTTTTGCCATGTTGAACTTAAAATTCTCAAGAAGGTAAACAATAACATTATTTGGTTTCCATTTCCTTTGAGGTATTAAAAGGAAAAGATTAACTCAGATTCTTAGTGAAGGACTAATCTCATCAAACAAACACAAATTGACGGGGTGGATTAATCTCACATAATAGATGTCCGCAGCGCGGAATCTGTATCTGAACTAGTCATGCTAAACTCTCACATAATCAATGGACAGAACTGGCACTTAGAGGGTCTGATTCAGATGACCTATTTTAGGTACTTAGATTTGGACAAATATCTATTTCTCTCCAGTGACTAAGAAAAGAGCTTAGAGTGACTAAC
This sequence comes from Anarhynchus alexandrinus, assembly GCA_008711295.1. Lineage (NCBI taxonomy): Eukaryota > Metazoa > Chordata > Aves > Charadriiformes > Charadriidae > Anarhynchus > Anarhynchus alexandrinus. The sequence goes on from VUYV01000135.1 coordinate 1,780,979, forward strand.
TCTGATGTCAAGCAAGCATACTTCTAACAAACTGCAGAATCTAATGGACTAGGACCAAATTAGGACTTGACTTATTTCCATTGAAGAATAAAATTGGATTTTCAGACTCCTTTAGAACCAGAGAACATTAGGGTTACAAAACACATTAACTTTTCCCAGACGTCATTTTCACATTTCTTCCTAACACTTTTGAGCTACATCTAGATTAATACCAACCTGCTATAATTTAAGCTGTTTTTACATATGATTGATGAAAATTTCATAGATAAACTCAGAGCTTAGGCATGTTAGTTTTACAAGAAAATTTTATCCAGAATTCAGCTCTAGAGTCATGCATCTAAATTTCGGTGTCTACAGTTTAGAGGTTCAGCTCCAGACTATACACAGGTACCTTTGCACGTATGCGTTAATACAAGATACAAGTCAGTTGCCCAATCAGTTCAGAACAGATGCATCTACTGTCATTTGAGATACCTGAGCATATCTGAGACATTCGACTCGGTCTAGCAGTTGTGCCACCAAGCATAAATGACCCTGCTCTCATGGAGCAGACTGGGACATCTCACTTAGATTAGATGCTTGTGCTCAGTCAACTAAATAGACCTCCTACACAATGCAGTCACTGGTGTCTGAAGAGCTATTTTGCTGAGCCAGATGTTGACAAACTGAACAGAGATGTGAATAAGTGCATTTTGGTGGGTTTTGGTTTTGTTTTTTTCTGAAAGAATGAGGCCTGGAAAATTTCATGGTGCTTTATTAACGCTTTAATAAAATCACCTAATTAATTATTTCTAGCAAAAAAAATCACTAAACCAAACAAAAGTAATTTAAAACTTCAAGAAATGCTATGTACTTTGAGGTACTACTTTGGAAACTGTGACGACAGGTTAGCACAAAACAGTTCTGAAGAGAGAAGACAATTTGGGAAATAAAGCAAACTCTCCAACAGAAACTGCCCTGGTAAACACAATGTACGATGCTGAATTTCTTTTCTTCTATTAAGGGATATCTGTACCTCAAACTGTTGTAAAAATATTACATGCTGATTCTTTAGTTTATTGCATATTGTTCCTTAAGGGTTTCACCTTATACATTGATGCAGAAAATGTATGCTATATTTGCACAGATCTTTTGCTTGAAAAAGGAAGGAGCATTAGTTTGAGTTATTAAATAAATGTCATCAAGAGGAAAAATATAACATTTTGCAATTACATAGGCCTCTTCTGGACACAGACAAGCATTTGATGGTGCTTTATATGTATGGTTTACAGAAAAAAGCAAGAAGTTTCTTCTATTTTTTGGGTGACATTTAAATTGAAGGTCATTACTTTGGGTGCTTCCGCTTTCTGAATATCAAAACTTTGAGATAGTTGTACTTTGTTCAGGTAATTTAGTTCTAGATATTCAATTTTGAAAATTTTGTCTTTAGAATTTCACCCTGCAATAAGTAAGTGATGAAGAGAAGAATAAGCCTTCTCTCCCAGTCACAACTTGAAGTCTGTTAAATAGCACATGTGCAACAGACAGATATAGAGACCTCTGAAGTCAGATGGCATGTCATGTATACAAGCTTATACTTCCTCATGGGACTGCTTTTCCTTTTCATGAAGGCTGAATCATTTCCTAAACACGCCACTGAACATAGAAATGAGCAGACTGCATTATCCCCAGGCTATTGCCAGGAATAGAAAATAATCCCAACCTTTTTTTTTTTATTGTAATGATTTGGGCGGGGAGTGGTGGGGGGTGGGGAATATATCTCTGTGAGTAGTATTAGCATTGATTTTTACATTTAGCACCAACTGTCCTGAACTTTATTTGAGTGAAGGGTGGTTCTTCACACAAAGTCCATACAGAAAGGAAGAGTTATAGAAGCAAAACAAAAATACAGGAGAAAAACAGTATCTTAATTAATAAAGAAAAGAAAAAGTAAAAAAAAAAGTGTTTGTTTTTTTTTTAAGAAGAGAAAAAGGAAAGATTTCTGCTAGTTTGTCTTCCCAGATATTCTTATGAAGAGTAATTGTCTTATTATTCTGTCATGTTAATGCATGAATTTTTAGTATTAGCTTGTTCCAAATGATAAGATACAATACCTAACACAGCTGGGAAATATGAGGATTTTTCTTACTAAAAAAATACCATTTGACTATCAGAAATATTTGCCATGTCACATAAATATAAATTATGGTACCTATTGAGATGAATAAGCGATGGTTTATTATTGTTATCTTTTTAATGAACATGGGAAAATATAATCTCCATTAGAAGTCCATCCAGAACTTCAGGAGTGATGACACCTGTGAGAACTTTATATTTTCAGAAGAAGAGTATGTCCCTGCTTCTCTCAGGCTGATGCATCTGTAATGGATGTCTCTGGATCTATGCTGAGCCCCATTAAATCACTTTGCTGGATACAGAGGTACATCCATATGAATCAGCCTGTTGATCTAGCCCTATGTTCTGGCAAAGATCATCAGAGTGATGCATAGACAGTCTTGAACTCCCATTTAAACACTTCAAATAGACTGTAAGTGGGAGTTAAATGCTTTATAGGTTTCTGATAGCTTTTCACAAAGGGTATTACACCCTGAGTGAATGTACAGGCTGCCTACATCTTTTCTATGGTGTCAGGAATTCATAAGCTGCCTTTGAGAATTTCTGTGTTCTTTTTACACTGTAGAGTTCTCATAGGAATTGTTTTGTGCCTCTAATACTGATAGCCTATAAACATTATAACACATGGACTCTGTTTTAAAACAGCAGTTATCAATTTATCATTGTCAAAGAGTTAGGATTTTTTTTTTCATTGTATCAAACCCTTATTAGTCCAATACAAAGAATAAGACAAAGTTATTTATGGCATTTTTTCCTCCTAGAAACTAAGGAGAGGTGTATGATTTTAATACCACTTGTCTCTGATGTTTCTTTGCGTTCACTTGCTCTGGTTATTTCATCAAAACCTCCATTGTTGTTTAATTCCAATATAGAGATCACAGAATCACAGAACCATTCAGGATGGAAGGGTCCTTTTGAGATCATTTACTCCAGTCCCCTGCTGAAGTAGGGTCAGCTACAGAATGTTACCCGGGACCATGTCCAGTTGGGTTTTTAATACCTCCAAGGATGGAGATGCCACAACCTCCGTGGGCAACTTGTTCCAGTGTTTGGAAACACTTACAGTAAAGAATTGTTTTCTTGTGTTCAGATGGAATTTCATGTGTTTCAGTTTTTGTGCATTGCCTCTTGTCCTGCCAGTGGGCATTACTGAAAAGAGTCTGGCTCTCTTGTCTTCATTACATCCCGTAGGAGTTTATATACATTGATAACATCTCCCCTGAGCCTCCTCTCCTCTCCTCTCCTCTCCTCTCCTCTCCTCTCCTCTCCTCTCCTCTCCTCTCCTTCTTCTCCCCAGGCTGAAAAGCTCCAGCTCTCTCAGCCTCTCCTAGTATGACAGATGCTCCAGTTTCTTAATCATCTTTGTGGCCCTGGGCTGGACTCAATCCAGTAAGGCCATATCTCTCTTGTACCGGGAAGCCCAGAGGTGGGCCCAGTACTCCAGATGCAGCCTCACCAATGCTGAATAGATCACATGATACAGGATTTAATTGTAAAGACAGCAGGAAATCTTGAAAAACTTAGAAATGCATGGAGTACTTCAGATCTGTTTGCCAATGCGTATTTCTTATGGGTGTATATTAAATAGTTATAGTGGCTGGATGTGGTTTTTGTAAGCTTTTACTTATCCAAGTGCTTTTATTCTCTGAGAAATACTAGTTTTGATAACTTTGATCATGGAATCCCTGATCTTTCCATTCTACATACTTAGCACATATGCTATTAGAGGAGATAGATAAGGATCTCAATTCACATTTATGTTTGTGCCCTACTTTAAGTAGTAGTTATATCTGTGGCAGATTTATTCCATTTAATGAGAAAATTCTAATTAGGAAATTACTCAAATGTTGAGATTCTGACAGAATATTGATCCGCAAGCCAGTATAGATTCACAAGCCATTGTAAAAGAAAGCTTTATGACATTATTTTTATAAATAATAATGTTTCTGTAACACAGGTACAATGTAAGAAGTTGGATTTTGTACCTACGATTTCTATTTCTTACAACTTCCAGAAATTTTTTTTCCTGGTTGAATTTCTTAGGGTTTTGGGAATTTGTTGTTGGGGTTTGGTTTTTTTTTTTTTNTTCAGTCAACAACCATTGTACATCACAGGATTTTACATAAGGTCACTTTTGTTTTTAATTGTCTAGGTAAGATTGCCTTGATTAATGAGATCTCGTATGCAAAGATTCTGAGACTTGTTATTTGTCAAGATACCTTAGAAGAAGAAAAATAAAAGAAATCTTTGCTTTCTGATGGCCCCAGATCTTCATGATTAGCAACTTATTTAATCAGAGATGTATTAATTTATGTAAACAACAAATAAATATTTCTTTTTCAGCTTTAATCAAGATCATATAAATAAACAAATGTGGGACTCATGGCTTGGCTTAATGAATCTATATTTATCTCTTAATGTACGTACCAAGTCACCTCCACTGTGAATTTAAACGGCAACTGTTTTGAAGAGACTCACAAAACCTCAGGTGCCACATATTTTCCACTGGTAGAAGAAATCTTAGCCCGTGCTTGTAAAAACCATTATTAAAAACGCAATTTCACTGCAAAGGCCAAAGTGGTGATAAGAAGAGAACTGGAAAACATGAAGTCTATTTTTTGATAGGAGAGAAGAGAGAAAGGGTTTCTTTCTTAAAATGAATAGAAGTACATAGTTGCTTAACTGTTTGCAATATTAGCTCTCAAAAACCATTAATGGACTATTTGATGGGAATACTAGTAGGCTCAAACGAACACAAGTATAGGAGTATGAAAAGTGACATCTTTCATTTTCAGTTAATAATGTTTCCAGCTACAGATAAATCTTTTATTCATCACTGGCAAGGCCATGACTGGAAATATGTGTGCTGCCTTGTCTGACATACTTCTAGCATGAAAAGTGACTCAACAGAATGGAGTCCAGAGGAGCAAACCAAAAACGATAAGCAGTCCCTAGAATTAATCTGAGAAGAAAGGATAACTGTCACATTTATTCTTGCACTATCTTTTTTTTTTTTTTTAATAATAATTTTCAAACTTAAAGAACAAAGGTGAAGGTATTCTCTATGTGGATGACTGAGTATAACAACATACAGCACTATGGAAGATTTCTTGTAGATGTTAAATACAACATTCTAATGATAAGAACAGTCAAGTACTAGTATGAATGGCTTAAGTAGTGTTGGCTTTTTTTAAAGAAGCAAGCTTGATATCAGTAGTGCTTAGGGTATGTTAGATCCTACAGTTGATATATCAGGAAGAAGGACTGGGTGAATTTTCAATATTTTGATGCTCTATTTTCTGCCATGCTGTTGGCTAATATATTGGCAGTTATGCTAGTGTTTTCTATTAGTAAGTACTAGTATCTGTTAATCATAGAATCATAGCATAATAGAATCATAGAACTGTAGAATTATCAAATGGTTTATGTTGGAAATGATATTTAAGACTATCCAGTTCCAACCCCCCTGCCATGGACAGGGAAAGCTTTCACTAGATCAGACTGTTCAAAGCCCCATCCAACCTGACTTGGAACATTTCCAATGATGGGGCATCCACAACTTCTCTGGGCAACCTTTTCCGGTGTTTTGCCATCTTTGCCATAAAAAAGTTCTTCCTCATGTCCAATCTGAACTTATGTTCTTTCAGTTTAAAACCATTGCCCCTTATCCTGTCACTAGAGGCCTTGGTAAAACATCTTTCTCTATCTTTCTTATAACCCCCCTTTAAGTATTGAAAGGCTGCAGTCAGGTCTTCCTGGAGCCTTCTCGTCTCCAGGCTGAACTACCCGAACTGTCTCAGTGTTTCTTCATACCAGACACAAGCCCAGACAACCAGGTCCCCTCCCTCCACTTGGGCTGGCAGAGGCAGATGGTGCAGCACACACACGACACTCTCCAGGTTCACAAGCACACGCAAATTTGCAGGTTCCCTGAGAACAAGCACAGACTCTCTGTCTGCCTGGCACCCCTGCCAGGATCCCAGCCAGGCAAGTGTACTGACCAGCCTTGTTTTACACACGACCATTTATACCCCTTTCTGCCTATTGCCCCTTTGTTCCTCCCCGATCACCTTCCCCTAAATGCTAGGTGCCCTTATCTACTTCCAGCTGAGACCCCTGCTCACTCCAGTCACTGGCATCACAGGCTGGGGACACCTATATTCTTGGTGCTTCCAGTAGCTGGCACCAAATCTACTACCTGGTCACGTCAGCAGCTGGCACTGAGTCCATGCAGCACTGACACACATTGGACAGTGAGTGAGATTACACAGTGTTGTGGTTTAGGCTGAACCAGCTACTGGGCAAGCGACAGATGCTCCCCCTACCCTCTTCAAAGATGGAAGCAGAGGAGGGAAAAAGAGACTTATGAGTTCAGAAGGAACTAAACTACTTTAATGAAATATTAATAAGAAGATAAAAAGAAAATAAGTAAATATATACAAAACTGTATCAAGCTCCCGGGATGACAACCACGTCACCGGCTGGCACTGGGAAAGTCCCAGACTGGACTCAGTGATAGACAGGAACTGGATTCCAGATCTGGATTCAAGATCAGGATCAAAGGCAAAAAACAGAGTCCTCCTCAGACGTCAGCCATTGAAGAAAGAGTGAAGACCCTTTGATCCCTCAGCTTTTATACTGAGCATGAGGCAGATGGGATGGAATACCCTGTTGGTCAGTTTTGGGTCACCTGTCCTGTCCACTCCTCCCTGCAGGTGGGACCCCACTATGCTTTTCCGCTTCCGACCCTTCAATGGGGCAAATAACAAAGTGAGCTGACCTTGGTTGTTATAGCAATAAGTATAAGCAAGAGCCTCTCTGCATACCATTTCTTGGCAAAAATTACAAATAATCCGGCCTTATCACTCTCAGAACGAACGTTGTCTGCAAAATATGCTGTTAATTTCAGTAGTTAGAAGAGGCCAAGCTAAGAAGCAATGTTACTGAACAAAATTGGTCCTGGTTTACATCAAACGAGGACACAGAGAGAGAGAGTTGAGAAAAGATAGGTGAATTGACAGACTGTGGTTATCAGGCAGAGGGGTCAGCCAGACAAGTGTATGAACCATTCATGTTTTACATGAGACCAGCCCCTTTTATACCCTTGTCTTTCTTTCCCCCTCTTTGTTCCCTGTAGACCCCTTTCCCCTGCACATTTTCTCATCAGTTGGCACAGCCCCACTAACCCCTCTCCAATATGGTGGACCCTCCTTTTAAGTTACAAAGTCCTGGTTGGCCTGGGTGATAGCCCATTGATTAGTGTGACGGGTGAACTTAGTTTCTTATGTTTGTTTCCATCATGTTTTTCTGTCAGTTTTGTGTCTGTATGTTTTGTGAATAGCTTCCCCTTTTTCCATAGTATGCCATTTGACAAGGTCCTTTGTCAGTTAATCTTACTGAAATAATCATTCCCCCATACTACATACAATGCACTTAGTGTGACTGAGCAGGTTTGGTTCTTGTTAGTGCCTGTTACTGACTCCCTTATTCTTGGTTGGTCAGGTTTGTGTCCCTGTATGTTCTTCTTTATGGCTTCCTCCTTTTCTCATCATCCCCTTTTTGCATTAAACTGCCCTTGACCACATGTCCTTAAAGGAATGTATGCTCTCTCCTTCCACATACACTTCCAAGTACCATGGTAGCTGGACTATTATTACCAACTTTATTATGTTTCAGTTATGCTTTGTTTAAATTAACAAAAAAATCTTGAATTTATATATGAGGTGTGTTTCATTTCTTGTCTGTAACAAGATTTTCAATGTAAAAGTGTTAGCATGCAAGGGACAATGTTGCATATCAATTGTGCCTTTCTTCCTTTTTGTGCCCCTTACTATTAAAGTTCATTGTATTTATTTTATAGTTAAATAGATGCTAGAAATATTTTGGAATTTTCTTGACTTACATAAGGTTTTTCCAGATATAATCTCTACTTAGCTCAATGTAACTATCTGGTAATTGCATCAAATGTAAATGATTTATAAAAATCTTATCTACTAAGACTCTGCGAATTAAGTTTTCTCTGGAAAGGAATGCTTTTCTCTTTTGAGCAACATTCTGATTCATAGCTTTTAAAAGAAATGCCAAACAACCTTTCATGCTTAGGGGATGGAAAGAAAAGCAATCATGTTTAGAGCCTGGCTGTTTTTTGAATGACATTTTTAAAAGCTTTGGTAAGAGCGTTTCAAAATATATCTTCATTTTTAACCAGATATTCTACACTGACTTTCATTCTAATCATCCTATTTTCAGGCTATATGCTGTTATTATAAGAAAAAGAGAAGAATAATTGGAAAAGATTAAGGTAGGAATTTTTCCATAAAGAGTAAATGTTCTTTTTCGTTGTTGGTTTGGTTTTTTTTTATTTTTTTCTGCTCTCTTGACAAGACCTAGGTGTCACAATCTTGCTTGATGAAGAGTCGAGTGACTGAGTATAGTGAACAGTGGATGACAGGACAGTGCAAGCAAGGAGGTAATCTGTGATACTGTCATGGAGTGATTTGGTTGGTGGCCTTTCTGACTTTTATAAACCCACCCAGTCTCATATTGTCACACCACCCTCCAACACACACAGAAGCCGAGGACTTGAGGCATCAGTGCTGAGCTCTGCCCACAGCAGGATTCAGAGACTGGTGGGAGAGACTGTCACATGTCCCCAGGATGGGCTGGGCTGACTCACTGGTGTGGTGGCTGGGGCAGGTCTCCATTACCTGTAACGGTTATCTGTGCGTGTATGTTTGTGTATGAGTATCTGCATGAGTAAAACACTTTTCCTCACCCAATCTATCACATTTGGTCCACTTCATAAATTGAGCTTGGCGGTGCTCTTTTCCCCCAGCGACAGACATATCATAAATTAAAATAGCTTGGCTTTCAAGGTCTTGACACTTTTGAAGTGATTAAGTGAATTTTAGCTAATTGTAATCATAATGAGATCTTAATTAGATAAAAAATAAATAGTTTTTCAACTGGAGGTGATATTTAAAAACAGAGACATCAGCAATAATAGAAGTGGCCAGGTACAGAAAATCTTTCGTAAGAAAAAATAGGTGGCCCGCACATCCAGTGTTGTGTGGAGAAATTAGCATCTTTTGTTACTACAAACAGAAAACTGTAGTAGAAATAAGTAAACTGTGATTCAAAAGGTAAACAAATATTATTATTAAAATCAATAGCTGTTTCTAAATTAAGGGACAATCTGCAGGATACCCTTTTTTTTTTTCTGGCTTTCCTCTACATATTTGTGAGTTAAAGAAATCTTAAACTATTCTTTGGTACTGACACTAACAGGTATAAATCAGCACACAATACTGTTAAATTCTCTTGCCCTCCCAGATAATGCAATCACTACAAATTGGGTATTGGAAATGGTTACTGACTTGTGCTCATTCCTGAAATATGTCCAGGAGTTGTTTGGGAAAGTGCTAGTCAGTTTGGGCTGAAAGTGCACCAGCAACTGTTCCAGCAAATAATAGATAATTTAGTTCAAATGCCAGGGGACTGGCAGTGTTTGTTTCATTAGTAGCTACATTAAGATCAAGGGACCTGCTGGAGTATGCCAAGACTCCCTTCTAGACCACATGCTTGGGTGTCCTTTCCATGTGACAGAATAAGCCTGCTCACCTCTGCCTCATCTCCAGCAGAATTGGAATGACCAAGCCTCTATTATAAATAGAGTTCATTGTCATGCCTTAAAAATGTATTTATATATTTAATAATAAGCTTTTATTAATAAAAGTAAACCTTTTTTACCTAATTTATATGTTTTCAAAAATAAAACTTCCAGGACTTCCAGAATTTTTGAAGTTTATATCCAGATTTTCCAGAGAATCAAAAAATCTATTCTGCTATTGTTTTTTTTCAGACTAATGGCTGTCAACAGTTGTTCTGAGTATACGTTTTTATAATGCCTTGCTCATTGCTGGTAATGAATGTGACAAGCTGTTTAAGGACAGCTGCAGTATTTATTTGTACTAAGGTCTTAATGTCCAACATCTTTATCACTGCTAATATTGGGTGGACTGGAGTCTGGTTAGAGTTCTGGAAAATTCTGGAAAAGCTACTAATTTTTTAAAGACATTTAGATAAAATCCAGAAATGTTCGATATATTAAATGGTATACCAAGTCCCATAGATTCTGTTCTTTTTAATGAAACAAATGTTACATAAAGTTTCTGAACAAAGTGTTTTATTCTAGGAATTTTTATTCAAGTTCACATAGTGCATTCTTGTTCAAGTGATTATTTTTTTTCTTGGCTTCAAACAAAGGAAGAAAGAATAATCCAAATAAAGGTGGTTTTGTCATCATTCAGTTGTTACTTGCATCAAACTTCAGAAGGCAGTTATTTTTTGCATTCTCTCTTTTTTTCTTGTATAAATGAAATATATATGATCATTTGAGAGTTTTCTTTAATCTCCAAACAATTTGGATGCCATTCTTTTACTTGTTTTCATTTAAATGGAGAGAGGAAATTAAATAAAATGAAATCTTTAGATAGTTGCATGAATGAGGTAATGAGCATATTGTCTGTTTTCTCAGACTTTCCACCACTCTCATTATTATAGCTTTTGGCACATTGTATTAGGGAAGGGTACCACAGACAAAATCTGCACACAGAGCATGTCCTTTAATTTTTAATGTGCCTGTAGCACATCAGAGTATATTATGGAAATAGTGTAAAAGAATACAGAAGATATTTTTTTTCTTTACAGTTGGGGAAATTTCTTAAAAACATTACAATTAGACAAATGGAATTTGTCTGCTTGTGACTTAGGAAATAGGCAGTTCGCATACTTTCCATTGTCTGGTCACAAACATCAAAAAAAATGATCTTACTTTTCTGTATCAGCAAATTATTTCATTGATTTTAAAGTTATCTTATTGTGTTGTTTGTTCATGGCAAAGTTTTTTAAATTAGAGCACCTCCAAAATCAAAAATCTGATTTTACAGTTTTTATGACATTTTAGACTAACTGAAAGGATGAATCCATGCAAACAAACTGAAGATCTTGTGGTCCATACAGTGGATGATAGCTTTTCCACCTCTCCATCATTGTTAGGTGTGAATAGATTATCCAAATTACTGTGCATTTGTATGGAAACTGTTTCTTATTAATATAATCAGAAATTTTTATGTGGAGGGTAATGACGGTGTAGTATACAATCAGAAATTGAAGAATGTAGCTGTCAATATTATATCTAAGCTTCTTTTCAAAGTAACTGGTGTTTAAAATTTTAAACTGAACTTCTGCTTCTTGGAGGAATGGAGGTGCAGTGAACCTGTATTGTAAAACAGTATCAAAGAAATGCTGATTAGGAAAGCAGATAGTCTGTAGAACTGCACAATATAGATCAGGAAAATCAAATCCAAGCCCATAAAATCTTTACTTCTGCAAGATCAAAGCTCAGAACTATTCTGTTTTCTACACCTTTCCTTCATTCTTAATATAGCTCTTTGCTGTACATTCTGTTCAGCCTTGATTTAAGAAAAAAAAAATTAAAAAAAAGAAATCCATCTTCTTCCAGTGTTCATTCTTGCATTACCAAGAAGGTATTATTCTGAGGTCTGATATTTTTTATTTAAATCAATTCAGAGATAAGCACCACTTCCACTGCAAGGTATGTAGGGTTATTATTTGTTTTGAATTCCTGTGAGGGAGCAGAGGTGACTATGAGCTGTTTCATCATCTGTCCTTAACTTTCTTATTTGTCAGACCTGTGCTTTGTTGGACTTTTGTTTACCCATACAGATGGGAAAACAGATAGTGGCTTATTGTCCTTCTAAGCTACTCTAACTACCATTGTTTAAAGCTTCTATATAACTGAAGTCAAATTTCTATGCAATACATTGAAAAAACAAACTGGTATAAAATAATTTGTTTTAACTTTGCACTTCTTAAATTATTATTGTTTCTCTGATATGAGAACAGCTGAAACTCTGAAACATTCTTTTTCATTGAATGAAAACATTCCTCAGTTACTAAATTGGGTAAGAAAATTTGTAACAAGTGCTTCCAAATTGGTTAATACTTGCCTTCTTATTTAGGAGGGAGAGTTCCCTGCTCATTAATGAAATATCTACTTACAATATAGTTTGGCTAATTATCTTCAGAGAAAAATAAAAAATTATTTTTAGGTCAGGAATTAAAAATAACATTGTATGTTGCCAGTGAAAAAGCCTGATATGCTCAAAGAGGCTCTTTACCACTAGAACTCCTTTCATCATTCCATGCTTCACTAAAGTCTCAAAAGAGGTGCACAAGAGAAGAGAAAAACACTGTATGTTATTGCCTGTATAGTTGCTTTTAGCAGATTGTGAACAAATACTGGAGTCTTTGTGGATAATTATCTGAAAGCATCTGTTAAATGGTCATTATTACTCTACTTGGCAAATAATGTGAGGATGTCTTAGAAAAGGAAGGGAATGAAATAGAAAACATAATACTGTTACCATAGAGATCTATGAGGCGTACAGTCCTTGGAAATTGCTTGAAGTTCTTACCACAGCAAAACAAATATAGAATAGATACAAAGAAAACCAAGGGCAATCAGAGGTACAGAATGACTTTCATAAGAAGAAAAGTAAATAGACCAGGTTCCATCAGCTTGGAAAACAGTAGCTAGCAGAGGATATGTTAGTGGTCTAAACTCATGGATGGGTAGAAAAGGCAAATAGGAAATAATTATTCATTATTTCACATGATGTTAAAAAAAAACAAACTAAAACATTCTTACTAAATAATAAAGTAGCAGGTTTTGAAACAACTTTTTTATATATAATGTGATTAATTTATGAAATGCACTGGCAAGTAACTGTAAAAGTATGAGTGGGTTCAAAAATAAAGTATGCAAATTCAGAATGCATACCTTTAGGCTGTTAAACACAATAGTACAGCAAGGCTTTAATGACTAGAAGCTTGGAGGGTATCCCAAAGGGAAAGTTACTTGTCTTTTTTTCTTACATTTTTGTTGTAAGAATCTGTAGATCACTGTTAAGAACAGCATGCTGATCATCATGAAGCATTTGTTTTGCCCTAATATGATTGTTTTTCTGTTTTTAACTCCTGTGTAACCCTATACTTAAGCCTGATATGTACAAGGCTTATGCTATTCTACTACAACTGGATTTACTGTATGAAGAATAGTACCAATGCAATTTCCTTTTAATCATCTTTCCATAATAATCTACCCAGAAACTGCAATACATATCAAACCACAGTATACATTTGTGGTAATGTTTAACTAATGTGTATAGTTGACTTCAACCTATAGTACTTATCAAATATTTGGGGCCTTGCTGGGGTACTTCCTTTAAGAGAAGAAAACAATTTTATGAATCAAGTATTTGATTGTTCAATAATGTAAATTGTGATATTAGCAACAATAATATTCTCCTGATTACAGTGTAAGCAAACAACCAATTTCCTTGTAAATTATCTCCAGGCTTAACTTTTCCAGCAAGTATTTTAGAAAAATATAGTACTCATCTTCCTCCTACCTCCACCCAGTGTGTGCTACAAGTGCTTCCCTATTGACTGCCTGAGTCCTTTTTATTTCCAGGATTTATGGCTGCAATCAAAAGAATACTTCAACACATTTAGATTTAATGACCTGTTCTTTCCAAACTGTAACATCTGCTCTACCAAAATCTTCCTGAGTTAGCACTTGCTTTGGTGTTTTGCATATTTAGTTTTTTGGAAAGTGACTTCTGTGGTTACATTTACACAGAGAAATTAATCTGCTCAAGGCCACTTACTAACCTCAAACTAAATGTTGTACCATGGCTTGTGTTTAGATTGGTGTTGGCTAGCCTCCTTAAAAGCTGCTACACTCTATGTTACTTGCCTCTTGGTTTCCTTGGAGTCTTATGTGATACCTTTGGAATCATAAGATGTTTATTTTGTCAGTGTAGTTAGTTTCTTTTGGAGTTCAGAGCATATGACATTTTGGGAACTGTTAGAACTGAATATTTCTCTACTTTTGTTATGGAATCAAAGTTTGTGGGCATGGGAGTGTTTACAAGATTGAAAAATTGAATTAATTTTAGATTTTGAAGCCAAACTTCACTGCATTCATTCATTAGCAACACATGTTTTGCTAAGGATCAATTTATACACTGTGATAATCGTCACTGCACTGCATTATACACACAATTCTTCAACAATCTTTTCTTAGGTTAACTGTGAGTACACAATGCCACAGAGCTCACGTTGTATCATTAGTGCCGATGGCTGCAGTTTTTGGTGGTTCCTCCTCAAGGTGATGATCAGGTCTGAGAGCTCATCAACGACACAAGCTGAGACTGAAGTAGGCTGGTGGCCAGTCTTCTTCATCTTCTGATTTTCCTTGCTTATGGCTGATAGTATTGCCTCCAACCCCTAAACAGGGTTTTGTCTGCTCCCTATACTGCTAATCTTGTCCTACATCTGGCAACAGCACTAACCGTTCAGTACACACTCACAGCAGGAATAGAGAAAGCAAATTATTTAATTTGTCTTGAAAGAAGCTGTTGATTTTGGAGTAACATAATTAGTGTTTCTTGCATCATAAGTACAAATATTATTTTAGCATTGTTCTGAAATCTAACTTTGTGTGCCATTTAGGTTTTATTTCTGTGTAATACATAATTACTATTGCATAGCATTGAACCTATCATTGGCACCAAACTCAGCGAACTTTAATTAGCTGTTCTCCTAATGTTATTTTTTAAAAAATATCTCATTGCTCCAAAGAAAAAGCCATTTGAAAATTAAGGTACTGACATAAAGAAATTAAATTGTAATCATAGGCAGCCATGGAAATTCTATGTTTATTATTGCAGTGACAAACACTGACAATCACCATCTTCTTTGTTTCTGTGGTGTATGTAATAGAAGTAGGAGGAATGCAAAGCTGGATCATGTTAACAGTAGGGACACATGCATTTAGCAGTATTAGTGAGATAAAAAGCTATTTTTTGAGCGTACACTCTGATATATGTTTCAAGTGTTCCTCTAAGATGGCTTAATTTAATATTGAACTCATATGTATGGAAAAGTATGTCAGATTCCAGTATAAACTCATGAAAGCTAAAAAGCTAACATGTAATTTTACTTGTTCAATGTAGGTTAACGTCTTGAAGGAAAAAAAAAAAAAGACCTCTCTGTACTATTCCTGTATAGTTTCTCTGCAGAATACAAAAGTTTTGTGGGTTTTTTTGGATTGGGGTGGTGGTTTTGTTTGTTTGGTTTTTTTTTTTCAAATCCAGGCTCTTATTTTGAAGTACTAAACCAATCTTTTAGTGCTTAAATAGCAGTTTTTTTCCCTTTTTCATTCATTTAAAAACAATTTTTTATTATCTGTCAGTTCTTGAAAATGTATGTCAATTCTATTTCAGTTCCTAAGTATGGTTTAAATGATGCATGCATACACTGAACTATGCAGTATATGGTACAGAATTATAAGGTAGATCAGTGAAGTTTTATAAATTTACACCAGTTTATAATAATCTGTAAGGCCTTCAGTTGAAACGTCAAGAAAGCTCCTTCTAAACTGACCGAGGTGTTGTGGTGTATAATCCTAATGTATAATTAATGTAAAATGTAAAGGGACAAATATTTAACATCATAATACTATCCTTTATTTAGATTTAGTCACCAAACTCTCATAGTTTTCACTCAAATACCTATCAAAGATTGTTTTTCAATACATCAAAACATCAAACTCTCATAGGATCCACATCCATCAGAAGTTGTTTTAAAATGTTTTGGGATTTTTTTTTTAAAGAAATACTTATAATGCAATTTATTGTTCCACTTCTGTGGCTAACTGTGAATTTTAACACATACCTCAATCTGAGCTACTCACATTAGGTTCTCATTTACAAGTAACTGAAGTACCCACACAGGGAGATTACATTTATCATGTAAAGTATTTACACATACACAGGTACTAGTAAAATAAACAGGAAATATTTCCAGGTATAGGAAATCAGTAATCTCTACTGTTAAATTATTAGGATGTTTCCTGACGTATTTGTCTTTGGCCAGTTAGAATTCCTCCAAACAGTTCCTGGAGAGTTTTAAAGTTAGCGTGGTCCAATAATAATTGCTGACAAGCTGATGCAATCACAATGTGTCACAGAATGAGAGAGTTACATTGTAAGGACCTGGGCTGCCAATGCCAGAAAGCAGTGGTAAGCCCTTTTATTTTAGCAATATAGATGCATCCTAAGATAGTCAAGGTGTTTTATTTGATCCTAAAGGCTTTAAAATATGTTAATTTCTGTAAATGTCCTGCATTTTGAACTATTGCTCTTACATTAATTAATCAGCAATTTACAGTAGCAACAGCATCTAAACTAATAGAAATATAAAGATTTGGTCAACCTGAATTTTGCTTAAAAATTTGTAATTGCGATTTTCTGTTTTCAGACAAAGGATGAACTAAAGGTAAAAAGAGAATAACTTTAAAGGGTTAGAACCAAGTAGTAGTTGACTAGCCCTAGCTTAAACAGACTTTAAATGCAACAAAACTAAGACTTAAGTAGAAAAAAGGGTATAGATAGTTAAGGCCGAACTTAGGTGAGAAGTAAACAGTTAATTTGAAAACTGTGAATCACAACTGCAGTCTTTTCTCTTTTCAATTGCCGCCTAGCCTTTGAGCAGTTACCAAGGTGTTGCATCACAGTTGTAGAAAAGATTGATTGGATTCCCGTCAGTTTGTTATACTCAAATCCTTTCACAGGCAGAAAGACTATACTGTATATGTCAAACTAAGAATTTTTATTATTTTAGTTTAACTAAAGCCTAAATAGTCTAACAAAGAATTACTACTAATCTAATTACAATGATGCAAACACATATTTCAAACTATGTACAATTAAAATGATGTATGTGGAAATTTTCAGGTATCTTCCCCTTTCTCCAATATTATCTCACGCCTGTACTCGCTTATTCTGCATTTCACTCTAGGGTCATAGACAGCTCCTTCTGCACGGAATAATTGCTTGTTATTGCTGTCTATTAGTTACAAAATATATGTAACAAGCATTATACCTGAAAATTGTAGAAAGTTAAGCAAAAGCTGAAACAAAGTAGGTAATTGTTCAAGAAACAAACGGCTCAGCTCATGATCAAAGTGGTTTATTGATTTATTAAAGATGTAATCAGCTGGTAATCAGTGAACCATATATTCAGGATCAATATCAGCAATAAAACAGACAAACCACAATCCTAGATACTTACAAACTGTTAATAAACGCCTGTGTAATTCTAAACACTCTTCTGTAACTAATGCCAAGAAGTTCTAACTATACATACACATGATCATACCATTACACGCCTATACTTTTCACACTGTTTGTGCACACCTTCAGCTATGGAAGTTGCTATCACCCCTTCCCTGACTACGGGCTGCTCCCAACGCCCCACGGGGAGGCTGCACTGCCCAGCCTGGGCAGGGGTCGGGGTGTCCTGGGGACACTGTCAACAGGGTGAGACTCCCACTGATGGCTGTTGCTTCCTCTCCAAAGTGTCTCCCTGTGTCACACTTGTTCATTCTCCCTCTGTATTTCTTTTCAGGGTGTCTCTTTCTTTGTAATTCCCTTGTTATTGTTTAATCCTGCTGATGGCCATCTTCCTCTTTAACATGATCAGTTTTGGGCAAGTGCCCCAACAGAGAGTTTTGTGTATTTCACACACACACACACACACACACAGAGAAACAAAAAATTTACACTAACTTTCCTACCTCAAGAAATGTTTTTATCCAGGTCATGTGCCAAAGGAAAGCTGAGTGAGCACTAGCAAAACTAGCAGTTAATAAATAAATAGACAATTTTTCAATAGATAAATTGCTGTTACTAGCTAAAACAATTCTCCAGACAGGCCAAAATGAGTTCAGATGAAATGACAAGTCCCAATGTTTCTGTAATAAGCTTAACACATAGCCTGTGACATTTCACAGGCAACAGCAGCACCATGTTTACAGAGCTGCATGGCAAAAGAGGAGACCGATTCCAAGGTATGCAATGCAGTGTCCTGGAATGGGGAAAAACATCTTCTCTAGTCTGTTCATTTCAAAACTATGGGAATAGGACTCCCCTATCTGCTTTCCTTCCTATGAAAACACAGAGAAACTACAGTTCTCAGAAAATAAGGTGGATACCTTTACCCACTTAAAAAACTTTCTTTATAGAAAAACTGTTTCCCCCCCCTTTTTTCTCCTCGCCCNAAATATAATTTAAGCCTTTCAGGACAAAATGAAAAAAATCATGATGCACAATACCCATTGATTCAACTTCTCCTAAACCTGTAAGGTCTCAGAACAGCATAAATTAGGGTTTTTTTTACTATAATTTTAACACAAATCTTTTTTCAGAGTAGTGCATACATATTTCCATGTAAGAGCACCAGAATTAAAACTTTTAGCTGACAATGTCCTGGGACATGCTTCCTCTGTGAAGATTTGACCTATTTGCAAAGTACAACCAGAGGATTCTCCTTTAACTTTTTTTCTCCTTTCCCAGACATTACCTACTGCAACTAACTCCACTCCATGTTTTAATGCCAGATAAACAAAGGTGACTGCTGTGAGTTTCAGACAGGCTTTTGTGCCCAGTGCTGCTGGCTTCCTCTTCGTCTTGAAGGAGCACTGCAGGGGAGTTCAGAAGGCAAATGTAGACTTCAAAGAGAAAGTTAGACACCTGGCTCCTCTACATTAACTAAATAAGGACCCGTGATAGCCAAGATAGATATCACTAGACCAAGCTGGACGCTTATTTATGCTTGATAGTCCCTGTTTTATACATTTGTGGCAAATAATCTAACTTCGTGTTTTAAAGTTTGCAGTTGACCTTTCTTTTCTTTATGTAATCCAAAACATGTTTTGTGTTCCTTTGCACCTTAGTCGCCTAAGCATAGGTTCCTAGTGCTTCCTGGGCCTCCAACAAGGTATGTGGTCTGGCTTCTCACAGCCAGGCTGGAAGGGCATGGGTCTCCCACAGGTCCAAGATCGCATTCATCAACTTTTAGACGTTATCAGATAGCACTTGACAATAGTGTTCAGACACTCAAATCTAGCTCCTGGGTTTCCATTTTTCCACTTTAATATAATATTCTCATGGTTAGATCACCCACTTAGGAAGCAAGGGATGCTCAGTCTCCTCTTCTTTCTGAGGAAAATATATAGTCCTGTTGTCTTAGATAGGGCTGTCATTAAATAAGGACATCTTATGCAGCTACTATCTCTGGTTCTGATCTTTAGTTACCATTTTATAACCACTTGAATTAGGTTTAGTTTTACTGCATTTATTTATTTATTTTTACTAGCAGCAGATCAACAGTACAGTGTTCCTGCTTTGAAGTAACTGTTCAGAGATTGGTTTAAAGAAGTGTCTTTTACTGCAGTCTTAGTAACACTTGCTGTATCAGTACCCGTCTCTGATCTCTCATATTTCCCACAGTCCTTTGCAGAACTTATCTCAAGCTGCACCCTCTGAGTTCAGTGCTTCAGAAAAAGAAGAAAAAAGAAAGAAGAAAAAAGCAATGTGTGCATGTGTGTGTGTTTAAGTATCAGCTTTCAAGAAAGGTGTTCAAAGTCATGCAAACAGTCCAAGGGGTTACAGACACCACTGAGCCAGAAATAAGAGAGATATATTGTGCAATTTTATTCCTACTGTTGAGTACTTCGTAACTTAAATAAACCCATTAACTTCAATAAGACTACTTGCTCATCTGAGAGCTCAGTAAGGAGACATAACCGTTTCACAGTCTAGCATGTACCACCCTTAGAACTGCAACATTCAGGTCTTGTAGATGGTAAAATTATTTGTCTTAGTAGAGCACTAGAGTCTTTTGGGTATTTTTTAAAGAATATGATCTAGTCTAATTGAAGGAGTCTGGACATCAGTACAATCAGTATTTTCTGAATATATGTAAGGCATATTCCAGGTGTACTTTTGTATTACCAAGGAAAAGAAAATTAATTCTCTACTACGTATGAGTCCCGAGTACAAAAACCTGTTCCACAACATGAGTTGAAAAAAATCTGAATATTTATTTCTCTTTTTAGACTGTTGCAGCACTAGTATTTTAGCATTCATTAGGTTAGTAGAAATATACTCTGATGAAACTTTAGGGATTTCTTTAATTCTTGTAGTGCTGGCTACAATATTAACAGTAGGTGCCAAACTATATTTGTTTTCAATTACTTTTTCAATTATTACTGGCACTTCAGACTGTAATCGTATAACCTTTTATATTCCCAAAACATGTTGTGATGTCCAAATATATCAGGGCCATTCCAACATATTTTTCTTTTTCTTTCTTTTTTTTTTTAAACCAAATTCTGTACATATGAATTGGGATCCAATATATTCAATGGCTGAACTTAATTTATATTTTACAGAGCTTTACAAAGTGTACTTCCTCATCCCTGGGGTTTTACAGAACTCTCTGTGTTGGTACTTCTTGTCTTCTTGATTACGACTCTATTTTGCAGCTGTGCTTCTAAGGACTGCTTGCACGAAGAAAAGCAGATAGATACCAAACCAGATTTTCTTCTGCAAAGACTTTCTTGCTTAAGAATGGTAAATTCATCTGCCTCTTAAACAGCTGATTGTGTCTGAGTATAAACAAGTTACCCCCTGCAATGTGTTTTCTGCCTCCATTTGTCAGAGTTGGCAGTTCTAACTCAATTTATCAAACTATAGCAAGCAGCTAGTATAAATGGCATATTTTGCAATAATTTGAAAAAAGTAAAAACTTCTTTGGTACTGTATTGTATGACGCTGATGGCTTGTTGATGAAAATCATACCGGCTGAAATTAGTTCAGATTGAAACCTTCTAAAGCTTGGGGTCCAGAGGGGGTGGAGGGAAGACCACCCCACAATAATTAAATGTAGTTTTTAGATGAATTATCCTGCCAATTTAGTCAGAATTTGCACGGTCTTCATAGGACAGATGTGCATTTCTTGTGGCCTGAAGAATGTGTTGCTATGTTGGATATCACTAATGAAGTGAAGAGTGCGGGCAGGGAACCTGCTCTGCCTCCCCTGTCTGAGTCTGTGCTTGCCTTTAGCTGAACAGAATAACAAACAGCACTTTTCATAAAGAGCTGGATGAACTGCAAAATTATTGTGCCATGGGCAGGAGATGTATGAAGTCTACTTTAAGCAGAGCTTTTAACATAGCTTTTATAACTTAACTGAGTTTATTTAAAATATAGCATATTTCTATAGAGGGAGGGGCTAGGGAGGGAGGCTGAACTGTTTATTTTTTAATGTAGGTCTCTTTCTTAAAAGTGAGCCAGGAACCAAACTCCATTTTTATTCATACCTACATTAACATCAGTGAGTTCATTAACAGTATGATGTTTAGTAAGATTAAAATGTTTGCTGATAACAATGGGTGAACTCTGAACCTCAGAGTACCATCAGAAGGAACTAGGCACAGCATAAAAGACTGTTCTATAAGAAGATTATACTTTCAGATTTTATTAAGAACACTTTTGTTGACAGAATGACACAAACATTTTCCATAATTGTTAAGACATCTTCAGGCATCATGAAGTAAGTGTGATACATTTCACTTGTTAATGCTTTTGTCAAATCTCCAGCCTAAGCAAATTCATGCATGGTGCACCTGTTTGCATGTAGGAGAAAACAAACAAACAAAAAAACTCCAAGAGAGTATCTAAAATAAAGTATTGCTAAACCCAGTATTACCTTCCTTAAGTTTGCTTGAGTAGTACCTTGTTATTAGGATTTTGATCTATATCGCCTACACAAGGAACTCAAAGAGCTGATACTGTTTGAAGCATTCTATACATAGATTCACTACATTCCTTTTATCGATTTGTTGAAGTTCAGATTAAATAGTAGATGGCGTGCAGCCAGGGTAGCATTAACAAAACTTTACTATGCTGTTCACTGAGTTAGATACACTACTGATGCAGTGAGGCAAGACTGATGTCATAATACTACATCATTTTAGAGTACTTGCAATGAAAATAATGATCTATAAACAGCTATTCATTTTTTCTTACATATGCCTAAGAGGTCATATAACCACTACTTGAAAGCAAAGACAATGATCTTGTTAAAATGCAGAACTGTCTCTGTTTTGTTATACACATTGTATGTACATTTCTCACTAAAAGCAGATAGAGATTGGAGCCTTCAGAGGAGACAGGATCAGATTTTCTTTTTTTCTGTCTATAAACAGGTTTAGCTGTGAATCTCAGGGGGAGTGTATACTCATTTATGAAATATTCCAACAGAACATACAGGCCTTTGGCAGAATTGTCCTACTTCATTTTATCTGTTGACAAAACAGAAATCTCAAAGTAGCTTTTTCACAGGTTATAAATGTGTTTTTTTTTTTTTTTAAATTTCCTGGTTCATACATCACCTTACTTCCATCAAAACACACTAAGTTACTCACTTTAGGTTGTTACTGGTTTTCCTTTCCTTTCTTTCTTTCTTTTTTCTTTCTTCCTTCCTTTCCCTCTTTCTCTTTCTTTCTCTCTTTCTTTCTTTCCTTCTGTCCTTCTTTCCATCTTTCTTTCTCTCTCTTTCCCTTCCTTCCTTCCTTCTTCCCTCCCTCCCTCCCTTCCTTCCTTCTTTCCTACCTTTTTCTGTTTCAGTTTGTTTTCATTACTTTTTGCTCTCTCTTCCCTCTCCCCTTTGCTTGTTTTGGGTTTGTTTTTTTTTTGGGTCTCTCTGGCACTGAGTCAATTACTTTAGATTTAACACAACATACTGTCTTGACAAAGTAGAATTTGGACAGTAATGTATATATCCTATCAAGTCATTCAAATGTAAATACTTGGGGTAAAATGGACTTCCAAAAATGTGAATGCTAATGTACAATACATTTTCACAGACTAGACATTCAGCTTTTTACTAGTGGTGAAAACTCATAAATATCCCAATAAGAGCAATTTCAGAAATGTTTAACTGAACCTTTTCTGTACAGTTTGGACATGTGTGAATACAAACCACAAAATGAATCTCAAAAATTGCAAATCTAACTCAGTCAGAAGTACATTATTTCAGCATGACAGTTTCCTGGACAACAGAGTTGGCTGTTTCTGAGACACTCAGTATAATTTTCTAAAAAGAGTTATTCTAATTTCAAAGCATATAGAATGTGACAAATGTGTTTAGATTTCAATTTTAACTCAAAGAATCTCCAAATTTCTCTAATAAATGATGTATTGTGTTTTTAGATCACATTTTTATTTGCCCTTGTCACTGCCTCCCCCACCACCCCAAAGCATAGGAAAAGAAAAATAAATGGTATTACTGAAATGTGCTTTTGTTTGAGTATATATCTACATTTTTGTATACACAAATCACAAAATATTGAAGACCAGATCCTCAGCCTGCCTAAGCCCGCATGTTTTCAACAACCATTTGCATTTACATCAGCTGGAGGTGGGTTCAGTGCCTTTCCTGGGCAATGCAATTATCTGCTGCTATTTTATTGCACTGTGAAACAAACAGACATAACATCTGCAGTGATTAAAGCATCAAGCCCTGACAAGGGCTGTTTTGAACTTCTGTTCACTTTCAATGTTGGCTGCTAGAAAATATGCTGAAAAAGATTTCGTGTGTTGAAAAAAGAATGTATATAACTGAAAACAGTGACTGCTCTGCAACATTTTTCTTCTCGTACTGCCAGGGTGCGGTGTAGCTGTTTCCTTTGTATCTTTCAGATACACAAAGATCTTGTCCTTTCCTCATTTGTATTTAAAGGCATTTTACACTGCACCTATAGTCATTTGTTGAAACATCTATGTATCTTAGGGTTCGGTTGTGCCTTTTTTTATAGCTGTGATATTGTTTACCTCATTACAAATTTGCAGAAAGTCAGGTAAATTAGATAACTCACATTTTATCTTCTTTTACTTGGAGTGAAGTAGTTCTATTAAAATATAATAATATATACTCTGTATTACATGTAGTTTCATACAATCAAAGTAAAATTGTATACATACAAATAACTTAGAAGGCAAAAATATTAAAATAAATAAATTAATAAGTCTGATATTGCTCTGACAATCCTTATTGCAGGCTTTAGAAATTGAGTTTAAGTAAATAAGCAAATTAAAACTCAACTCTACTCTACTCTGCTCTGCTCTGCTCTACTCTAATTTATGACTGTCCCTTAGAGAGATTTACAGTTTTGGAAGTGACAATGAAGCTATCCCTAATTTAATCAAATTATCTACTATCAGAAAACTGAAAGGAAGTATTCTACAATAATGAAGAAAATGTGTTGGGGAGGTGTTGTTTTTTTATTTATTTGTTTTTATGAATAACTTAATTGAGGATGCTTAAAGTAAAGGTTTAGAGAAGGAGGACCAAAAAGTATGAACTGACATAGTTCCAAAAACATCTATGAAGGTGCACTGCACCTATTTTCACTAGTCTGTGATCCAGTTGGTGGTTTTCTGAATTCTCTAATTCTTGCCTTATTATTTCACTTGGTGTGTTGCCCACCTTTGCAAGGAATTTTCTTATACATAAGAATAAATTGGGCTAGGTTTCTAAGAGGGCACCATTATCATCCCTACTTTTTAATGAAGTATAATTTTTAAACCTGCAAAGAACCAAAAATAAACTAGAGCTTTATACACAGAAATTAGGTATAAAAAGAAAAACTTTGAAAGTCAGGGGTAAAGACACTTAGCACAGAAAGAAATGCCTGGAATACAAACCCCACCCGAAGACATTTGTGTGCATTTTGTAGTAAGGAGATATGGAAAAAAGTATACAAAGAGTACTGAGGATTTCAACAATAACATTTCTACTGTTTCCATAGTACCAGCCTAGAGTTAGCTCTTGCTTTCTAGCTTTCCGGAGTTAAGAATTGTGTATTTTTTCTTCCATAATAGGAAGTTTTCAATTGCATTTTTTTCCCTCCAATCTCATCCCCTGTATCCTCACTTCATATTTTGCCTGTTACTCTCATAAAAGTGCAAAGTAAATGTTTGAAACTTCTTTGATGGAGAGCGATAAGAGACTGTTCCTTCCCATGGTAGCCATTGCTAATTAAGTACTACAGAATTTTGTACAAGATAACAGCAAGCATTTTTGTAAGTTTATTTTAAGTACAATAGTTTTTGCTAAACTGAATAACGGCAATATCTTTTTTGTGCTCTGAGAATATTTAGCAGATCAAGACCCTCTAAACCTTGGGTGAGAGAGCGTTTCTCGCATGAATCCCAAGTTAGCTTAGGTAACGTATAGATTTAGCATGTTTAGGTATGCAGCACAACAGATCTCTAGGAATTCAAAGGCTAGTATCAAAACGGATGGTATCTCACTTTGCGACTATCTAAAGAATTAAGTGGGATTGTCCTTGCGTTTAATGTCTCTCCTTCCCATCAACTATGGGAAAGAATAGAAGCTTCATTCCCTGTATCTCCCATGCAATCCAAAATACATTCTACTCATTTCCCATACCCACTAAAAATTCTCAGCGATTATTTAAGTTCAAGAGAAAATGTAGTAGTGATCTAATGTACTAGCAAGAAATATTTAAGGAAATGAGAACTCATAATTCTGGATTTCATTTTCTATGGATATATGCATATGTGTGTGTATACTTGCACATATATATGTATGTATAAAATAACAAGTATATGAAGTTGAGTTTACTTACATAACTATGTATAGAGCGACTATACATATGTGTACATATATATCTGTATACAGATACAGGTAAAAAAATCTATTGGAATGAAGTCAGTCATCGAGGAAATATATACTTCTCAGGAGGTGAGAACAGTGTTTGTCCTAACATCTTAATTCAAATGACTCAATAGTGAGATTAATCTGAAAAGTTAACTGAAGATTCCCGTGCGACATAAGTATCACATTGTTGCTTAAAAGTTACGAGTGACCCTCTTTGCTTTGCAGTCAGGCAGGATTCAGTGGCTGTTCCATTTCATTTCTTCTTTATCTGCTGATGAGAGGGTTTGTTAGTAGAGAAGTGTCAAGAGAAATTGAAAATATTTGAATAAGATCTGTTCCGTTTAAACATGATATAAATTACACTCCAGTAATTTAGCAGTACAGTTAGGTTGATATAGTGTTCACATTCAGAGAAAGAGGAGCCAGATGTGTCACTGCTGACAGCAGTGTGAGCATACAAACTTTACTTAACCCCGTTGAGCTGTACCTTGAGCTTAAACAACCCATCAATCAGCATGAAAGACGCAAACTCCCAAGAACCTCCCAGAGGGGAAATGGGGAAGAACATTGACAGCTGACTTTTCTGCTGGACCCCGTCATCTTACCTGTGGGAGAGGAGGGTCATTTAGTTCTTAAAAAAAATGCGTATATCTGTGATTAAAGTTTACAAGTTTACCTTTCCCACCACCAAGGAAGAACTATTTTCTCTGTCTAATATTCTCTAATATTAAGTTGTACCCTGAAGAGAAGCAAAGGAATTTAAGCAAACAAGTCTAATCATGACAATCACTGTTGTAATAATTAGCTATTAATAACACATAGTTGAGAAAGTATTATATACATATTCATATAGAGTATTCTAAGAAACTGTTGCTGAATTCAATGAACTAACAACGACCTTAGAATAAGAATTTATGTAGAGGGAATGTTTCAATGGGGGGCCCTGAGAATACAAGCACAGGATAATAGCAAAGGTCCTAGGGCTATAAACACAGATGGCCAATTATTGATCACTAAAGGACTCCAGCCCTTGAAAAGAACTAGTTTTAGGGCATAACAAAAGTAATGACTATATAACAAAGAAGTATGAATGTCTTAATTGTGTTAATGGTGCCATTAATTATACAATCAGAAAGTTATATCCTGAAGAAAAACAGAAACCTTCTGTTCGAGGAAGCTATATATCTTGAAAATTAGGAACATTCTGTTGTAATATTTTCCAGGTATTTTATAAGGAATACATAACTTGGCCATGTACAGAATGGCACAACAATCTACAGAAGCTTCCTGTAATTGATAGCATAAGCAGAGTCACCTTTAGTCTGTATCTATGAGTGCAATAGAAATGAGTACTTGTGAAGGTGCCTTGCTTGAGAACTGGATATGAAGAATTGAAACTGATCACTCTGGCATCCTATATATGTAAGTATCAATTTATTATCATTAAATGGAAATATACCTTTGTTGCCTGTGTTTTGTGAAGTAATCTACTGCTAGTGTTTGATCTAGTCAACCACCCTTGAAGTGTGGTTGCAATTTGGATGTACAGCAGTTAGTGGAGAGGCATCCTCTCTTTCCAGAAACATCCCTTTGTGTCACATAGCCATACTCTGCTGTTTTATCCAGGTTTGATGGGCATTCTTTGATTCTTTGATCTGATTGTTCTTATCGGCAAAAAGACAATATCACAAAAGCTTAGGGAATTTACTCAGCTATGGCTCTTTTTCTCCTCTTAGCAATTGAAGCAATATAAAAACTGTTGACACTGATTCAGAACTGAGAGAAAATTGCCTTTGTGAAAGAGATTATAAAAGTCATTTTAGGAAAAGTAGATTTTTGGGAAGAAGGAAGTAAACTACTCTTGGCATTTTTGGAACCATATTCTCTTAGTTCTCCACCTGCATTTATTACAGTGGAAAAAACCCTAAACCCTCAAAACAGCTTTCCTTTAGTGATCTACTGGAAGATCTATAAAGATTCTTCAGAACTGTTTTGTCTCTGATAGTACTGCAACTACAGAACTTCTTTATGCATTAAATAGTCAGTGGTTTCAGACTCATATAGCTCAGGCAAAACAGGACCCTGACCTCATTATATCTGAACTATTCCAAACTTGATATGGAGAGAAAAAAAGTGGAAAAAATTACTGGAAATGGTGACAGAAGTCATCATCTGCACTGTCAAAATAAAAGGCTTTCTTCACACACTAATGGAACTGTGTGTGTTTATACACATGTGTATATATATATTTATATGTATACATAACTTCTATCAAAAAGATTAGAAAAAAATCCTTTTTGTGATAGAAAATCAGGAGTCCTTCCATGACAATAATAGAAGGTCTTTCCATCCTTGTGCAGGCAAAATTTTCTCTTTGCATATTCTTTCCTAAATTTTGGCAGTGGAAATAATTTTGTTGAGCGTGTATGTGATATAAGACAGTTGCTTTTTGTAAATTATTTGTAACTGGAAAAAAAGGTGGGTTTTTTTCTGAGAAGGATGGGTGATTTTGTTTAGAATATCAATTGTACTTGAGAATGGAACTATGAAAACAAAACCAAAAGTACGTAAGAACTGATTACCAGGAAAATATAACTAATAGGAATGCAGCATCTTATCCACAAATGCCCAAAATACTTCAAAAATATTTCAAAGAACTGTTAAAAAAAAACAAGTAAGAAAGAAATAGAGCTGAAAAATAACTTCAAGACCACTTTGTCAAAATTGTCTGAACTGAGAGTAAAAAGCTCTGAAAAAAGTTCATGAAAAACAGAAAGTCAGCTGAGAAAATACTGAGACCACTTGATGACACTTGGGGATGATAAGAATCCTGTGAGCTGCTACCAACATTAACGTTACAATCAACAGAGTAGGAATTACAAAAGGCTATGTACTTCTTTTTTTCTGGTGCAGAATTTTATTTGCGGGGGAAGTGGGAGAAGAGGGATGGGCAGGACATATGCATATTTCAGAATTTTCATCCGCAAAATGAAGTGTTTAAACTCCGTGTTCAAAAATTATACGTTTTGCCTTTGTCTTCAATCATTAAAAATGAGTTCTACAAATTTCACTTGGGAATGTTTAATTGTAACTGTTATTTCTTACTACCAGGATAAAACTGTGCTGCAATTAATACAAAGATAAACAGAATCATTTATTTAGAAAATAACTGATGATTAAGTACTGCTTTTACAGAACATGGACTTGCATACTTAGTGAAGTATTTCACTGGTACTGTAACAAAACTGTGATATTTAAATGAAAAACAGGTGAAATATACAGATGCTGTAAATTAGTGAACTAGGTCAAATTTTCTGAATGATATCTGCTGATTATCAGCATTCTTATTAAAGATATATTTAACTACTGAAAGAAGTTTGAACTTATGTCTATTTTTGTCCTTGATTAATACTTGTATGCAGAGATATTGTGAGTAATAAGGCATTTTCTTTCAGGTGACAGTGACAGTACATAATTATGTTTTATGCTGTAGGTATAGTGATTTTTTAGCTGTTGCTCAGGGTACTTGTGGCTCTAACATATTTGACTTCCTTTGTTATCCTAGAAATTATCTCACATTTGAACATCTGACTTGTCTTTTCATATCTTGGTGACATGACTAAAATAGTTATTACAGTTATAATGATAACTGTATTTTTTCTACTATATTACTATTATTTTTACTATAACTACTACTAGTCTTACCAGTACAATTACTATTACTACTCCTATTGATAGTGACAACATTAATGTCAAATAATTTAAAATAACAAAACAACCCTTATATTTAAGCATTGCATTTTTTAATAGTAATAATGAAGAAGGATGATGGAAAGATAAAGAAAATAATAATTAAATATTACATAAAATTAAAATACTTGAGTCACAGCATGTAAAAATGTTATTGACTCTTTTATGAAAAAAGGGTTATGAAGACATTTCAAAGATTTGTGATTTTTTTTTTTTCCAGTTGTACACATTGAATATCTTTTAGAGACATTTATTTTCATTTAGAAAGTAGTCCTGAACTATAAAGCTGGGAGGATCACTTTTGAAGGTTGCTTACAGGCAATTAAAGAGAATTCTCAGGCATTTAAAATAAAAATTAACACTTCAGGAGACAGAAATTATCTCATTCAAATTGTTAAACTCATCTAACAGTGTAAAAGGCACCTTAAATGTATTTAGTCATATTTAATATATTCTAAGCATGAATTTGCACTCATTTGATCAGTAGAAGCAATACTGCTTACTTGAATTCTGATCACCAGAGTTCAATGAATCATAAGCAGATTAGCTGTATTGTGGTTTATAGTCCTTAAAATATGGAATGTGGAACTGCATGTACAATAGTACAATAGCTGTCAGTGGTCTGTTTGACGAAGTAGTGACTAAAAATGAAAACTTTATTTTCTAACAATTTGATAGGAAGTTAGCAAGTACAAGTTTGTTTCCACAAATCTCTGTAACATTTCTTAAAGTTCCTATATTTAATTGTTTTAATCTACAAATTGACTCCTATTCAGTTTTCAGTAAACTATGCAGAGGCATATAGGACTCAATCCTGTTGCAAGACCACAGGCATCCAACACCTTCTCTATGACGAGTATGTCCTCTTTGGTCTCCCTCTGAGATGTTACAAAAGTTCAGATCTCTTGATACTGTGACATACCTGACAACGCTGTGTAGGTATCACTGATATCTGCAGTAATATGGCACTAGACGACTTTGTTCAGGCAAGTAGATCAAGATGTTATGTCTATATCTGAGCTAGGCAGTTGAGTCTC
The DNA here is from genome assembly GCA_008711295.1 of Anarhynchus alexandrinus. Taxonomy (NCBI): domain Eukaryota; kingdom Metazoa; phylum Chordata; class Aves; order Charadriiformes; family Charadriidae; genus Anarhynchus; species Anarhynchus alexandrinus. The sequence continues at coordinate 1,811,563 of VUYV01000135.1, forward strand.
TTTACAGATCGTGACAAGAAATAGTACTTGTAGGCTGTGATTCACCTCATCCCAAAGTGACTGCCCACATTGTCAGACAACTAAGTTCCTTAAAGTGCCTGTTTCATGCTATTGATCATGAGGCAAATTCAGATATAAATTGTAAACATTCAAATATGGGAAACAAATCTTATCCTTATCCTTTATAAAAAAAGAAATTTTTTATATTTTTTTTTTTTAGTTTTACATTCCTGTGATGAAAAGAAAATAAAAACACTCACTTAGCACAAGACAGGACATGTTTTTCTTTCTTTTTCTTTTTTTTTCTTTTTCTTTTTTGATTGACAGTCTTCAATTGATTATTAAAATAATCATGCTTCTTATAGAGTAGAACTAGGTTTTATTCAATTTCTCCATTATTACTATGGATGGAAATATAATATGGTTGGTGCTACAAAAATGTATAAAAGTGAACAATTTACTTACAAGTGTAGTCTCAAACTTTGACCTTCATAATTAAGAATTCTGTAATTTATTTTTTCTGATCTTAGTCTGATTGCTAAAAATTGGAAGTATACAGTCCTGATAGTTCCTTGAAGACATCCAACACTAAACTGTGATTCAAGCTTTTTTAGAAAGTCCATAAAATTCCATGTTCATAATCAATTAACACAGAAAATGTTTCAAAACTTTTATCAAAAACATTTAGTTGTGTACTAAGGCAGGGTCTTCTCTTGGATGTATCCCTGTAGGGAGGCTAACAGGACCTTCTTCATCACTCTACAGTATTATGTAGGGGTATCAATAGTCTTGTTAAGGAATTTTTATTCTACCTCTTGAGGCGAATTAATCACATATTTGTGCTTAACTATGAAAAGATTTAGTGAACAATGCATTGCACCATAAGCAGTTCTACGAGGTGTCTGTAAAGATGTGGCACAAGCCAATTCTTTATATATACTTGCACCAGCACCAATCATGTGAGGGCCAACATCAGACGCCTCAGCCTGGTATTGGGTTCATTCCCCACTGCCAGCACTGATAACCAAAAGTGGCCCTGAGCACCCATATTCCATAATTACTAAAAGACAATGCTGTGGTACATCTTTTTTCATCACTTCATTAAGTGTTCTTGCCCTCCATGCCAAATCATTCCTTGGTCACAAATTACCGTTTGTAAATATTCATAACATGGAAGTTACATTTCAGCTTGATCTAGCCAGTTGTAAAGCCATCCAGTAATCACAATCAATAAGGATAAGTTTCAAGTGTTTGAAAGCTTTAACTACCTTAGTAGCACCCTCTTCAGCAAGAACTGATGGCAAAATATTTACAAGGTTGTGTTCAGCAGGAACGAGAAATCAAGAAAGGTAGCTGAGTATCAGTACAGTGTAATTTCTGATCTGCTAAGTTTTGTGTCTCTGACTCTTTCATTCATCTGGCTGCTCCAAAAATTCCACAGTGCTATCCATTCTGGATTATGGCATAGACATATGGCAAGCACAGTGGTTACTTCCTACAGTACTACTAGAACCGTGCTGGTAATATTTAACTTGTGCTGGTTCAGTCACATAGTTGATATGGAAGACCTCAGGGTCCTCAACCATGTCTTTTATATATGTCTTGATTTTGGCAAAAGAATACCTGCAGGCTAACATGGACCTTTAAAGATATCTTAAAACTAACTGAAACTGTCCTTTATATTTTCTTAAATCAATAACTTTATGGAAAAACTTTCATATCAAGACATCTTAAAGCAAATCAAATATGATGTTGATGAAGCCTTTGAGGTAAAGTTGAGTAAGGTGGAGGCTAGAAAAAAAAGAAAAAGTTCAAAGAGAATTTACTACTATTTCCCAGTTATAAGAAATCGGCATTCCAAGGATGAAACTGTACATGTTCCTTGCAGGTATTTTGCTCTCACTGGATTGAACTCAGAATTAGTGAAGTAGATAGCAGCATCACCCTGTAAAAATAATAATGGACATTTATGACAAACAGGCATGGATATGAGAAGTGAGGCCAAAAAAATGGGGGAGTGAAAGAAAGATATAATTGCAGGTTAAAAGATAAAAAAAGTAAACTAGAAATATAAGTATTTTATTTCAGTTTTAAATAGATTGCTTTATTCAAACTTTCTTTCCCTTTCACAATTACAGTATACCTTGAAATTAATCAATAGGTGAAAATATTCACAAGTAACCAATACAATTTTCCATTTTAAACATGGCGGGGGAGGGATGTTGTCTGGTTGGTTGGGTTTTTTTACAAGAACTATTTTTAAGTGAGCCACTAGTGTTCTGCAGGCAATTAAGAAAGAAGTAGCTGGCTAGTGGAACAAAATGGTTAATACTTGCACTCTTGCTATATTGCAGAGAATTTGGTAGGAATATGTCAAATAGTTCTAGTGAGGAGGTATGTCTCATCTATTGGGATAAGAAGTTTCTCCCTTCACAAGAATAAAGACTAAATTCCTCTTGGTATTAGGCATCATCTCTGACTCATCCACTGTAACGGTTCAAATCAATAAGAGCAAAAGTGTTGAGCGTCTTCTTATTCACTTTCAAATATGAAAGAGTAAGCAGACTACCTTGCGCCAGATATATTTTAATCTAGAAAGATTAAATTGTTTTTTATTCCCTAAGGGAAATATTCTATCAAACAGGTTAATTAAGAGTGCCAATAACCAAGCTGTCATTCCTAATCAGGAAATAGCTAGTTGATATGAGTCACTAAATATTGTTCATTACATACTAAAGAAGATTGATTCTCTCCTGGGTTACTCCAAATTTTCAAGTACACCTCCACTAGTTAATACAGTCAATATAATACAGATGATCCAGTGCTCTTCAGATTTTTTATTATACATTGTTGGCAATCTCTATAACGGCAGGTTTGTAATACTTCTGGAGTGCAGTGAAAGCCTGCTATTATTTTCCTTAGATGAGACGACATATCTGTGGAAAGACAAAATGTTTCGGAACTTAAGAACTGTATAATGATTTGTTGTCTGATAAGTGGGTACTGCCAATATAGTCTCTGATTTGTATGATATTCTATCTTTTTAATTGACTTTAGTCAGGCTGGAGGGCCACATAGGAAAAGCAATCAGCTGAGACCTTGAAAATTTTTACAATTGCAGAGGAGGAGCATGAATTCAATAAAAGCAACCAGATGATGGATACTTCATTTAGGAAGAAAAATGGAGTTCTGAATGCCCTAATTAATATCTTCAAACTTGGTATCCTGCATTTGCATGCCTTACTGAGTGATAAGGCAGTGCAAGGATATACGAGCATGTAGAAATAAATGTTTTATTCAACACATGCATTTCCATCTTCTACTTCCAAATTAATTCATGATTTCTCTCAAATGTATTCATTTAAACATTTTTAAATTATTAAAATAAGATATTACATCGTGCTCTGTATATGATATATGAGCAATTAATTAAAATAATTTTAAATATAACTGGGTAGATAGTAGACTAGTGCTTGATGATTTAAGCATTTAAATACAGCTAAATGTGCCCTTTTTTGAAATTTTTGTTATTGACTTTAAAGAAGTTAAAATTTTGTAATGAGAAATGAATTTCTGATAAAGACATTCAGGTTTACAATTTCAGAGCATTGTTTGTTATTGATGTTTTTAAATTAAGAGATACTGCCAGCTTGGAAAATGTGATTTATCTTCAGCATCAAAAATTAAACTTACCATTAGAAAAAAGTTTATAAATTTTCCATATCGAGTGTGATTCGCTTGCTCGGTGTTATTGGGTTTTGGTGTTTTGTTTTGCTTTGTTTGTTCGTTTTGTTAATCCAGGGTAAACAGAATCATCAAATCATTGAATCATAGTATGGTTTGGCTTGGAAAGGACCACTAAAGATCATCCAGTCCCAACCCCTCTGCTGTGGGCAGGAACATCTTTCATCTGATCAGTTTGCTCAAAGCATCGTCCAACCTGACCTTGAACACTTCCAACAACGGGGCACCCATAACTCCTCTGGGCAACCTGTTCCAGTGTCTCACCACCCTCATAAAAAATTTCTTCCTTATGTGCGATCTAAACCTACCTTCTTTCAGTTTAAAACCATTGACCCTTGTCCTGTCACTGCAGGCCTTGGTGAAAAGTCTTTCTCCACCTTTTTTATAAACCCTCTTGAAGAATTGAATAAGGTCTCCCCAGAGCCTAGACTGCCACATGGTGCTGTCTTACTGCTGAAGAAGTAAGAAGGCACTATCATAACATGAAATTCAATATTAGGAGACAAATGCATAGAAAATAAACACTTTTATTTTCCTCAACCTTTCCATCTGACTTGTATTGTCTCATTCCTAGTCTTATTTTTTAGAAGTTTTCCAAATCTTTATCTCTCAAACTTTCTTACTGACTTGGAAGTACATTGCAATTTTCTCTCATTGAACAGCTGAACAGTACGCCAGCAAATCAAGGAACAGGTTTTAAAAGGATAACTTCTTCCAAGGGTTATAACTTCATAAATGAGACTTGATATCTCACCAGAAGAACACTGAAGAACAGCTATTAATGTGTGCTACAAAAGTGTACAACAGGGCATAATTTCTTCAATGGCTACAAGAAGGCAGCACATTTGTGATGGATTTACTGCACCAGCACAGGAAGGAGGCATAAATACAAATCATAAGAAGTGTCAGGAAAAGGTTAAAAATTAAACAGGAGTACTACATTATTAAGGATTCAAATAATGCATCAGGTTCTAGAAGACAGAAAACATAATTCTATACTGAAAATAAAGGATACTGTAAAAAACCACGGAGAGATAAATGAAATGAGCTAAAAGAGTCAAATAGATACCTTTTCTTCTCCTTGGTGGACATAACACTAACTGGTTGGGCTTAGTACATCACTGTGCATGTCAGCTACATTTAAAAAGTAGGTGAAAATTAGAAAATTCACCTTCAGTGTGGATAAACTTGATGTGTGGATGCAAATTCAGCACACTTGAAAAGCAATAATAGGCACAGGAAGTTTATGGTATCTGCACAACCAATGCCAGTTATAAGAAACAGAAATTGGTGTTCCTTTGGTAGTATTTTCTTAAACAGTGACATCCTAATATGTTTTGTATCCAAAGTATCCAAGTACTTTCAGAAAGCTATTATATTTTAAGAAATTACATAACTATTCAATTTAGTGAATCTGCTTTGACTGAGAGTGGACAACGGCTCATGTGAAGTTTTAAATCACATTGCAAACTTAACATAAATTCCCTCTGTAGAACAAAAGACCTCACAAATGGTGTGAGCTCAAATTATGACCCCACTCACCTGATGCACTCTGCGTGAACGAATGTTAAAGAAAATAATTCATGCTGAAAACCAAATAGTAGCATGTGGAATTTATTAGCAAACAGAAATTAGAAATGGTACTCATTTTTTAAATGTCAGTTTTTTTAGTAACTGGATTATAGAGTCATAGAATCACAGAATCACAGAATCACAGAATGGTAGGGGTTGGTAGGGAGCTCTAGAGATCATCTAGTTGAAACCCCCTGCCAAAACATGTTCACCTAGAGCAGGTTGGACAGGAACGCATCCAGGCGGGTTTTGAATAACTCCAGAGGAGGAGACTCCACAACCTCTCTGGGCAGCCTGTTCCAGTGCTCTGTCACCCTCCAGGTAAAGAAGTTTTTCCTCATGGTCAGATGGAATTTCTTGCGTTCCAGCTTGTGCCCGTTGCCCCTTGTCCTGTCGCTGAGCACCACTGAAAAGAGTCTGGCCCCATCGTCTTGACACCTGCCCTTTACATATTTATAAGCATTGATTTTTATTTTTTTTTAATGTCATTTTACCTCACATTAGACTTCAGCTAAACGTTAAATTATTTCAGATATAGGAAAGATCAATTTAATATTATGAGTAGGGGGGAGCTTCCTTTTCTTTCTTCTTAGATACAAAGATTTAGTCTAGTCTCAGGTGAATGACAACCTCTGCTCCTAATGGACTCGCTCCTGAGCATTTGTTAAATACCAATCATTTTGTCTGTGTGTTTAGAGTTCTCTGAAAAACCTAAGGGGATATCCTTTCTCCAGAAGCTGGGAATAAGTTAGACTCCAAAATGATTTTGCTTGTGGTTTTGGGCAATATTAATTAATAGTCTGGAAGTGTGCTAGAAACATATCAAATGAGTTAAACAAGACCTTAATTGACCCAAGGACTGGGGAAAAAAGTTTAATCATTTCCCGCAGGTCCTACTGAAAAACTTCCCTCAACAAGAGGTGAATTAAAAACACACTTAGCCAGCATAGTACCAGTTAAAACACTATGAAACCAGAACAAAAACCCACTGACAAATGAGAAATAATCCAGAACACATGTAATTGTTTCCAACATCATCTAAAAGTCATATGTTGACTTTCTCACTGTTAGGTGTCCTTCAAAATTTTTTGTTTAAATTTATTTAACATGGTAGCATGATGCAAAAGAAATAATATATTGTTTCGGAAAGCTATTCACGTCCAAAGAACATTTACAGTTATTCATTTTTATTTCTCTGTTGTTTTGCACCAATGATATAATAAGCTGTGATTAACTCCATCTTATTAAGATTTAAAGGTACAATGCTTTGAGTCGGGTCTAAATTATAATATAGCCTGAACAAACTGGTGAACTTAGCCCCATGATACATCTCTGAATCACACTATAGCTGTACATCTTTCTTGTTATTTCTTTTGCTTTTCTTCATTTATATATATCCACATTGTAGCCTGCGTTTGTTTCAGCAGACTAAGGGATATGATGTATTTCATAGTTTAATACCATATATGATTTTCAGTTTTCCCACGTGAAAAGAATGTGGCAACAGAAAAACAACAGAACATATGTCAAATTTATTAGAAATGCAACTCAAAATATCCCAACATCTTAAAAATCATGTAAAAATTTCTGTATGTTAGAAGAATTGTTGAAAAGTTTGTATAAAATTAATTAAAAGGGGAAAAAAATCTGAATGTTCTTACAGATGGATGAACTGATGGACATCCTCAACCAACGAGGAAAGGAGCTATGCTGGACCTTGTGCNTATTAGTTTTGTTTTCACTTTTTCTTAAATAAGGCAGAGATGCATCTTCACAGAGCCTAAGAGAAACTTCAGGATTGCACTGCACTTTTGTTCTTTTAGAATTAAAAGATACAAAAGTTTCCAAGACCTGTACTCCTGTTGAAATATGTTTTATTGATTTATAAATCTTTAAGTCTGCAACTAAAAAGAAGATAGCTGAAGTAATGTCAGTCCATGTAGCTGGCTCTGAACTCTCTCATGAACATGACTGACAAAAGTTTAATTCTCTGACATTATTGAATAGTTCTGGAAGGTCTAGAAAATTATTAGGAAAAGAGTGAAGTAAACAAAAAAGTGTCCTGCATTATAGTATCTTTGTAGGCAGTTCTCTTCTTTGTAGGCAACTGCTCATTTACCAGTAATAGAAACTGGAAGAGCAAGTGTAGACACTGGAGAAGGTGCAAGAAAAAACTTAATCTATAAACTCCATTGACTCTAGAATATATTTAATCCATCCAAAGTTAAAGAAAAAAAAATCAATTTAATATAATAGGTATTTCAGGATTTGTTTTCCTATTCATATGATTATTTTAGGGATTATAATAGCATATTATTGTTCAGACTAACAAAATATTATTAATCATAAGCTTTTTAATTTCACATAATCACTACTTATTTTATGCTCTCAGTGACCACTTGTACCTTGATTATCGTTTCTGATATTTTTAATTCCTTTTGTTATGCTACCTGCTATACTGTTGGGGTATTTAAGAAATACTGATCTTCATTAAAATAGTGCATGACAAACTTTTTTAATGATGATAAGACCCTCCCCGTGAGGAGAACAGAGAAATGAACAAAAAATAATTTTATAGCATCTTAAAGAATTATCATCTGTTATCTGAACCACTATAGATGACCATTTGCAAAACCTGAGTTCATACCAATAAAAAAAAAAAGGAAAGCTAGGGAAGTATGTGCCTGTGTATAACAGCTGTCAAAAAAGCTTTGGGTTTTGGTCATTTGTTTTTATTAAGCTATTTGTTTGTTTGTTTTGCTTGTGAATTATTTTAATTGCAGTTATTTATTTTAACGCATAGTCTGTAGACAACTTCATATTTCAGTGTGGCATGGTATTTAAAAATTATTAAATTTTTTAGCAACTTTGTTTCTTAGAAGATCCTTTCTATCTTTTTTCCTTGCCAAAAAGGAAACAAGACTAACTCACAAGACTAACAAGACTAACTCATCTGATGTAGTATGGAAAAGCAATAGCTATACGGTTGGAATCTGCAAGTTGATTTTTTCCAGTAATATGTTTTGTATTACTGAAGGATATTTTTTTCTTATTATTTTGAACTTAATACAACATCAAATGCTGAGAGCTGTGATTTTATACCATCTTTTGAAGTCTGGAAAACATATGTTGTCGTGTTTAATACTCATAAATCAATTTCATCATTGATTAAGAATCCAAAGCTGTTGTCAAGGGAAAAAAAAAAAAGAAAAAAAAAAGAAAGAAAAGGAAAGGAAGAACAACTCAATTTATATTCACTTACTGAAGTGCTTCTATAAAAGAAGCTTAGTTATTCACTGAGGTTAAAGTTTCAGCAATCTTTTATAGTCTTAATTATTTTATTTCACTTTCAAATAATTTATTTTCTTTCCATCACAAAAATGACCCACAGAATCAGCGAGGAATTTGGAGCCTCTTCTGTAAAAAGGAAGGGTTTAGGGTTTTTTTTCGTCTGGTTTTACTTTTTCTTTACTTTTTTTTTCAATCTTTTCTTTGAGAAAATGTATATCCAAAGTTCAGCTTGAGCCAGATGGTGAAGATCTGAAATTAATCAAAGATGATGTGTATTCAAATTCAAGGCTTAAATCCAAGTCTGTTTTGAATTCTGAATAAATCTTATTTAACTAAAGTAGGAAGAAAAGCAGTCACCTTATGAAAGATTAGTGCCAGAGAGAAGTAATGGGAAAATCAATCCAGTTTGCGTGAGTTAAGTATTTTATTTTCATGCAGCTGAACCAGTCCTTCCAAAACAGTTGCAGACAGTGGTGTCTAAATTCAGAACACCTAAACTAGATGTCCAAGTTCCCTTTAGACATAATGGAGATCTAACAAAAATTACAAGGCAGGCTTGGTTCATTTGCCTAGATGTTAGTATCACAGAATCACGGAATTTTCAGAGTTGGAAGGGACCTCTAGAGATCATCTAGTCCAACTCCCCTGCCAAAGCAGGATCTGATACCATGTGAGATATTTCAGACTAGCTGAATTATTCACACAGTGCTGGCAGATTTGATGTAAGACTGATGGAGAACTCATACCTCTAGGGTGGCAACCAGAGGCCAGGATACCCTTCAATACCTCAGATGGCCGAGATTATCTATGTTAGTCTAACTAATTCACACCCAACAGTGTCTGGTGAGCTGTTTGGCTAGCTAGACATAGCCAAACATTTATTTTAGGGTGATCTGAACAGCTATCTGACAAGTTTATGGGGGTTGATTCTGCTTTTTTTTGGAAAGAGTCAAAAACAACTCCCCATAGCTACGCAAGATTTAAAACTTCTGCCCAGAGTTCATGGTTTTCAGGTTTAACAAGCCCTAGCACTAACAGATCCATGCCACTAGTATTTATCACCATCAAATTAAAAATAGAGAGAAGTAGTCAGGTTAGTGCCACCTCTTCAGTCTTAAAACTTGTGCAGAATATGTAAGAAATGAAAAAAGCCTTCAGAAATTCCTTTTAATCTTTGAAAGAAGAAGTAGAAATAGGAAGGAAATAGCAGCAATGCTAAATCAAAGATAAATTTTCTACAGAAGAACTTATGTATGATGGTCTCTCAGTATTATTAATTAAACTATGGGATGTTTATTGTACAGATCATTCTCAAACCTGCACTGTACTTGTGTTGTACCCAACCGACTCCGACTTTATGCTTTGCTCTGTTGTCAGCGGAGCTTTTTTTTTTACTTGGGTGATGATGTCTGGCATGTATTTTAACAAGACATTTATTTGACACCCATTCAATGAAAATTTTAGAAACCCTCTAAACACTGTTTTGATAGTATTCACTTAGCTGAAAAACACTGGCTAAATTCGGGAAGCTGGTAATCTATAAATGAAATAAATAGAAATGAAGGAAATACAAAGAACATTAACTTAGCTTTGAGGTAGCTATAAAGTAACCTACAAAGAATCAGTCATTTTAAACAACAAATGCTTTGGATCCATCCGGTTTAATTTTAAGTGTTTAACTTACATTCCAGTTAAGAACTTAATCACTCTTTACCTTAGCAAAGGCAGGAGAGATAATCATCCTTTGTTCAGAGATTTAATCAGGAATCCTAAATTCAGGATTAACTTGCAGAGGTGAATGTTATCAATTAATACTTACTCAGGTCTCCTGAACAGCTGCACATGGCCACATCTTCTATTTAGAGCTTATCTTGTGCTTGTCAAGTAGATGGATCTGTCTACCATTTCACAGAATCATAAAATCATAGAATCATAGAATCATAGAATCATAGAATCATAGAATCATAGAATAGTTTGGGTTGGAAGGGACCTTTAAGGGTCATCTAGTCCAACGCCCCTCCAATGAAAAGGGACATCTTCAACTAGATCAGGTTGCTCAGAGCCAGACCCTGTCCAACCAGATCTTGAATGTTACAAGGCTGGGGCATCTACCACCTCTATCGGCAGCCTGATCCAGTGTTTCACCACCCTCATTGTAAAAAAAGTTTTCCTTATATCTAGTCTAAATCTACTCTCTTTTAGTTTAAAACCATTACCTCTTGTTCTATCACAACAGGCTCTGCTAAAAGTTTCTTTTCTACTTTCCCACATTTTCAGTGAGGCAAATATCCTTTGTGTTCTGAAGATATCTCACAGAACGTGTGAAGGGAGGGGCTCTATACATTGGACAGACTGAACTTTAGTGTATAAGTCTTTAAAGGAATGTGCTTCTTTTCATTGACTTTTCAGTAAACTTGAAAAAGTTGTATTGTTGTTTTTGGTAAACGTAAAATATTGATAAGGATGTTCTTAAGGTGACCCCCCAATACAGGCTGGATTAATTCATCAGAACCTACACATATTTACAGATTATTAATGGCTTACCAGTAAACATCTGCATTTGATCTCTCCGGCGGGAACTCTGAAGCACATTTATGAATCAGGTCTATCATAGATGAAAACAATAGAAGCTCATTTCAGCCTTCCAATTATCATTATTATCCAGCTATTATTTTAATATGTGATGTATTCTAAGATCTTTCTGAAAAATCATTATTTCAGTCATCATTTCAAGAATGAGTGCACAGAACTGCCATTTGAACAAATTCAAAATATTATTATCAATGATGAAATATAACAGTTGAACTAAGTGCACTGTATTTAATACTTGAAGTCTTCAAAGATTAAAGTTTGTGGTTACCTTTCTTTTGTTTTTGTTTTTTTTTTTTTTTTTTTTCTGTTTTCACAAAAGATCAGATTGGAACGTAAATACACCCAACGTTCTAAAATTTTGTAAAGGTATTAATAATACTGTTTTGGGCCAAATCTTGAGATCATTACACTGTAGGAAGCCAACATAGGCTGGCACTAATATAGACAAACCCAAAGACATTTTTTCACAGGTAATTATTTGATAGTTTATTTGCTTTTTAATTAATAGTGTTGTAAGATCATTCAAAACAACAATGTGCCTTTTAAGAAATATAATTTTGATGTCACACTTTAGGCTATTAAATAAAAGACTGGGAAGAGGTACTTTAGTTAGAGTGGTGACTCAGTGCATTGTAGAGTTTCCAGTAAGAAATGATAAAGAATTCAAGGAATCAGGCTAAAAATGTGTGTTTGATTTTTGTTAAATTATTATTTTCTGATCATGGTTTCTCTGTAGTAATTAATAACCTTTAAGATTTTATGTGACATCTCTTAAAGTTTGGCAGTTTTTCAGTTCTGCGAATGAGATGACCCTGTAGGCCAAAAGTCCAATGTGGTTTTTGGGGGTTGGATTTTTTTTTCCTTTTTTTTTGCTAATGTTTAAACATGAAGCATAATTATAATTTTCCTAGGCTGCCTGAGTATTTTCTGTCAGTCAGCATCACTCACATTGTTATTTTATCTGACAGTGGACTCCTGGCCTGTCATGGCAGAGAAAATGAGAGGGAGAATCTCTTCACCACTGAGTCACTGTGAAAACACAGTTGGAACCAAACTGTAATTTTAAATCATCATTGCTACCCTGCCTTTTTTATTTACAGGCATGACAAATGTATGAGAATATTGTGAAGTACTAAGAAAATTACAAAGTTATTTATTGTTAGACCTATCTTTTTTTAAGTTATTAGCTTCTGTTAAAAATCTGCAAAAGAACATTATATTCAGGTTCATATCTGCAACTGACTGAATCAGTCATGGAAAAATAGGAACAGCAGTTTTATATTTGCAGAGGAGTAGAAAAAAATCCTATGCTTTAAAACACACAGCATTTTACATGGCTAATGTCCATGCCTCTGTTCTTTTCTTTTTTTTTTTTAATTTATATGAAGACAATTTGTTTAAGTCAAGGGAAAATTAATTTCACTTGTTTGCACTAAGTGAATAGAAGAGTATGAAATTTTGGGCTTTGGGTTTTGTTTTATTATTTCTATTATTTTTCATTTTTCATTGTTGATCTTTCATTCTAAACTTTAATTGTTTGATCAATCTAAAACCGTTAATAATGTTTCACACATTCTTAAATACAGAAGTTCTGAGACATTCCCTACCACTGCCAGAAACTCAAAAATAAAACTTTTACTTTATAACATACATTAGAAAGAGAAGATGTTACAGTTCTTAACAAACTAGAATTCTGCAAATGTATCTATCTCACAAGTAATGTAATGGTAATGACTGCCGTTCATATCATTTCACTCCCATTACTTGTCCTATCTAATAGTCTATAACAAAACACTCTTTGCATATTCCATGATGATTTTAAAGCTAAGGGTAGATTCATCCTGCTTTATGTCAGCTGTCACAAAGGTGAGGGCGCTGCTGCTTTCCAGTGCAACATGTCTACATTTAGGAGTCTACAATAAAATAAAGTATTATTTCAACCCCATTGTAGTCCATGCAAGTCTTGGGTCTGTTTGCTTTAACACAGGTAACTAGCACCATTAAAACAGATGTAAGCCAAACCTCTGGAAGGGACCTTTATGCCATTCTGGACTGGAAGGTGAAAGCCAGGCAAGATCCCCTAGAATATCTCAAATGGCACTGAATTTTTTTTTTTTTTTTCAGTAACTGAGTCAAGCTCCTAATCAACCCAGTAAAAGTTTACTAGAAAGCTATTAATCTCATCTTAAAGTAGATATCAGGTCTGATCAACTGAAAAGCTCTTTGGTCATGTTCAGCTTCTCATCAGCCAACACCCTCAAGTCCTCCTCAGAGCTGCTTTCAATCCATTCTCTGCCCAGCCTGTATTTGTGCTTGCAATTGTCCTGACCTAGGTGCAGGACCTTGCACTTGACCTTGCTGAACTTCATAAGGTTTGCACGGGCCCACCTCTCAAGTCTGTCCAGGTGCCTCTGGATGGCATCCCTTCCCTCCAGCGTGTCAACCACACCACACAGCTTGATGTCATCAGCAATATTGCTGAGAGTGCAATCAATCCCACTGTCCATGTTGCTGGGAAAGATGTTAAACAGCACCAGTCCAATATTAACCCCTGAGGAGAACCACTCATCACTGGTCTCCACTTGGACATTGAGCCATTGACAGCAACTCTTTGAGTGTGACCATCCAGCCAATTCCTTTTCCGCCAACTGGTCCATCCATCAAATCAATGTCTCTGCAATTTAGAGACAAGGATGTTGTGTGGGACAGTGTCAAATTGTTTGCACAGGTCCAGGTAGGTGATGTCAGTTGCTTTTCCCTTATCCACCAATGTTGTAACCGCATTGCAGGAGGACACCAAACTTGTCAGTCATAATTTGTCTTTAGTGAAGCCGTGTTGGCTGTCATCAATCACCTCCTTATTTTCCACATGCTTCAGCACAGTTTTCAGGAGGATCTGCTCCATGATCTTGCAGCCACAGAACTGACACTGACTGGCCTGTTGTTTCCCGGTTCTTCTTTTTTTCCCATTTTAAAAAGGGGTGACCAAGTCTCCAGTTTCCTTCCTAGGTCAAGAACTCTTGTGCTCTATGGAAAGTGTCCTTAAAGATCTGCCAGCTCTGCTCTGCTTCCTTGTTTCTGAGGGCCATTTCCCAGGGGGCCCTATTGACCAACTCCTTGGAGAGCTGGAATTTTGCTTTCCTAAAATTCAAGGTCCTGACTTTACTCTTCCCTGACCCATATCCCTCAGGACTGCGAACTCCACCAGGGCATGATCACTGCAGCTGCCTCCACTCTTGATGTCTCTGATTAACCCATTTGTGTTGGTGACCATCAGGTCCAGTATCACATCCCTTCTGGTGGAGCTGTCTATTTCCTGGCCTAAGAAGTTATCCTCGATGCACTCCAGGAGTCTCCTGGATTGCCTACAGTTCTCTGTGCTACTTTTACAGCAGGCGTCAGGGTGGTTGAAGTCCCCCATCAGGACAAGAACCTGTGAATGTGATGCTTCCTGTAGCACTTTAGTTATGGCGGCATATATCATCTGGCGTCCAGCTGCCCCTTGCATTCCCTTGGCCACCAATGTATAAGGCCTCTGCTGTCAAATGATCATATCTAATGGTCTTATGCAGAAATATGTAACACCTTCATGTATGTCAGGTGACAACTAGACACTGAAGTTCAGGCAATTAAACCCTGTGCTACTGGATACCTGTATAACCAGTGCAGAAGGGAAATGTTTGTGGCAAGTGATTCATCCCATCTGTGTTTGGTATCTCTGGTTGTGTACCTCCATTGGCTGTTGAACGATGGTTGGTATTGGCTTTAGAATACATACTGAGTTTATATGACTGAAATTAATGTAGATTAATCCCACTTCCAGGTTGATAGGGAGGCTGATGTTTGTTTTTTTGTGTTGCTTTTGTGGTTTTCAGGGTTTTTTTAACAGCAAACTGCTTAGATTCATATTTCTAGCCATTAGACTTTAGAGCAATGTGAAAATGATACCTATCTAAGTACAAAATTTTTACTGTATATAAGCAGGAATGTATTATATTTTTTGTTTTCTTTGACTTGGGATCTGGAGTTTTATACATACAGGCTATGTGAAAATGCATTCCCCAAAACTGAAAACAGAGAAAAACAGAAAAAAATCACTTACTTTCAATCTGTATTTCTATCTACCAATAAAAGACACTATAATTCAATGGATTGTGAGAAACTTATTTAACTGATGGTAATATCAGCACTAGATAGGAAGAAATTGCTGTTTTGGGCATGCTGCAAGATAATAATTAGAACAAATTCACAGATAATGGCAACGTGTTCAATAGAGTAAATCCCACACTCATATCGGACATCTTTGAAAAAGGCAACAGCCACAACAGGGTTTAAAACACTTTTCTAAGAACTTAACAGTCTAACATATGGTTATTATATTATTTCTGAAGAGTAAGGGAACTGCACTCTTTTTAGCCTGTTCTAAGGAAAAATTAATAATTCAACAAAAGCTAAAGAAGCAAAGGAAGCAGAAGAAAAAGCCATTTTTCTCCAGTTTACAGCCATCTCAGGATTTTAATAAAACAAGTATGATATTGGCAAACATACAGCAGTCATGTAAGTTAGATATCCGAAATATCTCCCATTAACAAGTGGAAAGAGAAAATACAAGTTCACTATTATTATTTATTATTATATCATGTAGCAATCCATAATCAGGAGTGACAAGATTTAGGAAACTGCTTGGTACTTTGTTTAAATAGGTAACTGTTTTTATAAAAAAAAGTGAGGTAAAAGTGACTGTGGAGAATTCTCTGTGGGAATGATTTTATATATGTTTACACAGAGCATTTATATATTAGACACATGTACATAATTTTATGTTCTTATGCATATATATTTATATTATCCATTTATATAATAAAAATACCATATATTTATATAATTTAAATAAATATCATATTTATAACAGAAAAATATGCATTGCAACTGCTACAATTCTTGCTTAATTTCCTTGTTATTCACAAAACTAAGGAATATTGTGCTTTACTGAACTCTGAAAAGGCATGGCTTAAAAGCCAGCGCTAAGAACAAGTAACTGTCTTTTGTCTTTGGTGGCATGGTAGCATTCAGATCTACCCATAAAAGCACACACAGCCCTGTGTTTATGCCAAGTATCTTCTAAAAGAAGACATAATAAGGATCAGATTTTCTTTTTATTAATAGAATTTGTGTCTTTTTTGACACAGGGTCTTCATCTATAAAATGATGAGCAGGCATTTGGCAGACCACAAAATTATCAACAAAAGAAAGGATATCCGTGCCATTAAAAGCTATGTGGGTCAGCTCATCCCTTGATTACTTTGCTAACTTAAACCAACATTTCCATTTTTGATGTAAAAAATAGCCATTATTTTTAATTGCTTAGTTCTTCCTTTCTGCTAAACAGGCCAGTGATTGTAAAAGAGAGTTTATATTGTTTGCTCCACCCCCTCCCGTAATTATTACTGTAGGTTTTCTGTGGCATTTCCAACTTCAAGCCCATTTTCAGGTTTTGGGGTTTTTTTTTTGGTTTTGGAGTTTTTTAATAAACTATATAGGAGCATGTTGATTTGTATCACATAACAGAACGGTAGGAAAACACATGATGTGACATTAAGCATATTGTTCTTTGTATGCTTGAAAGAGTAACACACAGTTCCAAATGCCTAACTGATCTCAGAGATGATCTCCTAGAAACATATTCATAAAACCCAAAGAAGTATTAAGTTACTGTTCTAAGGGAACAACAAATAAAAGCTATACAGGTCTCCTCCACTTGATAAATAATAGTAGGTATGGTGTTGACACATATTGTACGTGTTTATTACACTCTCTGTATTCTTTAGGCTGATAACCATTTTAATTAGGTGGAAATAATAACTTCTTTTGACTTTTTAGATTTTATTTCTGCACCCTGAAGATACTTAGATGGTTACAGACACATTTTAAAATATGTGTTCAAGTATATACATTCAAATATAACTTTTAAATATTTCTATCTCTCTTTTTTCTTTTTTTTATCCAAGTTATCCCTAATTGAACTGCTCTGACTTAAGAATTACAATTCCATTATACTGTGAACAGATCATCGTACCCAATTTCATCTTCTACAACATGAGACAACTAGTCAAAGTCATTCAGTTCTGATACTTTTATAATATGTTTCTAGAGGTCATTCATCCTATCTATATCTTTTCACTCAATGGAGAGGAAAGTTTGATGACTATCTTAAGACTGGATAACTCATTTCAAACTACGATTAGGTGAGGTGATTCTCAGCAATAAGTTTTTCACAGAATCATGGAATCACGGAATTTTCAGAGTTGGAAGGGACCTCTAGAGATCATCTAGTCCAACTCCCCTGCAAAAGCAGGATTGCCTAGAGCACATTACTCAGGACTGCATCAAGGCAGGTCTTGAAAATCTCCAGAGAAGGGGACTCCACAACCTCCCTGGGCAGCCTGTTCCAGTGCTCTGTCACCCTAAC
>VUYV01000135.1:1829879-1931381 GCA_008711295.1 Anarhynchus alexandrinus
CTCATCCAGCCCACACTTCCTCAGTTTCCTAATGAGGATGTTATGGGAGACAGTGTCAAAAGCTTTGCTGAAGTCAAGGTAGATGACATCTACTGCTCTCCCCTCATCCAGCCAACCAGTTATAACATCATAGAAGGCTATCAGATTGGTCAAGCATGATTTACCCTTGGTAAATCCATGCTGACCACTTCCAATAACTTCATTTTATTGTTTATTTTACTATTTAATGTTGAATTTTAAATGAGGTACAAAATTAATTTTCAAAATTCATAGTGTAAAATTATTTTTTTTCTGAGCAGTGCTTTATACTCAGGTCATGTCATATGTTTGATCAAATTAGGCACTGTAACATCTGCAGGTGTATGTTAAAGGAAGTTAATAACAGATAATTGGATACCAGTTCATTAGTCAAGCACTAGTAAACATAAGCTTGCAGCTAATCTGAAAAAGAAGAAGCAACTGGGACAAAACCTAAGGGAAACAAAAGGGGTGTAATTTAATAATAAGTTACTGTAGGTGAGAAATTTTCAGAGACAGTTATCTTCTTTTCCTTTTCTTTCTGTGTAACTTTAAAGTAGCTTAGTCCCTAGTAAAGTTTTTCCTGTGCTTTTAAATAAGCCTTGTTTTGGCCCCCACTACTGTCTCCCCTTTTAGCTCATCAGCTTCCTCAGACTCCCCCTGCCTGTACTTCAAAGTCCACTTTCTACATTCCTCATGCACCACCTGTTTCTAAGACCTACACCTCTGATGTTCTGCTGCTGCAAGAGTCACATAGGTAGATGGACAAGACTTTTACAGTAACATCACTCTTTCCTTAAGACTCACGACAGTGGTGAGAGTCTGGAATAAAGCAAAAACTAAAAGCAAGCAAACCAAGCGTTGAGCATAAGGTGTTACAATGCTTGGCCTGAGGGCTGCTGCCACACGAATAAAGCCAGACACTTGGGGGAACAATTTTACTCTGCTTCATGACAGTTCCTTCAGGGACATGAGCCACGAAACTCCCTCAGTAATGGTGAATACATTCTTTTCAGAGCACTCGGTGATAACAGAATCACAAGTTGGAAGGCTGATAACAAAAACTACAGCATGCATTATTTTGCCTGACAACTACAGAAAATGAAATTGTGGTTAAGTGGGATTAAGCAGCTCACATTCTTTGTCATATGGGAGACAAAGTTCTTGTGTTTTTTTTTCCTTGATACTGTAAAATCAGAACACTCTTTATTTTGTCTTGCCCTATACATCATTACTACCATCAGTTATTGTTCCTGTGTCCCTAGGTGTTGAGAAAAAACAATTTCTCCTACTCCATAAGATGTTTCATCATGCTGACCATGTGCTCATGGTCTAAATTAACCTTACATTTCCTCCTCATTACTGCATTTTCCAACTGCCTTGATCTGGTTTATAACGTCATCCACTCGGGCTTAAGTGGCTTTTCCAGAATGATATTCTTATTCTAGAAAGCTTCTGAAGTTGTTAAAATGTTTAAATAAAAGGTTTTCACCTCAAAGAAAGAACTTCAGCTGTAAGTCTCAATTCTTTGGTTAGCCTAAACAAAGAGTTTGGTGTTCATGAATGCTTTCAGAGAGTGATTCAGGGGTCTAAGTGAAAAGCATGCATCTTTCCACTGAGTTTTGAATTCAGAGAAAAGACAACTCATGGGGGGAGAATGAAAAGATTTAGTATATCTAAACACTCATTTAAAGCAGGTTTCTTCACCCATATGGGAATTTGTATTCTCTTTTGAGTACAGGTATGCATTGTATAGAAAAGGAAGAAATGTCCATTTCAACAGTTCAGTCCCAGAAAGTGGAAAAAGACTGGGAATGAAGCTGGTCAGTGTCTCTGAAAGAGTTTAACACAGGAAAAGTATTGAGCTTGCCAGGAAACAAAGTGTTAGGACCTCGAGGGCACTAATAGGTTTTAATGCTCCTCCCCGGGGCTCCTGTCACCCTGCCTATGGCCCAGGACCCCATGTGAGGCCCCTGGGGCCATCAGTCTCTGCCCCAGTGACACCACAGTAGGGCTGGTCTCCAGCTTTCCACAAGGGCTGTGGAGAGCCCTGCTTAGCCATGAGTCCCTCTGAACCAGGCCCATTTAAGGGCTGATGGTCCTGGCCAATTCCCTTGGCTCTGCCCAGTAATCATGAGGCTGTGTCTGACCCCAGTTCCTCTCACAGAACATGATCCTGATCCCCATTTCCAGGTTGATGTCCCAGCCAAGGCTTGACCCTTGTTTATGGAGGTTCATGATGCCTGGGCCTGGGGCTGCCCCCTGTACCCCACCTCTAGCCTGTCCTACTCCCTGGCTGGGGCAGTGGGATGGATCAGAGCTGGTAAGGTCCTTGGGGTCTCCTCTCCTCCCTGCTGTTGCTGTGTCCAAACCCCAGGGAGTTGCTGACTCATGGAGCACCCTGACATAAAGTCTTAGACCATTTAATTTTCAAATTAAACCTAGGGTAGTACTAGGAACTAGTACTTACTAGCTTTAGCATTTATTCTTAAGAGGAGAGCAATTTATTTTCCATTCCCTGTTCTATATGCAAAAAACATTTTTATGTTTTAGACACAGGCTAAATAAGACACAGGTAATATTGCTCACCTAATAAAAGTTTTTCTGTTATACAGTCATGCATGCAAGAGTCAAGGACTTTTGAACCCTGATGGGTTCTTACTAAGAATGTGGAAATTTTGGGCCATATATATATTGCTAAATAAATGATGGTCAGGATCAATCATTTTTGGAACCCTGGTCCCAAGGCCAGAAGACACGAAGTTTAGCAAGAGAAAAAAGTCTAGGAATGTCTGCAATAGCATGTTTTTCTTGAAGAGAACAACTGGAAACAGTTCAAAACAGAATCTGTCTGAGCATGGAAGGACGGGATTAGGAAAGCCAAAGCCTACCTGCAGCTAAATCTGGCAAAGGACACGAAGAGCAACATGAATGACTTCCACCGGTGTACCATCAGCAAAAGAAATACTACGGAGAATGGACCAGGCAGCCGAGTGACAAAGCATGTAGAAAAGGCTGAGGTACTCAAAACAGTTTTACGAGTATAATTTGCCATCAAGAATTCCAGCTTTGTGTTACCATAGGGAAAGTCTGGAACAATGCAGACTTACTTTCAGTGGAAGACTGGGTTTGGGAACATTTAAACAAACTGGATATACAAAAGCCCATGGGACCTAATGGGACACACCTATAAGTGCAGACGGAGCTGGCCCATGTCAGTGCAAGCCTGCTCTCGATTATCTTGGAAAGGTCATGGTGAATAGGAGATATTCCATAAGAAGTAGTGATTAGTTTCTTTTTAGTTAGACTTCAGTTGGTTTAAAGCTGATCACTGAAAAATTCTATGTATATAGGTTATAAAAATGTAATAAGGTTAACTGCATAGAACCGAGCAGTAACTAGAACAATAATGTTACTATCATAAACGTGTATGTAAATGGTGAATAATAGTT
The DNA here is from genome assembly GCA_008711295.1 of Anarhynchus alexandrinus. NCBI lineage: Eukaryota > Metazoa > Chordata > Aves > Charadriiformes > Charadriidae > Anarhynchus > Anarhynchus alexandrinus. The sequence continues at coordinate 1,833,350 of VUYV01000135.1, forward strand.
AAAATTAATTGTAAATGAATTCATTGAAATCTGCCGTTTTGCATTTCCTCTAATGAGTATCAAGTGAGCATTCCTAGTATACTAAAGCAAATTTACTCTTAGTTAATACTTTGTTTTGCTTTTTATAGACCAAAAAAGTCCATGAAATTTATTATTCAAAATAAATACTTTTAAAAGATGTCTTCCTTGCTATCAAATTGTTAGTATAAAGAAGGGAAGAAACTGAGGTACAGAAATTAAGTAAGAAGAAACCAAAAACTTAAAGGAAATTCTGGACATTCCAAGGCTGATATAAAAAATATTTCTTTTTTTTGATATTAAGACCGTATTGACTAAAAAGAATCAGAACAATGTGGTTTGGATACTGTGGTACACTGCGATTCACTTTTAATTACTGTATGTAGTGCAATGAAAGAAAGCAGCCTATTCTATCTATAGATCAAGATAAAACTTCAAGATAGTGCCTGAGATTAATTTCAGTTATATTTATTTCAGTAGATTTCACTATAAATATAATACACTTGAAGACAGTGTAGAAACATGAAATCTCATCTTTGTTTTTAATGATTAACTTGAAGAAGCTAAGGCAGTAGGGTATTTTCAGGGATATTCTTTCATTTTACATTTTTTCCCTAAAAGTAAGTTTTATAATGAATGTATTCTACTAATAATCCAAGTAATTTTAATAATTGTCAAATTACCTGTTCTTCCCCCCCAAACATAAGCACATTGCCTAAATTATTGTTTAAAAAAAAAAGTGAAAACCTGAAGTGTTAATTCTACACTAAGGAGGGAACTTTCCATAATATGTTCACTTCAGTTTCCTCTTCAAATCTGTGATTAGATCTATGAATCTGTCATTGCAACCAGCAATTAATTTAATAATTATTTACTCCAGACAAGGACTCAGTATAGCAATAATAGGCAAAACAGGCTGTTTTCAACTATTACTGGAAAGACAGATTCAAAGTAAAGTATGGGGTCTGTTTTTATCTGTAAGAGGCAATATTTCTTCAGACATCCCATGAGCACTGTTAGGATATACCTTTCTTAAGAACAATTAGTGGATGTAACATAAAGTGAAAAAAATGTGTCTAGAGAAGATTTAATGTGTTATACTACAATCTTTACAGGTCTGCAAAGCTGTTAAACCACATCTTAATAGCAGTAACTATGAAAAAACATCCCTGTGGACTGATATTTTATAACTCATTTCTTCAGGAAGTGGTGTATGTTTATTTAAAATTGTTGATTCTCTTGGGAATGAGATATTTTCACATAAAGAAAATTAAAAATAATCCATATAAATAAATTTAGAACGTACTGTACTGAATCATGACGTAGAACGTACACAATTTCAGCAACATAAAAAAGATAAAAAGTGAAAAGCAACAGTGAGCCGTCTTATACCTTCCAGTTACACATATAGCTTACTGTTGCACATCACAACTGAAGACATGATGAAAGATCCATTACTTTCAATAACTCAATGTAAATCAGAGAGAATATTGAACTATAAACCAAATAAACCCTGGGAAAGAAAAAAAAAGTAAATTTTTCATAATTGGTCTTAAAAATTTAAGGATGTGAAATGAATGATGGTCCTGCCATTTACAAATGAAATTAAAGAAAATATTTAACAATTTTTGAAATACAACATTTAAAAAAACCCAACATTATTTTCTTGTAAATATTTTCGTTTTCTACAAAGATTGCATTTGGAATGTTAGAGTTTTATTAATAGCATAGAAATGAAATGAAAATGAGAATCATTGTTGTGGTTTGGGCTAGGCTGACCACTAAAATGAACGACAGATGCTGTCTTTAACATCTCTCTAAGGGAGAAACCATAAGAGAGAGAGAGAGACAGAGAGAGAGAGACTTGTGAGTTGAAAATAAACTAAACTATGCTCATGAAGTATTAATAATAAAAAGAAAATATAATAATATTAATAAGGAAATAATGAAATATATATACAATATATACAAATCATATTGAGCTCCCAGGATGACAATCATGTCACTGGCAGGCACTGAGGATGTCCCAGACTAGACTCAACGACGGATGGGAACTTGATTCCAGATCTGGATTCAGGAATGTACGTACCACATCAAAGGCAGACAAAAAGACAGAGTCCTCCTCCGACATCACACATTGGAGAAAAGAAAGCTGACCATTTGATTCCCCAGCTTTTATACTGAGCATGAGGCAGATGGGATGGAATACCCTGTTGGTCAGTTTTGGGTCACCTGTCCTGTCCACTCCCCCCCCGGAGGTGGGACACCTCTATGCTTTTCCGCTTACAACCTTCCAACAGAGCAAATAACAAAGTTATCTGACCTTGGTTGTTATAGCAGTAAGTATAAGCAGGAGCCTCTCTGCATACCATTCCTTGGTATTAACTATAAATATCAGATGCTATCTGCTAGAAGCAGAGACTGTCTGAAAAACATCCCATTAATTTCAGAGAGTTAGTTAGAAGAGGCTTAACTGAAAATTAAAATTATTGAAAAGAAAATCGGTTCTGTTCCACCTCAAAGCAGGACAATCATATAACACCTTTTGCAGAAAAACAAATAACAGTCAAAAAATAATGAAACATTCTGAATGTTTGAAGGTATAATATTTCACTTTGTTAATTTATGGTTACCTACTTACATTTCAAATTGATCAAAATAGTATCTACCAACTTTTTTATTTTAATTGAAAGAGCTGTTAGTGGATTTGGATGTTTTTCAGACACTGTTAAGAAAAATGATGTTCTACTTTTATGTTAATGATTGGCAATACCATATATAGCAATCAATGCATTTGTGAAATTTTTCCTCTATAAGTTAAATACTGATGAGAACCTGTGAAATAACTACCAAATGTGAATTTTCCTCCTGAACTGTCCCAAATAATACAGCTAAATAATATTTTTGCTTAACCTGATTGGACAAAAGGGGAGAGGAACAGCAATCTTTATACATAACTTTCTAAATTTGTGTCACGACATTAATGTATGTTTCTGCGTGGCTTATCCTTGTGGCAGGAGAGCATAACTCTGTGACTTTGCTGTTACAAATGATGTATTTTGGATAGAGGTCAAGAGTAATCATTGTTGGTATCTGATAATTTCCTGCTAACTAAGTTTAAAACAAAAGTATCCAATCCATTATCCAACACACAGGAAAATATTAATTTTGCAGTGTATTTTGTTTAATATGACAGCCAAGAAAAAGGTAATTTATACATAATAATAATAATAAAAAAAAGGTCAGGAATTGTGCTTCAGTACAATGTACCAACTAAATTGTTGAAACACTGGCAGTAGCTTTTTCTGTTTTCTCACGTGTGCATTATTAACATGACAAATGAGCCTTGGTACATGAGACTAGGATGATGACGTTGTTAGAGGTCTATTTTTTGTTGGTGTAATGATCAGTGACATGGAACAATAAAGTAGGTACTGAAAGTTATGTTATGACACAAATTTTTGCCTTTTTGGATCTCGTTTAACTCCCCATCATCTTCTGAATCTGAACTGGAAAATCAAATTCACTATAACTGTGAAACTAGTATTTTTACAGTGTGTCACACTTTGTCATTCTTGGAATTGAGAAGGAAATACAGTAAAATAAAACAGTTCTCCCAAGTCCATCATAATATGCGCTAAAATGAAAAAAAAAAACAAAACTGCTTTAGAACACGAGAGAAGATACTTCAGGTGAAAGAGATATTTGTAAAATGATGCGTCAATTAAAACCTTTAATAAGTTTTAAAGGTATATCCTACTTACTAGCTTGTAAACTTATCAAAGCCAGCTTTTTAAGGGTATACAAATAATAGGATTTGATAAAATGCCTATATTTCTTAACTCAATAAGAAGGAAGTCATGAGCGTTATCTTCAAAATATTGTGGGATTTTTTTTTTTTTCCAGATCAATTCAGTCATCTTCTAAATGTTATGGTTCCCTGAACAACTGAATTATCAGAACTCTGGGGAATAACAACTGGGGAACCCAAAAGTTGTAATCTAGGTACACCATCAGGGAAATCATGGAATCGAAATAAAAATACCCTGAAACAAGATAGGCATTCTGCAGTTTGAAGAGACACGTTAAGTCAGTCAAGAGATAATTTTAGATTTCTGTATGTATAATGATAATTAATTATGATCTCTGATATAACAAAACGTGATGTGAAAGTAATTACATATATTCTTCTGAAAGTATATATACATATATACTTTCAGAAAAATCAGGTTTAGCTTTCTTAAAGATGAACAGAAGAATTAAGTTCTTTACATTATTGGCTAAATGAAAGGGAGCAACAGAGGTGCCAAGGAGCTAGAAAAGACATTAGACATAAAAAAGTTATAATCTTAACAGGCTTTTATACTATTTTGTTTTTTCTATTGGACTATTCTTTCCTCACTTAATAATCTAAATAAAATCCTTTCCCTTTCCCTTTTTCCCTTTTCCCTTTTCCCTTCTTTCCCTTTCCTTTCTTTCTTTTTTTTCCTTCTTTCTCTTCTTTCCCTTTTGCTTCCCCTTTCCTGTTCCCCTCATTATTTAAACTATATTTTCCACAGACAAAATAAATTAATTGGCTGCCAGGTTATCACATGCTTTCAGCCTTTCCTTTGTTCTCCGTGATTTTCTATCTCTTATTTCTACTCTTCATGGTGATTCTGAGTTTGTTTAGTTTATTTTTTACTTGCTGTTTTCTCAATTTAACAAAATGATGCAATAGAGAGAATGCACCTTTTTCAGTATAAAACACAGATTAGACTGTGAAAGACATGGTATGATTAATGTATGACGGAGTGCAGCTGGCAAGTAATACTTAAATTGGATACTAGGGAATCTGCAAACATCCTTTGTGATGCAATAATAAAAGAGGATTTTAGCCTATCACTTGCACAACACAGCTGCCCCATAATATTCAGGTCACTACACGGTTTGATCAAGATTACATCTCTAGACAGTTTATTGCTTTCATTTCCATCATTTGAATGTAATATTTCCTTCTTCAGAATCTGTAGTTCAGTAGAATGAGAGGGTCACTGCAGATTTTCTTGGTCTTCATTAAAGATTAAGCAATTAATTCCTTTATTCATTGGAATTTCAAATGGCTTCCTTAGATTAGAAAGAAGACACAACCTGTTACTGACACTTGTAAAGTTTTATACAGGAACAGGAGCCAGGTGGTTGTAACTTGAAAAAGAATGTGGGTTTATAGATAACCTTGAGAAGAATATTAGTCCAAAATATCATCCTCTTAAAAAAAAAACAGACAGAAGAAAGAAAGAACAAGATCAAAATATTATTGCAAGCTGAAGTTATGACAGTGAATTATTTCATTCTATTCAGCCCCATCTAGGCCTCATGTTTGAGGAAAGATGAGGTCTAATCTGAGATGACTCGGAGGAGAATAAAGAGCATGATTGGGAGAGCTAAAAAACATGAAGCAACATAAGGCCTACAAGGCAATTGAAGAGATTTGCGTTGATAACTTTAGAAAGGTTGTTTTAATAGTATGATCTGCAGATCAAGGAAAGAGGTTTTGGCTCAGCACTTGAAAAGAACATAAAAGACATAAAGAAGGAATTCTAGTGTTCTTATATTAACTGTATAAACCCCTTCATTTTCATTGGAAAATGTTATTGATTCACCAATTGAAATTATTTGAAAGTTTTTGGTTTGGGGCAGCAATAATTTTTACATAAGTTTGTTTATCCCTGTAACATTTGTTGTAGGGGCCTACTTTTTCAATTGCCATTGTGATACCAGGAATAGGAAATCTGAATTTTGGAAGCCTGTGCCTCTAAACAGTTCTTGGGTCCCACTCCTTCTGGCTTCCAGCAAAATTTATAATGTTTTGGAAAAAAATTAGCTTCTGAAGGTGAAGTTTCTTGTACTTCAGAAGAAACCTGCAACATGGACTCTTTCATTAATGTTCCTCTGTTAGTCAGCCATGTCCTGGTTTGAGGTAAAACAGAAAAAAATTCTGTTCAGTAATTTTACTTTTTAGCTAAGCTTCTTCTACCTCTCTGAAATTAACAGCATATTTTTCCAACAGTATCCACTTCTAGCAGATAACATCTGATATTTATCGTGAATACCAAGGAATGGAATGCAGAGAAACTCCTGCTTATACTTACTGCTATAGCAACCAAGGCCAGCTCACTTTGTTATGTGTCATGTTGGAGGGTCAGAAGCAAAAGAGTGTAAAGGGGTTGCACCTGCGGGGAGGAGCGGACAGGACAGGTGACCCAAAACTGACCAACAGGGTATTCCATCCCATCTGCCTCATGCTCAGTATAAAAGCTGGGGGATGAAAGAAGCCAGTCTTTTTCTTCAATGGCTGACGTCCGTGGCTTCAATGGCTGACAGAGGACCCTATGTGTGTCTGCCTTTGATCGCGATCCATGAGTTCCTGAATCCAGATCTGGAATCAAGTTCCTGCCTGTCACTGAGTTCAGCCTGGGACATCCCCAGTGCCTGCCAGTGACATGATTGTCATCCTGGGAGCTCATTACAGTTTTGTGTATATGGTATATATTTAATTATTTTCTTATTAATACTATTATCTTCCTCTTATTATTATTTTTATTAATATTTCATGAAAGTAGTTTAGTTTATTTTCAACTCGTAAGTCTCTTTCTCTCTCATTCTTCTGTCACTTGGAACAGAAGTTAGAGAACATCTGTCGTTCGTTTTCGTGGCCAGTCCAGCCAAACCATGACAACCACTACAAGAGGAATCAGCAGGTCGTCAAAAATATCTCTTTATTGCAGTTGTAGAACTCCTGAATGAGTTGCTTGGACCTTTAAAACTGCTCTTTTGAGACTGAAAGGTTGCTTCACATTCCTCATTCACCAAAGATTCCAAAGCTGTAGGTTTGTATGGGGATAATTCTTATTTGAGATGTACAACAGATAACGAAGCATACTATTTCTTAACGTAACACCTTGGTTTCCGTTACACCTAATACACCTAGGGAAGCTCAGTACACCTAGGGAAGCTCTGATACGGGGATTTTAACAGTCATATTTTCAAAGTTTATGTGAATCAGTTTGAATTTTGTTTGTTTGAAACTGCTTTTGAATGTATAAAGCTGAAGCAATGAGCCTCAGTGTTTTGAAAATCAAGTCCTAACAATTTTCTGTGTCACTCAGAGCAAGTATGAAGGGCAGAATTGTTTTGTTTCTTCATTACTCCTGACTTCTATGAGGATCTGACATGAATTACTTTTACATTCTCCTTTTTTGAAGAATTAGATCTTTACTTAAGTGTCAAGGCATACAGGTCATCAAAAGAACTCCAGTACCCTTAGGTTTGGATTCTAGCACTGCTCTCAAGTCTATCTACTCCTATGCTCAAGCTGAAATGTAAAGAGAGGTATGGATGAAGAGTCTGACAACAACAATTAAATTATATTTACTTAAAAATTTGAGAAAATATATATATAACTTCACAATTACTGCCAACAAAAATGTATTTGTTACACTTATTTTTATGCATGCATATGATTTTGTACTACCACCATTCTTTATGCCAGGTGTTATTTAAACAGTATTTACCTCAGGGTGGTGATTTGTCATCTTCAATATTGTAAAATGCAGCATTTAATCATTTTGTGCCATAGGCATAATAAATGGGGAGCTAATACAAGGAGTATTATTGCTGCTTAAGCGAGAGAATACTAGAAGTATTTAGTTATTTATGGTGTGAATTGAGAGCATTGCATAACAGAACTGCTGTAGCAACATTTCCATAGGCTAGAGAAATCAAATAGATAAAACAAGTATTCTAATGCTACATTAGATCACTGTGGATGCAAATACTTATGCCATGAGTTAACATGATTCTGTATGATTTGAATTTAATTTCTCCCCATTTTCCATTTAATGCAAAACTTTCAGATTTATGTGAAACAATTTAGTATCTACTGGGGAATTTACTTCTGTCAAATAATTTACAAAAATGTTGGAGTTCACAACAAACTACACTCTAGAGGGGAATAGAAAGCAGTAAAGACTTCAAAAATACTTTCTGTTGGGTATCATAAAATTCATTATCATTATAAATGTACACACTGTGCTAAAAAGAAATTTAATTTCCTACAAACTTCCCATAATATAGAATTGTGTCACAGCGGGGTATAAGCTATTTTAAATTCTGTGAGCTTTCGTGTACTTCACAGACTCTAAAGATTTGATCACACTGTTTAGCATGAGAAGAGCTGTACTATTTTGAATGAAAAAAAAACCCAGTACTTGAATATCTAGAATTCTTTGGGGCTCTTCACACAGCTAACACTCTTCAGAATCAATATTTACACTATACTTAATTTAGTATATAAGTTGAATATAACCATTAGGTTTCCCCTTTGGTATTGCCTTCTGGCAGGAAGCAGTGGAATATATTATTTACTAGAATTTACCTGGGAGAAATGAGCTTATATATAAATGTAGAAATGCTTGAAAAGTCATCTACTTTTGACATGTGAAAGCTGGATCAAAACATTTGTAACATGATGAAATATTTTCTTCTGTTGGGAGGGAGATTGCATAGTCTTTTTATTCTTTGTTTTTCATTTTTTCTCCACTTCCAAGTCCCAACATAAATGGTTGCACTGAAATACTACAGAAAGGACAGGTTTGCTTTGTTCAATTATAGGCTAGTATAAAAGGAAGGAAAGTCCTTAATTTCTTTTATTTTTTTTTCCCCCACAAGTTTTAGCTTATATTTGCCGAGCTGTAGCATTTATATTATTTGGCTATTTACTGGATGTGAATCAAAAATGTCATTCTTTTTGATGTTTAATCTTTGCTAGCATGAAGCCCAAACGAGGAGGTGGGACAGTTATTGTTATGGCATATAAAAGAATTTGTTCTCTCTTTTATCTATATTATCTTTGTAGTTTCCAGTAAAGATCTACAAGATCCAAAGTGACCTCTCCACTTACATCCTCCTTCCATCTTTTGGCCCTTGCTCCTGCCTGTGACTCCATTTCTTCCCATTTCAACACCATGACTTCTCAAGCCCTGCTGCCCTTTCTCCTGTTTCTTTTCCTAACAATATAAGCATACTGTAATATCCAGCAGCTTCTGAAAGTCAACCCTTCATTCCCCCTTTCTGTTCCGTATCACTTCTTCCCTTCATCGGTGAACTCCTTGAACTCATAGATTATAGCAATTGCCTCAAGTTCCTTTCCTCTCAAGCCAACATAGATCCTCTCCAATTTGACTTTTATTGTGCACCAAGGCTATGCTAACATCAAGGCACACAATGACCTCTCCATGTCAAGTTTCAGGGCCTTTGCTCCATACTTGAACTCTGCTGTTTTTATCATGACTGATCATACATTCCTTTTCAAAAACATGCCTTTCCTTTGCAACTCTGTCCTCTCCTCACCATTTATCTATTCTGACTTGATCATGAAACAGATGGGCCACAAGGGGGGAGGAAAGGGAACCATACCAGACTTCTAAACCTCTGTCAACTAAAAATGCAGATTTTTTCTGAAAAATATCATATTGCAATGTGGATTTCTTAATGTAAACAACAAAGTCCTGCTTCTTCATGGCTTTTATTAAAAAAAAAAATAAAATATAGAATTGAGTTGTGGGGGAGTGGCAAAAGCAGCCAGCAGCATACTGTCAGCCTATTCAGAAGTTTCGGTTGTTTTTTTTGGGTTTGTTTGTTTGTTTGGTTGGGTTTTTTTAAGATGTAGAAATAGCCCTAAAGTATCATCTTATAAGGCAACATAGCAGTGTTGCACTATCATAACCTTTCTATCAAGCTTCTGAAGAAAACAGAATTGAAGGTGCAGGGGTAAAAAGCATCACTTACTTGTAGCTAAGTGAATATATACAAAAATTTAGTCACTTAAACCATGATGAGTTCATCATTTGGACCTGGATGATCAGTGAGGTCCTTTAACTTCAGTATTTTAACTATAGCTGAATCCCAGTTTTGAACTGTGTGAGTCTCACCATAAGCTTCTGTAAGTATTTTAGGATGCTGTCAAGACAGTTCAATTTCTTCCCAACTTTAAAGAGTTGCTAAGAGAATGTTAATATGAAATATATGAAACGTAAAAGCTCTGTGAAGTCAGAAATAGTGTGGGTTTGAGTTTTAAATATTTTTCACAATGTCGTTACAGTATTTCTTTGGTATTTTGAACATTATCAGTTAAAAAGATAATATGACACTTCAAAAATAAAAGTTTATTCCAATTAATTTTTTTACCTGTAATCCAGGAAACACATTTAGGGCTCCAGATGAAGAAATAAAACTTGACACATCTTTTGTATCCTGGAAAAGAAGACTGACTTACCCTTTTGAACTAATTGAATCCATTTTAGTTATTATGTAGACATATTTAATCATTTTGATAAAAGTTCTGAAGAGAAACAAAACTCAGCTGCCAGAAAATGGGAGGGATAACATGGAATAGTGTTTTAAAGATTTGCAGTATTTATCATCATATTCAACTTTTTACTTTCAAAATTACAAAATTGCCTTATATTGTAATAAGTAAGATATTAGTGTAAATATTGTTTGAACTTTGATTTGGAGTGTTATGAGTATATAATATACCATAACATAAAATATGTGGAGAAGACGGGGAGAATGGCGCAGGAAGTAAGAAGACAAATAAAATAGAATATCTAAACAGATTATTTTGCACAATAGAAATAAGTCTGTTGCTTAGTTTAAAATGTTCAGTATCACGTGCTCTCAAAAAATTAATGCATACCTAGATCTTTCTTAGGCACTAATTGCTGTAACGTAGGCAAAAGAGTAAAAAATCTGAGGAAAACATAAAGCCAAATCCTTACTGAGTCTTAATTGTAACTCCCTCATCCCTAGTTTTGCAAATATAAGCAACTACTCTTACTCTTGGTGATTGTGTCAGTCTCTTTTCCACTCTTCTTCTCTACCTGTCATGCTAACTGCATACAGGAATAAAAACCTGTGTAATGAAATACTTGTTTGGAAAATGAATGCCAGCTGGAAAAAAAAAAAAAAAAAACCAAAAAACAAGAAAGCTGCTTTTTTCTCCTTGCAAATGCTGTTTAATGATAGGTGACTGCTAACTGTAGAGTCATATTGTAATGCAAAGCTGTAACAACAGCCAGAAAGAGCTAACTGAAAGCAGCTTTAGTTTATTTCCTAGTTCAAAGAGAGGTCAACACATCATTGCAAAATATAAAGAAGTGGTAAAGACTGATTCCCTTAAATAAATATGACTTTCATAACAAGGTTAAAAATGGAGACATCATAACTATCAAGCTGTCACCTGAACAATGTTTTAACTCCATGGTGCTGAAATTTAATAACACAGAAGAAGCAGAAAGCATAAATTAAAAAATGGGGTCAATTTCAGCTCCTCAAAGGGTTATGTAACACATCTTAGATTATTTTGTTCCTTTCATTGCTCTTTGCTTGTTTGCATGAGTAGATTTTATCGACACTTTCCTCAGATGCTCTGTATGTGAAATTCTGATTTATTTTGATACGAATAAGCTAATCAGTGCGAGGGACATTCATCTGACTCAGATGCCAAATGGTAAGGCTTACCCTTAGCTGTACAGTTGTATGTATTATCCTTTGGGATAAAAGAGCTGCATTCAGGCTGCTTGCTTCTGGTCTGTGCTAACTGCTCAACTGTACCTGGGAATTACTGGACAGTAAACGGGCCAGGACTAAACTCATTCCAGGAACCATACTAACAATTTAACTGTATCGACAGTTGTATTCTACTGCCTTATAGTACTTAACTTACCAGTATAACTAAAAAATGTGATTATCATCTTAATTGCATTAACATGATGAACAGAGAAATGCATTTCAGTGTTGATCATGGAGCCTGTCGGATGTTTTGATGCGATGGAGGACTGAAGCTTAGCAGCTGTACTGACTGCACTTCCTTGGCTGCCAGATTCGGAAATGGGACTTTTTTTTGTCAGCTCTTAATCACTGTCCTTTTGTTTGTTTGCCTCTCATGGTGGTTGCCACCATCCCTGCATCTGACAGAGCTTTGAGACATATCTAGCTTGACTTAGTTCTTCATTTGCATATATATTTATTTCCCTTTCATATATATTTTAGTCAAATATGCAATACATTTTGGGACATTAAATTCTGGATTTCTTGTCAGATAGTAGTAGAAATAAGACGAGCAAAACCCCCCACAGTTAAGCAATGATAAAGGAAACTGTTTGGATTATTTCTCACAGTCTTATTCTTGTTAGGTTGTTGTGAGTAACCAGTTTTATCTTTTAAGAGGGAATGTATGATACACAAAAAATCTCAGAAAGATTTTGTTGTTTTCACAGAAAAACAATTCTGAACTGTCATTGTTGTATGGCATGGACTGTTAGTGAAACAGACACAGAAAACAGAAAGATATATGACAGACAAAGAAAAGTTTCTTTAATGTGAAAGATTGATTAAAAAAATTACAATTATAATCTGAATTAAAATTTGTTGAATTTCTGTGAACTATTGACATTTTTGGCAGAGAACACAATTTGTATGAATATTCTACTTCAGTTTTTCCAGAAAGAGTGCAAGTAGCCATCTGTTCTATTTCCCCTAACAGCAGAATAGAATAGAATAGCATAGAATAGAATAGCATAGAATTTTCAGTCAAAAGGGACCAATAATGATCATCTAGTCCAACTGCCTCGCCACTTCAGGGCTGACCAAAAGTTAATGTAAGTTATTAAGGGCATTTTCCAAATGTCTCTTAAACACTGACAGGCTTGGGGCATCAGCCACCTCTCTAGGAAGCCTGTTGCAGTGTTTGACTGCCCTCTCAGTAAAGAAATGCTTCCTAATGTCCAGTCTAGACCTCTCCTGTTGCAGCTTTGAACCATTTCCATAAGCCCTATCACTGGATATCAGGGAGAAGAGATCAGCACATTTCTCTCTGCTACCCCTCCTCAGGAAGCTGTAGAGAGAAATGGGGTCACCCCTCAGCCTCTGTTTCTCCAAATTAGTCAAACACAAAGTCCTCAGCTGCTTCTCATAAGACATTCCTTCCAGCCCTTTCACCAGCTTTGTTGCCCTCCTCTGGAAGCATTTGAGGACCTGAACATCCTTCTTAAATTGTGAGCCCCAGAACTGCACACAGATATCAAGGTGAGGTTGCACAAAGGTTGAATAAAGTGGGATAATCACCTCTTTTGACCGGCTGGTTATGCTGTGCTTGATGCACCCCAAGTTGCAGTTTGCCCTCTTGGCTGTCAGTGCACACTGCTGACTCATGTTGAGCCTGTTTGCAACCTGCACCCCCAGATCCCTTTTTGCAGTGTTGCTCTCCAGCCACTCATACTAATGCTTCATACTAATTTCCAGCATTACTCCATCCCAGGTTCAGAATCTGGCATTTAGACTTTTTAAACTTCATCCCACAAATCATTGCCCAATGCTCCAGTCTGTCTGGGTCCCTCTGCAAGGCCTCTTGTCCTTCAAGGGTGCCAACAGAACCTCCCTATTTGGTATCATCAGCACCCTTGCTAATTGTGCATTCCACTCCTGCATCCAGACCATTAATAAATATATTGAACAGAACTGGCCCTAGAAGTAAACCCCAAGGAACACCACTGGTGACTGGTCACCAGCCAGATTTAGCCTCACTCGCTACAGCCCTTTGAACCCTTCAGCCAGTTCTTCACCCACAAGTTTGCCTTCGTAGTGGCCACACCAAGTTGGCTTGCATGCATCAGAGATGGCAGAATACAGCCCCATTAATCAATCTCACTCTCAGACTCCTCAGTCTGCCCACCTCCTCCTGCAGCTCAGCCACCAGCCAGAGAAGTTCATCAATCTGGTCACACCTCCCACAGACTTGCTTGCAGTCACTTTCCACCTCTAGAAATATCCATTCACACATCCCACAGCTGGAAACCTGGGTGGTCACACGCTTGAACGGAAGTTCCATCTGTGCAGCTGCATTGGTTCTACCAGGTACTAGAGGCTCAGGAGAAATAGACAACACTACTTTTTGCCAGGTGGTCATCATGCTACCACACACCTCCCTGCTGGGAAATATATATGCTCTTCCATTGCAATCAGCTGGGCTAATAGTTTTAGCCTGTTTAAATCTCCCCTGCTGGCTGGTGCAGGTTCTGCCCCTTGCAGTCTCATCCAATCAGGGAGTCAGTTGCTGGGGGAATGTTCCCTGTTCAGCCAAGCCTCTCCTTGTCCACTTTTATCCCTATGCATCCTGCCACTTCTTACTGCCACCACTGCTGGTGCTCCTTGCACTGCTCTGGCATCCGTTGCAATCAGCAACACTACTCTGATTGAAAAGCTTCTACATAGAACAATTCATGTTACTTTTATACCTTAGTTCATAGATTGTTATGAGATTTAAAATAATAATAAACAACTGTATACAAAAGCGTCTTTAAAAATTGGGGCTTTTTTCTAATTTCGAGCAGGATTCATTATGAGACTTCCACAGAGTTCACTGAAAAAGTGATGTATTTTAGAGCAATAATTTAATCTAAATCTAGACAATATCCAATTAAAAACTCAGTTCTGTCAAAATATATGCCTGTGTATCACATTGTTAGTGCTTGTGGGTAAAGGTACTCCAGAGACTTTTTCCAGTACTTCTCTAGCCATTTTGCACCAGCTGTTCATTATGGTTGATATTTAAGCCTTCTACTTTGCATAGCAATTCTTATAGCATGAGAGACAATAGATTGCTCAGGTTATTTTCTGCCAGAAGACATGTATTTCTTAACTTAGAAAAGTTGTGTGTAACTGAGTATCTAGCATCAGTCAAATACAGTAAACAAAAGCCTTTGAATCAATCTGACCTGACTTTTACTTTTAAAGGATGAAAGAAAGCATGATTTACATTAGTAAACACTTTTTAATTAACTTCAGTTATGCTGATAATTTTTTTATTTTTGCTGCAGTCAAAGACAAAACATATTGGACGTTAGAGCTGGTAAAAGGGGTTATTTAGTAAGAAGAAGCAGCTGTGAAGTGCAAAAAAAATGCATTATGTTAATTCAATTAATTAAAACCATAATGCAAGTACACATCATTAACCATGACCAAATTATGTTGGTGGTAGATTAATTCAGTTTTTTGAAACATACATATCCAGCAAAATCAGCTACTACAAAGAAAATAATTTCTGTGATGTAGATATACAAAACAGGTGCAATCACAGAGGTTATTTCAGCATTTATGAAAAAAAATAAAATAAATACATCAAGGTTTCAACAATGAAGTTATTTGCACATTAGCTTTTTCTTTACTAATAGTTAATTGTGACGCAAACCACACAAAATCAGTTATGCTTAGGGGAGGGAGAGAAATTAGTGGGATAAAATGCCAGTAAATTCTTTTGACTAACATCTGAAAAAAGAAATAAAATTAAAAATATTAGAAACAACAAGATACATTAACATAAATAATCAAACTGAAGAAATTATTTAAGGAATAAATGCAAGTATATCATGTTATAGAAAACATTTGGAGATTGTATGCTGTGTGGTGAAAATTGAAAAAAATGTTTCAGAAAACTCTTTTCTTTAATACCAATATTATTAGGAATTTAGAAATAATGGATATTGCTTAATCTTTTAGTATATGAACAGCTAAGATTACTCTTCTGTCTAAATGAAATTGGATCTGTGAGTGGATTTCTTTGTGAATACATCAGTAGAAGAAATATCCAGATGCAAAAAGTTATTCCAGCTAATTTCAGCTAACAAAAGCAAACTAATTAAATTTAAATTTAGGCTGGAAACAAACAAACAAAAAAACAAACAAAAAACATCAACCAAAAAAACCCTCAACCACCAGAAAACTGGGGCTATGAAGCAGTTTCCTAAATGATATAGTGGATGTAAATGACTTCATTCACTTGAGAATATCACTTGTGGAGACTGGGAACAGGTACCATGTTAACAGTTGATTTTGCTAGCAAGTGAATTGTTTTTTTATTAATTTCCTTTCTAAATGAGTTTGGGTTTTATCTGTGGGTTTTGTTTTGGTTGAAAAAACTATTGTGATAATAATGCAGAAGTTATGAAGCTCCTTTCAAAACATTCCAAAAGAATTCATTCATACATTAAAATTTCTGATAGAAAGGAAAAAAAAAGTGCAAGGTGCCATTGATAGTCACATGCACCAAAATTTACGCATACAAGGCATGAAAAAGTCAAACAACTTTTTACTGAACTTTCATTTAAAGAAAGGCACTCAATGGGGATTACAGAGACTCTTCTGTTCATATTATATGTAAAGCAAGATTCATCTATTATGAATTTATTTCCTTTTAAATTCCAGCTTTAATGTGAGCAACTCAATAATGTTAATAGTTCATTTAGAATTATTAGTATTAAAATGTTCTGTGTTTAGAAGCTCAGTTACTGCCTTTTTTATAATCTTTTTGGGCTCTATCCAACCCTCCATCTGAGGTTTGTAACACTACTCCACCAAGATAAGAGTGTATGTTGAAAAATCTCATGCATCAAATCTTGTCTGTATCATAAACCTCAAAACTGAGGTGTTTATTTATAAAAGTGCCTATTTGGGCTTAGAAAATGTATTATCCTATTTTTGGGGTTCTCTTCAGTAACACAAAGCCTCTTCTGAAAATTGTTTCAAGATTATTTGTTTTTTTTTCTCCTTAATTCACATCAAACCTTGAAATCTGGGACTTAATTAGATTTTTATTATTTTTTTAAAGATTTTTAGAAATCAAACTATTTTTTGGTCAAACAGAAGTTTCATATTCTCTTCAGATAATGTCAGTTTTCCTCTCTAGAGAGCTTTAAGAAGCAGAGGAGGGAAGAATTTAGAGTACATTACTCAGTAATTGATTGTGTAAATACAATATCCTGATTTTTCCAAATGTAGCCTTCCATAACATTTCTCAAAGAACGTATTGAGGCCATATGCCTGATACATATTTCTTATATCTTAAAACTGCATGAATTAGTGATTTGGAACAAGCAAAAGAGTTTATTTTAAAAGCATTTTAGTGTTTTATATTTTTACATGTTAGCTGTGAGGTTGAAATTTTGCTGATCAGAATAATTACAAATTGGTTATAACTAGGTTTTAGCAGCTATATAGTCTAGAGGAAACACTGAAGAAAAGAAAGAGAAACTATTTTGGATGACATATTTATATTTAGCATGGTGGTTTGTGGTAAGAAAGTGATTTAACCTTTTAGAATGGTGCTAAAATAGTTTGGATGCAGTCTGAATTCCTCACCAAATCACCTATGAAGATAAATTCTCACATCTAAAAGATATCCCTAATTTACTTTAGATTGCTTTATTTCATTTATCCATACCTCAGATGGACATTTTAAGATTATATAGACTTGATTAACTTGATATTTCATATCTATAAAAAAATAAAATACATTTGCAAAAAAGTGTGCATGAAAGTATGCAGAAATAATTTATATATATATATGAGATAAATACCGCAGTTTACTATTTGATTTAGGTCCATCTGATTAAAAGTGACAGGAATACTTTAAATAATGCAAGTTTAATTTATAACCTTGAAAGTCAGTAAATTCCTGTGCCTCTAACATGCAGTTCTTCCTTCTTTTTACTCATATTGCATTAAAAGATAAAATGAATCAAAGTGAGTACACACATTATATTAAGTATTTAAATTAAAAGCCCTCCTCTGCAGTTTATACAAATTATAAATACCATATTTAATTTGCTGTGCTTTTGCTACACTTTGCAAACACAGCTGTAATATGCTTCTGCAATGAAAGAAGAAACCAATTTATATTTGGAGTAAATCACCACTGGTACTTTAAAGTTAATAAAGACAAAAATTTAAAAACAAACAAACAAAAAAAACCCAAACCAAAACCAAAGAAACCAAACCAAGCTAACAACAAAAAAAACACACACAAAAAACCCCAAACCCAAAACCCACAAAACCCCCAAACCACCAAGAAATGTAACCAAACCCCTAATGATTATTCATAAATTACTTTCCAAAACCATCTCAAGAAGTTATAATTTTTGTATAATTAACCTCTGGTGGGCATATGTGTCATAGTTATTTGCTCCTTTATCTTAAAATTTTTCTCACTTTTGTCAGCCATTTCTCAAACCCTGTTGCCTGTTTTCATTTAAGAGGAAAATAAAGTGTTTGTCTTTTTTTTTTTAATTTTGATTTAAAAAAATCTAAAAGTTATCCCAACCTCCTGCTATTCTGCAACAAATATTATAATAAACTTCTAGAAGAAAAAAAACTTATCTTGAAAAACCTCTATAGTGATTTCAAGACTGCTCATAACATTTGACCTGAAGGCTGCAACACAAGAAGCAAAAGGCTTGATAAACAAGAAAGCTTTTAACCCATCTGGGGTCTAAGGAAAACATTTATGGTACATAATTAAAACAGATTTTAAAGATTCATGTCTGAGTAATAAATATGTATTTTTTTGGTTTTGTGTTTTACCCCTATATTTGTGACTGACCTTAAGATATTGTTGTTTGTTTAAACCCTCAATAAACCTGTAATGAAAAAGTCGCATCTTAGACTTGGAATTTGTTCAACATTCCAATGTAAAAAAATCCCACATGCAAACAAACAAAAAAACCTCTCAAAGGTTTATAAATTGTGGCAATGTCTATTGTGGCAATAGCTACAATGTTTAAGCATTTGAGTATGTACCAAATCTATTTTAAATAAAGGACAGGGATATTATTCACTTCAACAAACAACTTAATCTCTACATAAAGCTATTAATAGGATTAATTGTTCTGGTTTATGTTTTCCTGTGCATAAAGTTGAATATTAGTTATGCTTACAGGACTGACAAATACTTTGAAGAAAAAAATATTGACATTCTGATTCCTCTATATTGATTAAACAAATGTGCAGAAGCTTTCTTTTCATTCCTGCTGAATCTGTAAAAATTAATTAAAAAGCTAAAACCATTTTGAGAATTTTATTTTGCATTAGCTCTAGATGGAGGATGAATCTATGCTATTGTCTTAGTTCAGATCAGGTGTGTGCTTTTCAAGAAAGAATTCCATACATCCTGACATACCATGTTTTGGACTCAAAATTTGGCTCTTAAAGATGTTTCTGTCTACTAATCTAGTGTAATTGGATTGATGTAAAATTTACATTCCTTCTAGAAAGCAGAATGTGAAATCCTGGTTAGCTCTTCTCAGAAAGACAGGTTTTCTCTTGGTAGTTTGTCTGTTTCACTCAAATCATAATGTTGCAAGAGACTGGATTATTTTACAAAAATAACCATAGAAAAAAATTTTGTTCTGCTTGTAACTCTGGTTACAAAGCTAAACCAATTCCAATAGGATCTGTCTCATAAAAAGTCATTTGGAAGTATGTATAGTCATGAAAAGGGTATTTGGAAGTAATGCTACCAACAGAGCAGTACAGAAATGTATTCCTTGCTCAGGAATATATCTAAGATATCTATTAGATGTTAGTTCACAAGAAAATCAGCTAAAAGTAAAATATGGGGAAGTTTAAAAAAGGAAGAGATTCTTCTACTGTAATAGCAAAAAATACACCTGTATAGAATAATTAATTTTAATTAGCTTAAATTTGTTGTTAGTTTAAATGTGTAAATTAAATTTCCAAATGTTGAAACTTAAGATAACATTAGATATGTGTCTGGTTTCTAGGAGTTAATATATGACCTTGATTTCAGTGTACTCCTAAATTAAGGACATGAAATTGAGAATACAATAAAATACCTAGTTTATATATATAAATGTGTCATTCTCCATAAACATTTGATTTATTGCTATTTGGAGTATTTTGCCAGAATTAATAAATTCTGTATCACATGATTATACTGAGTTTAAACGCAAACAATTCTGTAAGTGATGGACCTGGGAGACTTGTTAGCTGATGAGGATGCTTTAATGGGTTGCTTCTGGGGTCACTCTTTGATCCAATGTACGTTCAAGTTCTTTACTTCCTGAAGTTATGAATGAAAGTCAACTAGAACAGGGTCACACTGCAGCCATTTTATTTCAACTGGACATGATGGAGAAAAAAAATAATAAAAAATGATGGTGCCAGAACAAAAGCAGAAATGAGGAACTCTGAATGTCCTGAAGGTCACTTGGAGAAGGGGGGAAATCACTGATTCTGACCCTTGTTCCTGATACTGCATATGATTTTTTTTTCCAGTGACTTCCCAGTGTCCTGGATATTTTGCTCCACCATATTAGCTGCAGCATGCACTTTAGCATTGACATATTAGTTGCAGAAGAACATCAAAATAGGGAGAAAATGATGGAAAAAGGCAGAGTAACATCTTTGTGTTGCCTTTAAAACTGTATCTGTTACACAGACACTGAAGGCTGGAGGTCTTATGGTTATATGTTCTTCATTATCCACAGTCCATCCCAATATATTTCCCTAAAAAAAAAATAGCTCTTTCCTCTCTTCTCCCTCTTACTATGTTGGCTTCTTGATACTTACCTTGTTTCCCTTTTAATCTTTTCTGATTACATCATTTTAGTGATCTTGTTCAGGTCTTGAGAATATATCCAAGTTATTTCAGCTGTTTAGTTTCTACATTTGTCTTCCTAACCCTTTTGTTCGTTGTTGTTGCTTTGTTTTGTCTTTTTTTAACTTTTTCCCAATCCCCTACACATGGAAACCGCCCTGTGTTAAAGTTCCTCTTTTGACTAGACCCCTTCTGGATAATGCCTGTGCATCTTACCTTCACTCCTCTCTTAACCTGATAAGGTTAAGTTTTCTTCAACTCAGATATATGCTTTCCGTAACTTCACTTGAACCCATAGGTAATTGGATACTCAATTACCTGGAAACTTTTGTCAGAACTGAATGTCTATCAAAATAATTATTTTAATTATACAGCATTTTATAGCTCTTCTGTAGAAAAATCAGTGGATAAAATACCAGATCTACTTGCCAGTATGTTCCTATTGATCAAAAGCTGTCATCAGAGAAATCTGATTCATTATTAAATTTTGGATTCCCCTTCAAGAAGGTTTCCAATATGCCAGGGTTCCATATTAATGTTAATATCATCTTGACACCTCGCTTAATCATGCTAGTCAATTTTAATGTGAATTTTATTGGGTGGAAAATTGTTTGTTTGCTTTCTTAGTTAAGAATATAATTAAAACTTCAAGTATACCAGGAAGACATAGCTCTGAGCAGAGGGAATTTGTTCCTAAAATAAAACCAAAGGTCTTTATAGTCTATGTATCACTGCAAATGTTTAAGTAAATTTATTGTCAGAAGCACAAAAAAATGTGAATCAAGATTTTAACTTCCTTAAAAAAAGCTTCATTAGCTATGGGGTTTTAACCTAGAAAATGCAGATGAGTAAATAAAATCAGATTCCTTCTTCTTCAAATTATGTATTGATTTATTATGTCATATTTTCAAGAAGAACTAAAAATAAAAACATTACAGAACTTACTGCAAGACTATAGAGGAAAAAAAAAACCAACAAACCATTACTGAGAGGGACACAGCAAATTTCTAAAGAATGGTACTAGCAAGGTCCAAATATTCCTTCTGTTCTCTGTTGATAAGACAAAACTCTTAAGTCACAAAGCTCTAGTAGTGCTTTTTCACCTTTTAATAAAGTGGAACAAAGAAGCTTTCAGAATAGAGGAACAAAGTAACAACATGCTACAGAGACATTAGAAACACAGCATTTTAAAATGAGATTTCATGCCCAGAAAAACCCTTCATTTTGGATTGTTTTCTTGACAGATTTTTTTCTTGGTCGTATAAAGGAAGTATGTCAGAATGAAACAAAAAATACAGAATTTTGTTTGGTTGGTTTTTCTCCCTCAAGCTCTAAATAAATTACTATCACAAGCAATATTAGAGAATACAGACTCTGTTTGAAATGAAGCTGAATAGAAGTAAATAGAATAATCTCCACTAATGTGCTTGTAGCAATTGCTTCAGATGGAAGATATGTCAAAGAAAAGGACACAATCCCTGAAAATACCCATACGCTAAATATGAGGCTCAGTCTTTAGAACCGCATTAAGGGACTGAACTGCATTTTTCAGAACAGCAACCCTGCCTTTTCCCTGCTTTATGATCCCATACCGTAGGCACACAGGGTGAGCAGGTCTGTGAGCTTTTCAAATATCTCACCTGGCATACAGTCTAGGGGGCAGAGGAGAGTTACCAGACAGTAATTCCTTTGTGTTAACCTTACAAACAATTGTGCCACAGGCATGTGGTACAAGCAGACATCAGTTATGGGACTGGATAACCATCACCATCACCTGTCCTGATGCATAGATCAAGATTTCAGTTTTTTGAAAAGGTCTAATGTACATACATATATGTGTGTATGTACCAGTGTTTGAATATGCACATGAGTAATTGAACACAAATATAAGCGTAGTGCTAATGTATATCTATCCACAGTCTGACGTAGGAAAAGAAAACCCTTAAAAATTCTTAGGAACTTCCCAGTATACAATCTTTTTGTTTCATTTTCTAATGGAATTTTCCTTTTGCACACCCTGAATTATTCAGTTATTCCTTTCTTGGAGTGGAGCTGGGAGAAACTGAAATATATCCTCAAAACAGGAAAGCTTTCTTTTTTTTTTCTAAGATTGGCTTTAGTTTGCTGTGATTCTATATGTTGCCAATGTACCTAAAGATTGTAGACAGACATATTTGTAAAAAAAGCAGAATCCATGCTGCTGAATTGTATCTCTGTGTTTATTAAAATATGATGCAATATTAAGGGGTACTATCGCTCCATGCATTCAATGTAAAAAGACCTGGCACAAGAAAATTCTCTGAAACAAAGATTTGGCCTTATGAGTCATTTTCCCAAAATAAACCTAAATAAGAACTGAAAAATAAGGATTTTGTCTTTAAAGACACTGAATTTTGAAACATTGTTGCTGTCACAACTTTCTATGATTTATCTAGACGTTATGCTAAGCATTTCCATATTTTGAAGTGCACGGTGAATTTTTCATTAGGACACTATGGTGTTCTATAACCTTCTGAATTGTCATACAAAAAAACCCCAGAAAAATGTAATCTCTGCAGTAGTTAACTTAAGCAACAGAGTTTAGGGATTCATGGGAAGTTTACGTGATTCTCCATCTTTTTCACAGAAACTCAATGAAATGAATAAAAGCAGCCAACCATGTTAAGAGGAGTATCTTATGCCAGTAAACAGTGTTACATAACATTAGCCTGGAGCTATGTGAACTTCAAAATATAGATGCATGCATTTAGCTTTCTCTGTCATTTGCAGAGAACTTTAAGCTTCTCAAATCTAAAAGCTTCTACTATTGCCTGACAGTGAAAATGACTTTTTTTCTATTTTTTTCTCCTGGCAGAAAACAGAAGTTTGATATAAGTTCTAAGTTTAGTATATTGACATAATACCATCTAATAAAACCTTACCTTTACTTTTGTATGTATTTCTATGGGCTACAAGATGAAAAAAGAATGCATGTGTGAAACATTTAGTTGTAAGTGTAGTTCTTGGAAAATAATACACAGATTAATTTAGAAAGGGGAGGACAATGGAAAGGGAAAGGTAAGTATTTTTAACAGAACTTTTAAAAAATGTGAAGGAGGAACACAGGGAATTCTCGTTGTTTGTGATCAACATAGACACACGGGAAGAAAAAAAAGCAGGTGACTGCTTTTTTCTCATAAATTTCCTTAATCAGTCTTAGAAGAAAATAACTTTTTTATCATTCCTAATCATTGTCTTATGACAAACTAAAATAAACAACTTATCCGTTAATTTTAAAATATACTTATCACAGGCAATATATACAAAGACAAAGTGTTGTTTCTCTATTTCTTCCCTCACACTGGTAACTTCAGAAATGTATTTTTAACTCCATCTCAAAGACATTTAATTAGATCATTATGACTGGAACCGGCACAACAAAAATAGGGTGTTGTAGAGAGACAGAATAAATAAATACTGTCGTATTTCTCAGGTAGATAATAATATTAAATGTACTGCTAAGCCTAGTTTCTATAGTTCTTTTAAAATACTTTAAGTAATTTAAATCAATCTCATATGTATGTAAGGAGAGAAAATAAGTTTTATTGCAATGAGTACTCTGTAAACTATAACAATAAACTTGTAATAAAATTATATGTTAAATAGGTAGCCAATCAGTTACACAAATATCATCAAAGGAATCAAGTTTTGAACATGATAATAATAAAATAATTCTACAATTTGTCAGAATTTCAGGTTCATCAAACAAACGTAGCATACAGCTATAGCTTGATTCATACTCATTTAAGAATTCCTCATATGTTTTGAGTTTTACAGTCTATTCATTAATCAACACAGTTTTTCGTAACAATCTATATGAGTCATATATTCATGCCAAGTTACTACACTTCTTTCTAGGTTTCAAATTTCTTTTAAATCAAACAACTGTGCTTTGATCTGTTAGCAACTGGCCTTTTTAACATAATTATTTTCCTTTTTTTTTTTTTACTTTCAGCCTCAGGCTTTCAAGGAAGTTCCCTTTAACTTTTTTTAAGAGCAAGGCTTAAATGCATAATTTTTAATTAGCCTATCTTTGACGACTCTCCGGATGTTGAATTTATTTTTATTTATATATTTGTATTTCCCTCGTGATTTTACTGCAAATTGTTTTAGGGTATTGACATATTATTGACTAGTAACACTGACTGGTACTGTAGAGAATGTTAAAATCTCTTCAAAAGACCAAAAGCTAAGGCTGAACTTTTACTATTACTCACATCCTAAATAGAGATGTTTCATACAACTTCTGGACATACTAGTGTCTCCTTTCTCCTTCATTACAGAAGCTCGTAGACTGCGTCACAGTGTTAAGATTAAGGCTTCTGAAATGTACAATTGAATAATTTATTGAAAACAAACTCTATTGGTCTGGAACATTAAGAAGGTAGTAAGAACAAAATCACCATTCATTGAAAAAATAGTGGTTTATTTATCTCTTTGCTTTTTGTAACTTTTAACAGCAAACATTCTAACAATAATTTTTCAAAATACCTATGAAAATGTTCCACATCTATTAACAAAAAATGAATCTAAACTATCAAGACTTCAGCAGACTTCAGAGGTTTTGGCTTCAATGACCACAAAAGTAAATAATTCCTAAAGAAGAGATATGACATAAAAAAAAAAATCCAAACACAGAAATCATTCCCAAAATAGATGCATTGATTTCATATTGTCACTTGTGACATGGTATTTCTCAGTACCAGTCTATCTAACATATTACCCTTTAGGACAAAAACATATAAAATTTCCTGTTCTGTTTTCTCTGACTAACAACATAGAAAGCTGAAACAGAAGGAAGAAGATGCAAATATTTCAAGTTAGTTATCTTTTTTTCCAGTGGTTTTGACTTGGTCGTGGAAGGGTTTCTCTACAGATTTGTAAAGTTTTTAAAAACAACTCTCTAAAAAATTATCAGTGTATGAAGGACGAGGAGAGATGTTCGGATTCTCGGATAAAAACTGAGAACTTTGTTTACTCAGAGTAAACAAAAGTAACTAAGGCAAAAGAAGGACTTGACTACTAAAAACACTTGTAAAAGAAGAAAATAGCTTAGACAATTATGGAATAGTGGAGTTTGGCATTCCATTAGTGAATTCTGTTGCAGTTACTGAAAAAAAAAACATGCCTTTCTTCTGGAAGGGGTAGCACAGGACAGGTTTCCTTCCTTCATATAACATTTTTTAACGAGATGACTCATAGGCTATGGTGATCTCAAAAGCGGTTGATATTTTTACTAAATATTGTTTAGCTAAGCTCAGCTCTAATGATTCAATCATGTCATTGCTCATCTACAATCCCCAGAAGATAAGCAGGTGCAGGAATTTTGTATCACAATTCACCCACAATACTGCTTGCAATGAAAATTTAATCTCTGTTCTACATTTTGTAAAAATACAGCTTTGGTTTATGAATATAGCCCACAAAAAATAGGTTATCACAATGGAAATAAAAATAAAAATAAAAATAAAAAATTCAGTATGGAAGAAAAGAAATCTGCTGTCATATACCATAGCTGCAATGACAGTATTGTCTATCAGCATCATCATATCATTTTTTTATTGTATCTTCCATATTTTTTCTTCCTTAGGTTTATCTAGAGATACAATTATGTTGGCTAGAGTGACACAGAAATCAGAAGAAAAAAGTGCCATAAGATACTGTTCACACATATTCCTGAAAAGCAATCATTGATTTGCAACACTATGCATGTAAGAACTTAATTAAAAGAGTATGCTTGGAGCTGGAATTTCTTTAATTGCTTTCTCAGCAGAATTACAAGATTGAATTCATCAAAATAGGTGTAATTTATGCAGAGGTTGTAACCACAATAGTGTAACTGGCATTCTTTCCTTTCTTAACTTTATTGCTTGCTTTTTTATTCAAATATTGAGAGGACTAACTCCCACTGCAAGAAAGAATGAAAATAAAAGAAGCTGAAATGTCATCAGGAAAAATATTTTCTATATTATATGTACCTGTCTCTCTAAAAAATATAATATGCATATGTAATATGCATATTTTCAAATGTAAAACATTTCTATTTAATTCTGCTCTAATAAAATGGATCAACTAGTTACCTTCCTGACCTATAAACATCATCTAGTCCAACATCCCTGCCATGGGCAGGGACATCTTTCATAAGATCAGGCTGCTCAAAGCCCCATCTAACCTGACTTTGAACACTTCCAGGGATGAGGCATCCACAACTTCTCTGGGCAACCTGTTCCAGTGTCTCACCACCCTCATGGCCAAAAATGTCTTCCTTATCTCCAGTCTAAATCACCCTCTTCCAGTTTAAAACCATTACCCCTTGTCCTGTCACTACAGGCCTTGGTAAAAACATCTCTCTTTGTCTTTCTTAAAAGCCCCCTTTACACATGGAAAGCACACAATAAGGTCACTTTCTGTTAATTGAGATGTATAAGAAAATTGTCAGTATTTATATTACAGAGCATGGTAGCACTCATTTCTAAGCCACAAAAGGCATCATAGGATTTACCTTCTCTCTTGGAATGTGCTTGCTACCACCACTCAGATTCTGAACAGTGCAGGCTGAAGCCCCTGTATGGTAAGATCTTTTCACCAAACATTGAAAAGGAGGCATTGGAGATATGTAATTTTAAAATACACTATCAACAGTCAAGAATAAAAGCTGAAGGGTACTCTAACCAACTGAAATGGCAAAAGAATTACAGGAAGAGAAAATATGACTAGGCACCTGGAAAAATATCACGTAGCCAGGAAAAAGCACCTCTTCTACACATCCAGGTACGCACGCACTCTAAGAAATTCTTGAGCATTTGTAATGTGGTCAAATGACCAAAATTCCATAATAGTACTATTACTGCAGGATAAATTTCTTTCTGAGGCCAGAAACTGTATGTTCTCCTTTATTTCCTGGGACTAAATAAGACAATGTAACAATGCTTTTTTTTTTTTCCCCCTGACTTTAGAAAAAAAGCAGATGTTCCTGCCAAGTTTTTGTTCCTTAGGAACTAAGTAATTTGTTCAGCATGTGCCTTTTAATTAATTACCAAAGAGTAGAATACTAATGTATTCTTACTAATGGAAGAAGACCTACAGCTTCTGAAGTGGTGTTTTGTTAAATGTAATTCATGAGTCCACACACTTTGCATCTTGTAGTTAGTGTAACTCTGAGAAATCCTTGCAAAAATTGAACTTATTTTGCTACCTTTAGGTTTATGATTTTGACCCAAAATTTATCCTCCAATATCATTTTTCCTTGACAAAACTTAATTCACAGCAGTTTCAATGTGTTCTATGGTATAATAAATCAAAGTACTCACATTTCAATGTGACACAAACCCATGATGTTTAAAGCTTAATGTTCAGACAATTTAGTGAATTCAGTGTCAATAACATCCCTAATCAACTATTTAATTGCCAGGTTAATATGGGTTTTAGAAAAAGAAAGGAACATGTTTTGTAGCTCCACAAAATCATTATAGTTTGGCAACATTTCCTACTATTTGGAAAAGTAGTTTGTCTGAATAGTATATGTCTGTATACATCATGTATTTCTCTGCATATATTTAGGTACATTTGCCATAGGCAAAGCTGTTCATGATATTTCTTTGTGGCTTATATGTATAAAGACAAGCCCAAAAGCTACTTTTTATGTATCATACTACACACCTGTACATTTTTAAATATATGAATTTCTGTCTGTACATATATAAGCTATTTTTCGATGAAGGAACAGTCCACATAGGTGTGTTTTCATTTATTCTTATAAACTATAATATTTATAGCTAGTTTTATATATAATATACATCTTAGTATTCCCATTCTTCCCTGCCAAATATTGTTAAGGCTGGAATTCTCTTAGGAATGTGCTTGTATATTATCCTTATAAATATATTTAGCCTTTCTTTTTAATTAATATTTTTAAGATCATAATGATAGCTCCTCTTAGTAGACCTTGTATATTCTGAACTTACAATTAGATTGAAAACTTTGACTGTAGAATGAAATTTCATCATATATATCCACAAGATATAAGGTCTGATTATTTCCAAATAGACACCTCTGAATTCACAAAACCACAAAATCACAGGATGGTTGAGGTTGGAAGTAAACCCTGGGGGTCATTCTGTCCAACCCCTCTGCTCTCCAAGGATGGACAGTACATGACCATTCTGGGAAACCTGTTCCGCTGCTCAGTCACCTTCACACTAAAGAAGTCTTACCTAATGATCAGACAGAACCCCTGTGCTTCAGTTTGTGCTCACTGCTTCTCGTCTTGTCACTGGGCATCACTGAAAAGACCCTGACTCCATCTTCTTTACACTCTCCTTTCAGATATTTGTACACCCCCTTGATCCTTCTCTTCTCTAGGCTAAGCAGTCCCAGCTCTTTCAGAGCTTCCTCATAGGATAGATGCTCTAGTACCTTAATCACCTTTGTGGCCCTTTGTTGGACAACACGGAGCTCTCTGGTAGCTCCATATCCCTCTTACACTGGGAAACCCAGAACTGGACACAGGACTCCAGATGCGCCCTCACCTGTGCTGAGTAAAGGAGGAAGATTACCTCCCCATACCTGCTGGCAATGCACCTCCTAATGCAACCCTGGATACCTGGATACCTGGATACCAGTGCCTGTTGTCACAAAGGCATATTGCTGGCTCATGTTCAACTTGTTGTTCACCAGGATCCTCAGGCCTTTTCTGCAAAGCTGCTTTCACCAGGTGTAGAACTTTGCATTTCTCCCTCTTGAACTTCATGAGATACCTGTCAGCCCATTTCTCCAGCCTGTTGAGGTCCTTCTGGTTGGCAGCACAGCCCTCTAGTGTATCAGCCATTCCTCTGTTTTGTGTTGTCTGCAGACTTACTGAGGGTACACTCTGACCCATCATCCAGGTAACAAATGAATATGTTGAACAAGATTGGAGCCAGTATTGATCCCTGGGGTACACTGGTGGTTAATGGCCTTCAACTAGACTTTGCACCACTGATCACCATCCTCTGGGTCTGGCTGTTCAGCCAGTTTTCAGTCCACCTCAACTGACTGTTCATCTAGTACATACTTCCTCAGCTTCATGAGGATCTTATGGATGAAAATATCAGAAGTATTATTGAAATCAGGGTAGAGAATATCCAGGGTGCTCCCCTTGTCGACCAAGCCAAACATTTTTTTGTAGAGGGTTATCAGCTATCAAACGTAACTTTCCCTTAGTGAATCTCTGTTGTCTACTCCTGTTGACCTTCTTGTCCTTCGTGTGCCTGGGAATAGCTTCCAGGATTAGTTACTCCACCACCTTTCTAGGGATCAAGATAATGCTGACTGGACTGTAGTTGCCTAGGTACTCGTTCTTGTTGTGTTTGAAGGTAGGAGTGATTTTGCTTTCCTCCAGTTGTCAGGCACCTCTTCCGGTTATCGTGATTGTTCAAAGATTACGGGCATTGGTCTTGAAATGGCACCAGCCAGCTTCCTCAGAATTCAACTATGTTGCTGTATTTAGACATCAAGCTCATATGTACATAAATTTGAATGAAATAACATAGTGTTGTCGGTCAGAGGCTCACCAAGCTGGTGAAGAGGGTTTTAAACAAAAGTTGCCAGAGGAGGGGAACCTCAATCCATCCCACTCCTACCAGCTTGATGCCAGTGCAAGCAATAGATACCCAGAGCCTGGAGAAGGATCACAGGTCAGCAGGAGTACACCTGGAGTGCAGCACAAAGGAATTCCAGCTACTCCAGCCAGTAAGTCAGAATTATCGGGGGCCCAACTTAAATGCCTCTATGCAAACTCATGTAGCATGGGGAATAAACAAGAGACGTATGCATGTCCACAGGGCTATGATCTTATTGACATCACAGAGATGTGGTGGGATGGCTCCTATGACTGGAATGATGGAATAGAAGGATACAGGATCTTCAGGAAGAACAGGCAGGGGAGACAAGGAAGGGGCGTCACCCTCTATGTCAATGAACAGCTGGAGTGCATGGAGCTCCACCTGGGGATGGATAAGGAGCCAATCAAGAGTTTATGGGTCAGGATTAAAGGGAACACAGGGACAGGTGACATTACAGTGGGAGTCTGCTACAGGCTACCTGACCAGGAAAATCGAGTGGATGAGGCCTTCTATAGACAGATAAAAGCAACCTCACATTCACAAGCCCTGGTCCTCATGGGGGAATTCAACCACCCCAATATCTGCTGGAGGGAAAACACAGCACAGCGTAAGCAATCCAGGAGGCTCCTGGAATGTGTCAATGATAACTTCCTTCTCCAGGTAACAGGGGACCCAGCAAGGGAAGGTGTTATGCTGGACTTTATCCTTACCAACAGGGAGGGCCTGGTGGGGAATGTGAAGCTCAAGGACAGCCTTGGCTGCAGTGACCATGAAATGGTGGAGTTCAAGATCCTCAGGGCAGCAAGGAGGACACACAGCAAGCTCATTACCCTGGACTTCAGGAGAGCAGACTTTGGCCTCTTCAGGGATCTGCTTGGCAGAGTACCATGGGATAAAGCCCTGGAGGGAAGAGGGGCCCAAGAAAGCTGGTTAATATTCCAGAATGACCTCCTCCAAGCTCAGGAGTGACGCATCCCAAAAAGAGGAAGTCAGGCAAAACCACCAGGAGTCCTGCCTGGATGAACAAGAAGCTCTTGGACGAACTCAAACAGAAAAAGGAATCCTACAGAGGGTGGAATGAAGGACAGATAGGCTGGAAGGAATAAAAACACATTGTCCAAGCAGCCAGGGATCACGTAAGGAAAGCTAAAGCCTTGATAGAATTAAATCTGGCCAGGGACTTCAAGGGAAGTCGTCTCTCCTCTCCTCTCCTCTCCTCTCCTCTCCTCTCCTCTCCTCTCCTCTCCTCTCCTCTTCTCTCCTCTCCTCTCCTCTCCTCTCCTCTCCTCTCCCCTCCCCTCCCCTCCCCTCTTCCTCCCTCTTCCTCCCTTTCCTTCCCTTTTTTTCGCTTTTCTTCGCTTTGTCAGTAATGTCAGTACGTGACATTATGTCTTGTGATCAAGATGTACAGATAAAAAGAAAAGATGGGATATTGAGAGAAACAGGAGGAACACTTTGTTTGGGTTTCTTTTCCAGAAGGGCTGCAAGTAAAATGGGATAAGATAAAGGAAAAGGTTACCCCTTGGTAGATATTATGGTAGATGAATTCAGTGCCTTCCTTTGATGGATAATTATTTTTTTAAAAAAAGGAAATACAATATATTTTGTCTATTTCTACTTAAGTAAGTAATTCTCTATGGTAACATATAGCTAATAAAATAACTAAGGGGGATAACATTTGGCTGAAGACAGGAGATTTTGGTTACCCTGGGGCAGAGGTGGAAGGAAGTAGGAGGTTAGAAGAGGTTTACCATTGAAATACTGACAAATTAATTACTTTTATGTAATAGGCACTTCTTTTTTTTTTTTCCTAAGATTATTTCTAATAAAATTTGGTAATGACAAAAACGTGAGGTATTGTTACTGCATACAAACACTTTTCTCTTTCCCCCTCAAAAACCCCCTGAATCAGATGACCTTGAGGTCCAGAATAATAAATGGGAGATTAAATTCAATAATACAGAATGCAAATTCATGTGCTTAGTTTGAATTTTATTTTCCTTATTGTTGCAGGGAAAAACTTCTCACCTCTCGTGTTTTATACCAAATCAGGATCAAAGTGGTTTATTGATTCATGACTTAATTAACAGCAATCCATGAACTACATATTCAGGATCAATATAACCAATAAAAAGGTTAAACCCTGTATTAGACACTTACCAAATGTTAGTAAATATCTACAAATTCTGCCTACCTGTCAGGGAGCAGTGAAAGTGGAGCTGCTCTGTGTGCGAAGGCAGGCTGGGAGCCAAGTGGGACTCCATGGGTGGGAGAGCAGAACCTCTCCCAGAACCTGCCCTGGGGAGCAGGGTAAGCTGAGGGGGCTACCAGGGGCAGGGCATGGGCAGAATTCTGGGAGTCTTAAGGGAGGTTGAGCAGGGTCAATAAGGCCTGTTAGTGCCCCTCAGGGCCCTGACATTGTTCCTCCATAACTAATCCCCAAAAGTTCTAATGCCCCCTACACACATACACTCACAGCTACAAGCTCACCCTCATCCCCAGCTGTGGGGGCTCACTTGGGTGTGCACCTCTCCTGCAGGAGATGCGTTGCCCCAGCTTTGTGTGCCCCCCCCCCCCCCCCCCATCCTCCTGAAATGCTGCCAATGCACCCATCAGTAAGGGAGTAACCCTGGGAGGTGTCCCCACATCCTGAGGTGGGGTCCCTGCGTACTGCCTCTGCACTGCCAGCCCACTGCCAGGTACTGGCTGTGCTGCTCAGCCTGGGCAGTGTTTGGGGTGCCCCAGGGGCACTGCCAGTGGAGACAGAACCCCTCAGATGGCTGCTGCTGATCAGTCTAAACTTCTTCATAATATGATGTCATCCTTGTTTTAAAAGTCTCCAGGTAATCTCCTCATTGCTGTTTAATTCCACTGATGGCTGTTTTAAACTGCTGTTATCTTCTTCATAGTATTACCAGGTTCTGGTCAACAAGCCTTTCAGAATAAGTAGTTTTGGGTATTCAATTCATGCACACTGTCTACACTTAGTTTCTATCAGATCAGTTGTTTTTCTTCAAACCGCATTACCAAGAGGAGGATCTGCAGACTCCCCCACAGTTTATATGTAGATATCTAAAGCTGCTGAAAGTTGTATAAAGTGTTTAGGTTTCCTTTATATTGATTGTAGAGATAAGTTTATCACAACTACACTAAACACTTATTGTTTAGTTAGCGTTATCACACTTTCTTTATTGACTGCGGAAGGAACAAAGACAAATAGAACGCCTAACTTTTAGATAGCTAAAGTGAAACAAAACGTAGACCTTATCAGGGACTATCAAAACTTCTTGTGTGTGTTGGGAGTTCATCAGGAGGAAATAAAGGAGGTAAAGAATAACCTGATTGTACCATGTAATGAGAAGGAACTGAATCCTGGCTTATGACCTTTTTATTGCTTTCTTCGACTTAAACACAAGAAAGGTGCCTGCATCTATCCCAGACATGACAGCATGCTCCTTGAGTGGAGCCCCCAATAAACATGAGTCCTTCTGTAGTAAGACAGTGAATCAGCCAAACATGTTGTTAGTGTCAATCAGATTCAAGATCTGCTGTAGGAGCTTGAAAGTATCACTGCAATTGAAGAAAGCATTGGTGAGAACACGTTTTCCATTAACCTGTGCTCAAAACAGCTCATTCAAACAGCAGTGAGTAAACAAGAATGTTATTAGAATAGTCACAAGAATGGATATTACGACTCACTGGAATACTTTAAGATTTCATAGTTTGCTAAAGTTTAAAGAAGGGATGATAACAGACAAACCTGAATATATTTGTGCTGAAAATGAGATTTCTAGTCATCTTCTGAACAAGAAGAACAGGATCAAAAAATGTAATTAGGTTAAAAGTAGAACTTTGTCAGCCTGTAAACAGAATCATACAAAATAAGGCTGGAACTGACAATGAAAATTCACCCAGACCATGCCCAGACACCATGTTAAGAACAGCAACACCCATGACAGATTTTAACATATTTTTAAAAAAACAACTCAAATTATTAAAACTGTATCAGCTTCCCATTACAGTCTATTGCACCGTTTACTAGACTTAATTTTATTCTTATTTTTGTTCCTAATGTCTAGCAAAAAAACCCCAAAAAACCCTGGTGGAATTAATTGTTGTCTTATTCCTCTTGATAACTGTTATTGCCTTTTTCTGGTAGTCTTCCACAGAACTCTAGTCATGTCCTGTGACAAGCATGGTCTTTTCTAAACCAGCAGAAACCTAATTCTTTCTGTCTTCTTTACAGTTAGTTTAGTTTTGTCTAAACTGCTGTTAAGTACCTCCTAACATAGCTTCCTGCTGTAGCTGGGGGCTTCAGCTGATGACAACAGAGTTATAAACCAGCATAAAAGCCTTAAGATCAGATATGCTGTATCTTCCCTTTTTCATAACTACTTGCATTTTTATCACTAGTACCTTATTTGGCATATTTTTATTTATTTGCATTTGAACAAGGTAATTTATGAAACGAGATCATTTATCCTCACATTTATCTTCTGGGCTTCTGTTCAGTAATAGGAGTTACAAATCAATATTACGTGATCTGGTAATCAGGATCGTTCTCTCAGATGTTTTAATCAGTAAAGAGCATGAACACTGACAACCACATATTTTATTTACCATACAGGTAAGTAACATCTATAGTCTTTAGATTCTCATTTCCTCAAAAGCCTGTGAAAAGAAAGTAGATATTAGATCATTTTCCAAGGGTCAGTCTCTAAAGCTGCTTCAGATCATGGAAATTCCACATTTGAGAATTAGCAGCAGAATTTCTTCAACACTACTCTTGCCTTTTAAATTGAGGAAGCTGTAGCTCCATTTTCCAACAAAAGCCAAATTACCAGTGAAGCTATTATCAAGTTTGTAAGCCTACTAGTCAAAAGCTACATCACTGTGATAACAATTAAGGACAGAGGTTTTCTTTCAGAATATGGCTCTTCAGATAATTCTATGCTTTTATGTTTCTATGCCACATTGTAAGGTTATTTCTCTTAGAGCTACAAAATAGACTAAAATAATTTTTCTAGTTTCAAGGACAGAAAACACAATGGATTCCTTAACAAAACAATTGTCTTCAAATAATTGCCTACTTAATGTTTTTTTTTCCCCCCACATTTCTCATCTTACTTGTTTTGAGCAGGCATTTGCAACGTTCTGAATGAGATTAAAAACAAACAGCAAAAGATATATAAAAAAGAAGAATCCAACATAAAGGTAAAAATTCTTCTGTGTCTTTTAAGTGAAAGGCAATATGCTTGTTTTCAGTTTATTTTCCAGCGTCCACATTTTTACTGCTATTTAATACTGAGCTGCACCTTGTTCTACTAGTTATCTCACTAGAGCAGCAACTTGTCATATGCTGAAATGATAGGTTATGCTGGGGGTGCTTTCTGTTTATTTGTTCCAGACACACAAGAATTACTGATTAATATATACCCATGAGTCTGTGGACTACAAAGCAGTGAAGTATGGACAGATTACTGGGGCTTAAAGTTTGCTGCTAGTCTGAATGAAGAACTACTCTTCTGAGGGAAGGAGAAGAAGGAAAGAAAGTGATGCAAAATGCAAAAAGCCTCCTCTTGATTATTTGAATGTCTTGGAATTATGTGAGGTCTTGTAGGACTGCAATTTAGACCACTGTTTTCACTTGAATGATTCCTGAGTGTTAGCGAGAGTAAATTTGACCAGATGTAGTTTAGAAGTTGAACTTCAACAAACATATTGGCAATAAATTCTCAGAGTACCTATTACATGAAAGCTAGAAGTACTTCAAAGATAAACCACTGTATTATTACTAGCAAGTGCTTCAGTTTTCTATAAATATTAAAGTATCATATTAAGCCTATGCAAAGAAATCAAGTAAATACGCAAAAAGTTTGTGCTAAAGCAATCTTAAAGATCTCCATAAGGTTAGATTTCACGTTATAGGAAGAACAACCATCTTTCTACTGTGAATGAAAAGCAAAAGGCATACCCAACAAGATGTGCTATCCTAATTTCTGCTGTATTTTTTTATCCCAAAAGAGAATTAAAAAGCACTATATTTGAGAGAAAGGCAATTAGATTCATATGGTCACAAGAAAAGTCAGGTTGGAAGGGACCTCAAGAGGTGTCCAGTCCAACCTCCTACTCAGTGCAGGGTCAGGTCTGAGGTCAGACCAGGATGCTTAGGGATTTGTCCCGTTGGATCTTTTAAAACTCCAAGGATGGAGCCTACACAGCCTCTGTGGGCACCTTGATTGCCTTCATGAGTCTCATTTCCAGTCAGGACGTCTCCTCTTTCAAGTTATGCCCTCATCCTGCCATCAATCATGTCCCTGAAGAGCCTGGCTCCCTCCTCTCAGTGGCCTGCCCTGTAGTCACTGGGGCACTGCTGTTAGGCTCAATTCAGTCCCTAGGAAAATCTTTATGTTATTTCCCTTGGGACGCGTTGTTGGGTACATGAAGGAGAAGACTTTGGGAACAATCTAAAGGTACAGGGTAAACAAGACCTAGACAATCTGATTATCTTCTGTGGTATAACAACTAGATCTGTAGAGAAGGGGAGGGCACACAGTTAGTGTCAATGACTTTGACTTCAGCAGCTTCCCATTCCTGCATCCCAGTTAGGCAATTACGGTGTGGATAGGAGAACAACCAGATGGGTAAAAACCAAGATGAATAAGGGTAGTGGTTAAGGAGTTCAGTTGTTTAGGAATGTGCTCATATTTGGAAATAATGTGTAATACATTTAATATATGATGTGAAAGACAATATGGCACGTGATGAAATGCACTGTAGGCCTGCTGCAGCCCCAGCCGGGGCAGGACAGGTCTCTCTCGGGGGCCGGGGCAGCATTCATCAGAGCTGGCTGGAGCTGGTTAAAGGCAGTTGGAATCAGTTGGAGGTGATTCCCCCTCTCCTGTGCTCATGTGACTGCTGCTGCCCAGTGGGAGATACTGCTGTTTTGGGGAGTGCCTCTGGCTGGTCGGAGGCAATGGTTTGACAGTTCCAGGGTGGGGGAACAACAACCCCTTGTGTTACAGGGAGGTGGCACCTGCCACCTCCCCTGCAGGGCCCCCAGAGGAGCCAACAACAGGCCAGGGAAGGAGAAATGCCACCCCAAAGACTTGAGTGGAGCCCTGGGACGAGCGGGCTGCACCCATGATTTCAGTGATTATCTCTGCTTCAACTCAGATCTGTTGGCACAGCAGGAGACTAGAAGGAAGATCACAATGCCAAATAAAGAGAATAAATAATAAGTACTCTTGGTTTGGGCTTTTTTTTTTATTTTTAATTATTTTATTTTCCTTTCTAATGAAGCTTCTCTCTACAATTAGATAATTTGGACTATTACACTGTTAAAGCATTATTTGGTCTAACAATAAATCTTAGCTCCACATATATATTTTATTATATATAGCTCTACATATATATTTTAGACCACTGGATCAGGCTGCCCAGAGAGGTTGTGGAGTCTCCCACTCCGGAGACATTCAAAACCCGCCTGGATGCCATTCTGTGCAACCTGTTGTAGGTGACCCTGCTCTGTCAGGGGGGTTGGACCAGATGATTTCCAGAGGTCCCTTCTAACCCTGACTATTCTGTGGTTTTGTGATTTTATATTTCTGTCATTTGCCCATGACAGAATTTAACAGGAAGATTTGAATTTTTGTTTCTGGACATTTTTTGAGACATCAGTGACAACTGCATAAGAGTTATCAGTTGGTATTTCTTCAGTCTTAATTATTGTGCTGTGCCATCATTCCCTTTAAAAAGATATTAGAAGCTTGATGTTAATGAGCTGCACTCCATTCCTAAATCAGAAAATCCCAACCCCCCCGGCAGATTAAAATAATCCAGTCTTGAAATAAGAGGAACAGAAAGAATGCTCTCCAAAGTAAAGCTTCTTCAGTTTTTTCTTGCATTCCTGAATGGATTCAAGTCTTTCTGAATCCACAGTAGATATGTGCCATTATAAGGAATGAAGAACACAGTTACCTGGATCCTCAGGTAGCCTCATGCACCTTGTCTAGTACTTGGAGAACTTTTCTCAGCTGTGGGGACCACAGGTTCAATCCATCTTGGCTAAGAAAGGTCTAAGATTTACATATTCAAACTCTTCTTTTGCTGCTCTAACCATCAGATGTGTGCAACATGAGAGTACTACAAATATCCTTTCATTGTGGCCTTAAGCTAAGGATCATTTATCTTTTTTCAATTCAAGAGGCTGATTTATCAGTCAATACAAGAAGTATCATTTCAGTTGATGGGATGGTCCTCTGGGTCCAGGAGCACATCTTTTGTAAATTAGACACTAAATAAGATACCTAAATTAGATGTACCAGATTACACACAGGTTTTTTTCTGGTTTAATTTTATTTCATTTCTTTTATAGTACTCAACTTTATGAAATCTCTTCTCCATGTAATGACTGGGGACAACTGCTAACATCATACATTCTGTATTTATTCAGAGTGAGATAGAATAGATGTAATACACTATATTCTCAAGAATTTTCAGTTTAAAATTCAAGATATATAATGAGTAGTTCCCTTGATCATCCTGCATGTAGTTCTCTTAACATTAAAAGAATTTGAACCACATTAACAGCCATTATGTTTGAAAAAATATTCTTGTAAGGACAATGTTATGTGCAAAGATCTTACAGAATTAGAATATGAGCAACCTGCCTTTATTGAACAACATATTTCTCCCTGTATGGCAGGTATCAACTAATATTACATTTTAGTAATTCCCAGTAACTATTATTTTCTCTCTACTGCTAGGCGGTAATTTTGCTAAGGAGTGCAAAAGATGTTATTTTATTCTGTAAAAAAACCCTTTCTAATAGGCAAACATCACTTAGAATTAACTTATGCAAACTAGTTTTCTATTTAAACTCACCCAAGTCATTGCCTTAAGAAGTGAGTCCAAGATCATTAATTAGGTTAGTCCTATTAATTTCATAAAATTAAGCTTTTATTCTCTTTTTAAGCTTAATATTTCTGATTCATATTGGAGTATTTTGCCATAATTTAAAGAACAAGCTGAACTGATGACATTTACTAATATCATTACCATGAAGATGTAGCAGCCATGGCCATATTCTTCAGTGTAAACTGTGTAATGATCTCATTCCATTATGGAACTCAGTATAAGCTTGACCTGCCATAAACGCTCAGAGGGAGCATTTTTTTAGGTACATTATGATCTCATACTGCAATATTTTTTTAAAAAAAACAATAGTTCTAAAAATAACAGACTATTAGACAATTCCTTAAAATATTTATTATGGAGACAACAATGAATAATGCCCACTGATTATTTATATGAAGAACATATTTGATTTCAAAATTATGAGTCAAAACCCCATCCAGTATGAATGCAAAAGAAACTAGCAAAGCATATAAACAGTAGTAACACATTGACATTTTAGGTAACGTCCTGAAACAAGGAATTAGCTGTATAAGGATCTGATTTAGTTGCAGCCCTCTGGTCTTAAGAAAAAACAGATACTGCTGAAAAAAACTTATGCAGGGAATTAATCTACTGGAAAAGGAACAGAAAGAGGTATATATTGTGTTCCCATTACCACTTCTCAGTGCTTCTTTTGTGAAAATATGGATATTTATAACACTCGCATTGCAAAATGACACTTAAATGCTTTCAAATGAAAATTCATCGTAGCATGTCCGTGTAACATGTTCCGTCCTTTAACATTATTCTTTTTTGCTTACTGCAGACATTTACATAATAAGGGACCCACATACCATATTCTTTAACAATATATTTTGAACTAAAAGATATGATTATTTTTCTATTCTTCCACTCCTACGAACATATAAAATGTTGTTAGCTTATATTTGTTAAAACTTTTGAGTAGAGTAATCTAGTAAGTCATACCTTCATAACAAATTAACACAATGTGTCTGGACAACTAAAACTACAGGAATAACTAATATTTAATGTCTACTCGTCTTCTTCCCCTAAAAATTTTAATATTGGAAGTTTATTTGTAAAATTAAAGCAGATAGTGCTGGCTTGCTTTTATAGGTAAAATATTGAAAATATGTTGCTATTATTATCCACCATGTTTTTATGCTGAAATTCACCTTCACATTACTGGTGAATTCTACTTACTAAAAGCTTGTTGAGCTGTTCCTTTTTTTTTTTTTCTTTTTCCCCTTTCTTTCTAATAAACACTACAATAACACTTTGCTATGATAATCACAGAAAATAGTGAACTATTTTGATCTGGATTTATTCCACCTAATTTTAGGCTCATAAATAAGATGCTTATTTGTGAGCATAGTTTATGCTGGAAGATGTGCAGTTGTAGAGGACTAGTCCAAAGATAAATAATAATTGTAGAGCATAATTCAGATATATAATAATAATCTTTCAATTTACTCTATAGTGAGTTTATGGCAACCACACTCTTAGCTCAAATATCCTATTTTAGTACTAAAAGTTAGATGAAACCAATCCAAGCCAGTTTAACAGATAGCAGGAGAATTAAGACCAATTGCATTCCTTTAAGAATAAGGTTCTATTAAGTGACACTAAGGCTGACAGATTTAGGATCTAAACTACCTTAAATTTTATTCTGACAATATAAATATTTTTAGTTACTATTCTTATTTTCTAAGATTGAGAAAAGGTCATGTGTCTTTTTGAGAGACTCCAACACTAGATTAAATAATTGATAAGTTTTCAGCTGTAAAAGCCCTTCTTCTCTTAGGAGGAAAACAAAATCTAACACTTAAATTACATCATTTAAAATATTACAGAGCATCCGCACACACAGGATTTCATAGCATGTTTGCAGGGTGTCTCATACATCATTGAAATAATCCTCTACATAAAATAGTTTTTATCTTTTTAGACAACAGAATAAATCCCATTTTAAAACAACAAGGAAGGTAAAAATAATGCACACATTTATTTGATATTTGATAATATCAGATGAAACAAAATTTACTTTGCAAGTTTATATGTTTTGTGAAGGTTACATTCTAAAAACAGAGAGATCCATTAGCCAGCAAGTAAGTTGGAGAAGTTACATTATTCTAATAGAAATTGTGGACCAGTAGGGAACAGATCCTGGACGACCTCCCATATATACAAATGCACTCTGAGTTGAATAAAAGCCTTTCCATTACTTGTGCAGTGCTACAAGGCCTGATGGAATTAGGTCATATTCTCAGTACCAGAGGACATTGATTTGTTGTTATACATATCAGTGTTTCAGAAGCATGTTTAACAGTGTGAAGTTAATTTCAAATGTTGAGGCATTTTTTGTTGTTGTTTGGTTTTCTGGTTTTTTTTGTGTTTGGTTGGGTTTTGTTTTGGTTTTGGTTTTGTTTTTCTTTTTCTTTTTGTTTTTGTTTCATGGCTGGCTCTTTCATTGTATTTATAAGCACATGTGCAATACATAAACAAAGACTTGGTGTTGATTTCCCCCCTGGGGACTGATCCCTAGAAAATGTGGTAACCTACTAGAACTGCCTGTTACTGAAGCTGTTCCTTTAGTTCAAAAAGTAGACATTTGTTCTCTGTGACTTAAGATTGTGACTTAGGATTCTCATTGAAAACTTCACTGAAGAACAAGAAAAAGGTCCCTAAGTATGTTCTTGGCTTTAGGCCCTGATTCCAGAAAGCTTTCAAACACATAAAACACCTATTCAGTGAAGCCTTTCACTTGAAAATACTGTAAGCATTTTTTCAATTTTAGTTGGATCTCAGAGAAACTAAGGTAAGATAGGTATCTCAGGGGGAGGGAAGGATAGCTGAAGAGAGAGCATAACTTATTCCTCTTTTCTAATTTACTTCCAAAAAATTTAAGACAAAAATACCCCTCCCCCTCTCCAAAGTGAAAGACTCACTGTAGTACGATGGAAGTTGAATTTAAAACTCCATATAAAATAATGTAAAAATCTTGTTAGTCATAGAATCATAGAAACATAGAATACTTTGTGTTGGAAGGGACCTTTAAAGGTCATCTAGTCCAACCTCCCCTGCAATGAGCACAGGTATCAGCACAGGCTGGGGGATGAAGGGATTGAGATTAGTCCTGTGGAGAAAGATTTGAGGGTACTGGTGGATGAAAAACTGGGCAAGAGCTGGCAATGTACGCTTGCAGCCGAGAAGGTCAACTGGGTTGTGCATGGTCAGCATGTCAATGGAGGTAATTCTGCCCCTCTTCTCTACACTGGTGTGGCCCCACCTGGAGTACTTCATCCAGCTGTGGAGTCCTCAGTACAAGAAAAACATGGACCTGTTGGAGCGGGTCCAAAGAAGAGCCATGAAGATGATCAAAGGGCTGGAACATCTCTCTGATGAGGAAAGCCTGAGAGAGCTGGGGTTATTCAGCCTGGAGACGAGAAGGCTCTGGGGACACCTTGTTGCAGCCGTTAAGGGGGTAATAGGTTTAAAGTCAAAGGAGGTAGACTTAGATTGGACACAAGGAAGAAATTTTTTATGATGAGAGTGGTGAAACACTGGTGACACACTGAAGCTCAGAGAGCTGTTTATCCTTGTTTGCCGATGATACCAAGCTGTTTGGCGAGGAAGACACACTGGAGGGGAAGGATGCCATCCAGAGGGACCCATGCCAACCTCATGCAGTTCAACAAGGCCAAGTGCAAGGTCCTACATCTGGGTTAGGGTAATCCCAAGCACAAATACAGGCTCGGTGGGGAATGGATCAAAAGCAGCCCTGAGGAGAAGGACCTGGGTGTGCTGATTGATGAGGACTGCTGCTGACATGAGCCAGCAATGTGCGATCGCAGCCCAGAAGGCCAACCGTATCCTTGGCTGCATCAAAAGAAGTGTGGCCAGCAGGCCAAAG
The DNA here is from genome assembly GCA_008711295.1 of Anarhynchus alexandrinus. Classification (NCBI taxonomy): domain Eukaryota; kingdom Metazoa; phylum Chordata; class Aves; order Charadriiformes; family Charadriidae; genus Anarhynchus; species Anarhynchus alexandrinus. The sequence goes on from VUYV01000135.1 coordinate 1,876,332, forward strand.
GAGGTGATTCTGCCCCTCTACTCCACTCTCGTGAGACCCCCACCTGGAGTACTGCGTCCGGCTCTGGAGCCCCCAACATAAGGACATGAACCACGAGGGGCAATGGGCACAAGTTGGAACATCGGAGGTTCCGTTCAAATATACGGAAAAACTTCTTTACAATTAGGGTGAGAGAGCACTGGAACAGGCTGCCCAGGGAGGTTGTGGAGTCCCCTTCTCTGGAGGTTTTCAAGACCCACCTGGATGCAGTCCTGAGTAATGTGCTCTAGGCAATCCTGCTTTGGCAGGGGAGTTGGACTAGATGATCTCTAGAGGTCCCTTCCAACTCTGAAAATTCCGTGATTCTGTGATTCCGTGAACCTGTTGCAGTGAGTCTGTAGGAGGGCCACAAAGATGATTAGAGGGCTGGAGTACCTCTCCTATGAAGACAGGCTGAGAGAGTTGGTGTTGTTCAACCTGGAGAACAGGAGGCTCCGGGGAAACCTTATTGTGGCCTTCCAGTACCTAAAGGGGGCCTACAGAATTGCTGGGGAAGGACTTTTTACAAGGGTATGTAGCTATAGGATGAGGGGGAATGGTTCCAAACTGGAAGAGGGCAGATTTAGATTAGATATTAGGAAGAAATTTTTCACTGTGAGGGTGGTGAGACACTGGAACCGGTTGTCCAGAGAAGTTGTGGAAGCTCCATCCCTGGGGGTGTTTAAGGCCAGGCTGGATGGGGCTTTGAGCAATCAGGTCTAGTTGGAGGTGTCCCTGCCTATGGCAGGGGGGCTGGAACTCGATGATCTTCAAGGACCTTTCCAACCTAAACCATTCTATGATTCTATGATTCTATGCTGCATCCCTGGTAACGTTGAAGGTGAGGTTGGATGGGGCTCTGAGCATCCTGATCTAGTTGAAGATGTCCCTGCTTATTGCAAGAGGGTTGGACTTTAAAAAAATGTTCTTTAAAGGTCCCTTCCAATGCAAACCATACTGATATTCTATGATTGTGTAATTCTATGATTTCTGCAGTTAAATGAATTGGGACAAGCCAAAGAATGTGATAGGCTTGTAAGATTTTCTCTCCTGTGTACTTAAGACATCATAAATATATGAAAGCACACAAAGATAACTGTGTATGGTCTTTCTTGCTCTGTCTTTCCATTCTTTTCTTGGTTTATCTCTCAATTTTTCTGTAATTTAGTCATAATTAACTTTCTGGTTGTACTTAGGATTCGTATTACCATCATTTACAAGCCAGTTCTGCACAATATAGACTATATAAGCTCACTAGTGTTTCTTTTTTTTCAACAACTGTCTATGCTACAAACTTTCATAAAGATGCTTTATTTCAACAAAAGGTATTTGGGTATTTTTTCCATTTTCTTTTCTAAGTCAACAAGTTTTATATTTTTCTGCAAATGCTTTCTCCATCATATGCCCTTGGGTATTTTTAATGGTGTTCATTACCATGATATCTGAGCGCTTAGTAAACTCACATGGCTTTTCTCCCAGATCATGTGTGACTGGAAGGCATGAATATTTCCATTCTACAGATGCAGACTGGGGATGTGTTGCAGACCTCTCCAAAGGGCTCATTATTCAGATTTCATCAGGATTACTGCTTTTAGAGACACAGGAATAAAACGGTTAATTTCATCACTGTTCAAAAGAGGTGTGCACACGGTAAGAAATATGCTAAAGGCTTCCAGCAGATTTTGGTTTGAAGACTCTGTAATTGCAACTTGCAGAACAGTGCTGCAGGAAGAACAAGTGGCTTTTTGCAGCATCTTTCATGTACATAGCTAAAAACTGTCAGGAGTCCACATGCTGTTTGGTTGTTAGATTTAGTTAACCTGGAAAAAGGAAAAACAACAATGGCAACAACAAAAAGAGAATGTGGCTTGAAAAACAGCCTCTCTCTGCAGCAAACATTGGCCACAAATCAGAGTTGATTAACAAAGCTAGAAGTCTTTTCATTGCCTTCCCTGCAAGCCATTGAATAACAGCTGAGGTATTGTACAGCCTAGCATCTATGGCAGCTCCATAAATTCAGCTAGTGAACCCCAACAAGGAAAATGGTTATTGGATAGTAATGGCACATCCATGACCATTCTTTCTCCTCCTTGTTTCTGTGATACCTCTAAAAATTTGTAGCCGCCATGAAAACATGATACATGCTCTACAAGCTCTATATGTATCTTTCTTTTTTTTTTTTTTTATTCTTTAAAGTTTGTGATCAGGTATTGAGAAGATAAAAAGACAAAATATGTCCTCTAAAAATATTTAGAGGAGATATTTCTAATAGCTTTGATATAAACAGTGAAATTCAAGCATTCATTGGAAAGTGTCAGTATATAAATGAAGTATTCACTAGTAATTTGTCTAGCAAGTTGAAAAACTGTTTCTATTCATACTTATTCAGATAAATAATATTATACCAGAGCTAAGCCTTCATAAGTTCTGTCTGTCCTACGGACTCTTCTCCCGTTCTCTTGCTTTCCCCAGAAAAATTCTTGTTTAGTGCAACTTCTGTATGGTCACAGTGAAAGAAAGAGGAAGATTATAAAACACAGGACTTTCTAGAAGTATATGAAAGTAAACACACTAGTAAAAAAACAATGAGTTAATTCAAGAATACAGAAATGGGAAATTCTTTCTTGACTGACAACACAATAACCTACACAGTTTGAAGATTAAAACTTCCTTCTCTGAAACAGACAGATAAAAGAATTTGGCTGAGGGTTTTCTGATACACCTTTCATTGTTTCAGTATGACTAATTCACAGACCTATAAATTATTATATGTTATTTTTGCATTAAAAATTAAAATATATGAAAATATAATCAAAACAATGCTTTTACCCTATTCAGCCTTTCCCCTCAAAAATACAAGTCATATACAAATATTATCAACATTTTCATTCAGAGTTCATTTTTCTCCCTTGTACAAGTCAAATTCCTGAAGTATTTTTATATTTTATCTTTGGCCCTGAGTAATTTACATTGCACAAGGAGGGCTGTCCCACCATCATAATCCTGGAACAAATTTAGATCATATATGCAAAATTAGATTTACTCCTGCATTCATGCAAAAGTATCTGTGTGAATTTATATTTATGTATTTATAACAACGTGAAGGAGAGTTAATTTTAATGAAAAAGCAAATAGTTATTTACGTGAAAAACTGAATTCTGGTGCAGAATCAGAGGTCTTTCAATTTATTTATTCTCAATAAATGAGGAATTTATAAAAGCTTATTTGCATGAGTAATAAAACACATATTTAAATGCTTATATATATGCTTAATTAAATTTCATTCTCTTTTCGTATTATTTTTATCTTGCTTTGTATTTGTGAGACACCCAAATGTATGACACTATGTTGTTCTTTGATTACAGGAACCAAATCTAATAAACAGGGATGATTGCTTCCACAGCAGCCAAATAAGCAGTTTGAAGAACTGATACATTGGAAGATACATATTCACTGGTAATATGCATACATTATGTGCTCTACAGACTAATAACTCTGTAGAACAAATAATTCCTAACAGTTTGAAAATCTTATTTTAAATGTTTTTTAAAATAATGGGAGATGTGAAGATTTTATAATTTGGTTATGGGGAATTCACTAAATGTCATTCTAATCTCCTGAAATCTACTATAATAATAACCTACTGTAGTTTTATATATATACAAACAAATAATTTTCTTAGTTGTATAACACTCTAAGACCTTAAACACATCTTGTTACTGCAGACCAATATCTTATCTTAGAAAACCTCAGAGGTATTTGTAAGATTTTACAAAATTTAATTAGACAGTTGTAACTGATCTTTTATTTCCAAATGTGTATTCTTGAAATAGAGGTATTCCATTAAAAGGTCGTGGTTTTCTTTTTATTTTGTAATATTCATAGTATGGTAGTTATAAACTTTGCACTAAATTCTAGCACTATATACATATTTTTATATGTGTGTGTAGATGTATAGAATTAATAACATTTTATGCATTTACAGAATCACAGAAACACAGTATCACAAATAGTTGAGACTGTAAGGAACATCTGGAGATCATCTAGTGTAATGCCCTCCAACCCCAGTCACAGCAGTGTCAGAGGTTGCTCAGGACCTCGCTCAATGGATTTTACATGTCTCCAGGAATGAAAACTCCACAACCTCTCTGGCCAGTCTGTTCCTGGTTTGCTTCAGATGCCACGGACATCACCAGCCAGTATTGGGGGAACAAGTGTTTTTTATTCAGAATCTTGTTATGGGCAAAAGTGAATGCACAATATTTATGGAACCAGGATTTATTGTTAGTCCAATTAATGTTTTCACAGTCTAATAAAAAATACAGTCAACAGCTATTACTAGTTCAGTTACAAGGACAGTAACAGTCATATACAAATCAATACAGAAAAGCCTCATTAATAACACATTTAAAATTGTTCTGCAATGCCCCCTTCCCATCACCCTTCTCTTTTACTCTGGTGTTGTGGTCGCTCTTCCAATGTCCTTCAGGGGCACAGGTTGATAGTTTCAGTCTTTCCCCAGGTGAATGTGCCTGTTGGAAGGCGAGGATACAACAACTTGGTGCCCTGTGGTCCCCACCAGAAGGAGAAGGATGCCCAAGACAGGTGTGGCCACCTCTCCCTGGGGCTCCCCTGAGGCTCTGGAGGTGCACTTCTCCCCTTCCCCTTGACACAAAAGACTTTCCTCCTCCCACCCCAGAGGTTTGTCATGCCGTTGCCCCTGGCTGGCTGATTGTGCTCTCTGAGTGAGTGGCAGTCAAGTGAGGATGGCAGTTGCAACCAGCTGCTTCTAACCAGCTCAAGTCAGCTTCAACTGGCCAAGGCTGCCTGGTCCCTCTGAGAGAGACCTGCCCTGCCCCTGTTGGGGCTGTACCCCCGGGGTGTGTGTGTGCGCGGGTGCACATGTAGCAAAAGTATACATTACTTCCAAGGAAAAAATGTCATCAATAAAAAAAAACCAACCTTGTAAAATGGAACCAGTCTTGATTTGTATTCCTGAGAAATATCTAAATGTATATTATGAAATTGCAGATGCCTTACTTTAGTTTATTTGGAGCCTAAGCTGGTTACAAAGTTTAAAGGGTCTGAGAATTGTCAAAAAAGTACTTTTTTTTGTTATTATTTTAGTAAACATACACTTTTTTTATCATGAGCAATACTTTTTCCCTTATTTCAAAACATTCTTGTCCTTTAGAGAAGAATTGGCTATTGAGCTGTAGTTGTACCTGAGAGTCCTAAGATGATTCATTCAATTTTGTGACTCAGACATAATTGTACTTTTCCATGTAAGTTTTCCACACACAGCTCTTTTGGGGAAAAGGTTGGCCTCTTGTCAATTGCCATCAATCAAGAAGGTGATAGCAAAAGTTATGTTAAAATATAAATGTCATCATCTTCTACAAAAAAATCTCTCAAGGATTTTGTGATTCACTCAGTCATCTAGTTTTTCTTGCTGACTCTTAATGTCCCTTCCATAATGCTCTGCTTTTTAAACATGTCTCTGCATTCACTGTCAGTGGCATAAAAAAGAAATGAAATCTAAGAGTCACTAGAATATTACAAAAATCAGGCTTTTCAGAAAAGAGGTGTTCATTATATGAGGATATTTCTCTACAGATACAGCTTTCATACAAATAACAATTTGATTTTGAAGCTTCTCCTCACTGCGAATAACACTGACTTTACCATTTTCTTACACCAGAAACTAAGGAGCAGAGCTGTGTGAAACACTTATTTCACACCTTGAACTTGCTGAAACGGAAAATGATTTTGAGGTACATTAGGTTGTGCTAATTCCTTCAGTGAAAAAAAAAAAATTGTATAGGCAGTGATTTTATCATCCCAGATGAATGTTCTGGTCTCTCTGGTATCAACGCACACTACCACCAAACCCAGTAGCATTTCCTGGATTTGGGCACATATAGCAACTGTCTCCTGATTTCAGACTGTGGCGAAAAAAACCCACTGTTTGATCTTTTGATTTCTAAAGAAAGGAAACAGGTCTGGTAATATCAGTAGTGCAGTTTAAAAAATATGAGTTATGGGAAGGACCAGGAGTTGAGTGCAATTTGCCTCAGTAGGTAATCACACAGTATGATATTGGACATCATCACATCAAAAATATAATAGGACAAGTGTATTAACTTAAAATCAATATGTAGAATAAGTAATCTGAAGCTAATACAGAAAATCAAATGATTGTTCAAGATACTTGGGAATTGTAGTTCCAGTTCCAGGAAACAATTTGGATCTTTATCATTAACTTCAATGTATCAAGGGTTTGATATTTAACAAGTAGGAATATGTTACAAAATTAATGAAGCCCAGATCTTTCTCGCTTATGTAACTATGCTACTAGTTATTTGCTCACAGATACCCTTTCATGACGATACAGCAAAGTCTACATTTATTAATGGTAGGATTGATTTTACCTAACCATAGCCATCTAAGGGTTACATGGCTATTCTAAGCTGATCAGCTAGGCTCCTCATCTTGACAGAGAAATTGATACAGATGTCTGCAGTGGTGATTCAACTGATTGAACTAAGTGAGCAAGCTGACTTTCAGAGCTGCCTGTTTCTGTTCTACTGCTGTAGAAACATAATGAGCAATTAGTTCTGGCTAGCTGATTGGCCTTTAGGTGGCTAATGCTGGTGAAATTGGTCCCACCTTCTTTTACTGTAGTTGAATGCAGAATGTGGTTTAGAACCTAGAAGTTCTTTGTATGTGAGGTATCAGCCAAACCGACAGGATTTAGAGTTTTCACATCTACCTGTGCCTCCACTAATAGTTGTTCAGTTGAACAGGTATGAAGTCAAGAGTTAAAAATTTACAAGCAATCTGTTAACTTCAGTGAGCTTAAAAAATCAGAATGGATAAAAAAATGAAGAGAAAAAATGGCATTTGCCATTCTTATCTCATCACATTATAGAAGAGGACAATTATTAGTCCCACTATGAGCTACTAAAGTTCTGATGTGCAAACTGAAAACAAATATGACATGTTTTTCACGTGATCATAACATCCAGTCCTTTGAAGTAGTATTTATCCATCATGAATTACATAGAGTAAATCTCTGTGTTGCAGGATGATTTACTGAAAAATTTATCTCAATAACATTTTTCATCAGTAACTCCCTTAGGAGTTCTGTGTATCTGTTGATGTCCATAGATGTTAACATTTCCAAATAAACCCCAAAAAAAAAGAAGTTTGAGATGGGCAATGAGAATTAATATTTTTACTTAGAAAACATTCCAAGCCATTGTTCTTGCAACAATTATTTTTTTTCATTTTCAATAATAAGAAATACTAAATGTTAGCCAAAAAGGTACAAGTGGGATTAATATTATGTTCCCCTTTCCATTTAAATAACATGTAATTAATACATTGGTCTTGGTTGGGTTTATATTACTTCTTGGAATTTCTTTCTCTTTCAAAATTAGATAACAAATTCAAGAACTACTATTTTATGTGTCTGTATTCTCTCTTGTCTTTCACTATTAGCCATGTTATTAGTAATCAATTCATGAACACGAATTACAGTTCTGTGAATGTGTTGCATAGAAGAAACTAAAATAGAAAGAATTGATGTCTTCATTGTTGTTGATCGAAGTATTTAGAGATCTAATCTACTTAGTTTTTCACTGTTGGAGGCATTCATTAAAAACTTGATCTGATTATGAACTGAACTATCATAAGTAAGTTTTTAAAAAGAGTATGTTGTGGTTTGGGCTGAACCAGCCACTGGGCAGAATAACAGATGCTTTTCCCTACCTCTCTTCAGAGACAGGCAGGAGAGAGAGAGAGAGAGACTTATGAGTTTAGAAGGAGCTAAACTACTTTAATGAAATATTAATAATAAAATAAAAAGAAAATTATGAAATATATACAAAACCGTATCAAGCTCCCAGGATGATGATCACATCACTGGCTGGCACTGGGGAAGTCCCAGTCTGGACTCGGTGACGGACGGGAACTGGATTCCAGATCTGGATTCAAGATTGGGATCAAAGGCAGACGAACAGAGTCCTCCTCGGATGTCGGACCTTGAAGAAAAGAGGGCTGACCCTTTCATCCCTCAGCTTTTATACTGAGCATGAGACAGATGGGATGGAATACCCTGTTGGTCAGTTTTGGGTCACGTGTCCTGTCCACTCCCCCCCTGCTGGTGCAACCCCTCTATGCTTTTCCGCTTCCTACCCTCCAATGGGGCACATAACAAAGTTGGTTGGCCTTGGGTGTTACAGCAATAAGTGTATGCAAGAGCCTCTCTGCATACTATTCCTTGTCATCAACTATAAACATAGGTCTTATTCCTCTGAGAGTGAACATTGTCTGTACAATACGCTGTTAATTTCAGAAGAGGTCTAGCTAAAAAATAAAGTTACTGAACAGAAAAATGATTCTGTTTAACCTCAAACCAGGAAAAAGTAAAAAGGAGGACTGTGGGAACTACTGACTAGTCAGCCTCACCTCTGTGCCCTGTAAGATCATGGAACAGATCCTTCTGGAAGAAATTTCAAGGCATATGGAAGACAGGGAGGTGACTAGACAGCCAACACGGCTTCACCAAGAACAAGTCATGCCTGACTAATCTACTGGCCTTCTATGATGAAGTGACTGCATCAGTGGAGAAGGGAAGAGCTACAGATGTCATCTGCCTGGACTTCTGTAGGGCATTTGATACAATCCTCCATAACATTCTTACTTCTAAATTCGAGAGATAAGGGTTTGATGGATGGACTGGTAGATGGATAAGGAATTGGCTGTATGGCCGTGTCCAAAGAGTTACAGTCAACAGCTCAGTATCCATGTGGAAACCAGGAACGAGTGGTGTCCTTCAAGGCTCCGTACTGGGACCGATACTATTTAATTTCTTCATAAATGACATAGACAGGGGGACTGAGTGCACCCTCAGCGAGTCTGCAGATAGATACGAAGTTGAATGGTGCAGTTGATTCACTACAGAGAAGGGATGCCATCTATAGGGACATGGACAAGCTCTTGAAGTGGTTCCTTGTCAAAGTCATGAAGTTCAACAAAGCCAAGTGCAAGGTCCTGCATCTAGGTCAGGGCAATCCTCAATATCAAAATAGACTGGTGGGTGAATGTGCTGAGAACATCCCTGTGGAGAAGGACTTGGGAGCACAGATGGATGAAAAATTGAATAAGAGCCAGCAACGTACACTTGAAGCCCAGAAACCAAATCATATCTTGGGCTGCATAAAAAGCAAAGTGGCCAGCAGGTCAAGGGAGGTATTCTCCCCCTCTGTTCTGCTCTCGTGAGACCCCACCTGAAATACTGCATCAGCTCTGCAGCCCCCAGTACAAGAAAGACATGGACCTGTTGGAGTGGGTCCAGAGGAGGGCCACAAAAATGATGAGATGGCTGGAACACCTCTCCTACAGGGAGGCTGAGAGATTTGTTTTTGAGCCTGGAGAAAACAAGGCTCCAAAGAGATCTTATTGTGGCCTTTCAATGCTTAAAGGGGGTTTGTAAGAAAGATGGAGAGATACTTTACCAAGGTCTGTAGTGACAAGAGGCAATGATTTTAAACTGACAGAGGGCAGGTTTAGACTGGACATAAGGAAGAAATTTTTTTTTATGGTGAGGGTGGCGAGACACTGGGACAGGTTGCCCAGAGAAGCTGGGAATGCCCTATCATTGGAAGTGTTCGAAATCTGGCTGGACAGTGCTTTGAGCAACCTGATCTAGTGAAAGATGTCCCTGCCCATGGCAGGGCGGGGTGGACTAGGTGGTCTTTAAGGATCCTTTCCAACGCAAACCATTCTGTGATTCTATGAACTTTAAGTCACCAAAGTGGAGCTATTTGAAAATTTCTGTAATAAAGCTTTTTAAACTGAAGCCTTACTTTTTTTCTGGGCTTTTATCTGTTTGGAGAGTTTCTTCACTCTAGTGAAGAAACAAACTTGTGTTGTACACAAGGAAACCCTCAGTTGAGTATATATAATGCATAATTTACACAGTAAATACAGATATTTATGAAGGCTGACAGCATAAATATATGAACAAACAAGAATAAGAGTTTATGTGTAAAAACACATCCACTAATGCATCTGGAATCCAGACAAATTCATAACTTTAAAAAAGGTAGGCTGTATGGTTGTTCCTATAGAGATTTGAATTCTCTTGCTTGTTCATCCTAATTGATCTAAAGGTTCAGACTGACAACCAAATTCCTTCATGTCCTCTAAGCTGTGACAACTGTCGAGTGTCTGTTCCTAGGAAATGCAAAGTTATACAGTATTGTTTAACTCTCATTCATTGTAAGTCATTGATCAGGACAAATTCTAAACTATATAAAAATAAATAAAAAATACCAAAATTAGAGTAGTCACACAAGTATACACACTTTTAAAATATGTTTATACTTTGCTACATACCACTGAAGTTATCAAAATGAGAAGGATGTGCAGTAAAGTGATATTATTAGGCTAGACTAAAAGATTCACTGCTAAAGAAACAGTTTTCCTGTATTAGAAATGTTTTGGTTTGGGTTGTCATTTTGTTGTTTAATTTTTGAAATGTAAACATAGTCCCCATTCTCATTTAAGATTTTTTTTTTTAAATACACTATACATAAAATTTAATGTGATGGAAAATAAACAGTTTATATTAATCAAGCTATTTCAATATTTAATCACAAGACTATTTTTTCACTTTTTAGCCATGTTTTAAAATAATTGGTATACATTACATATAACAAGTGGTTTGCTAAACAGATTCAGAAATAACAAGAAAGAACAATTCAATAATCCTAATTATTTTTCACAATATATTTTCATATTTTCTTGCCTCACGCTTTTCTTGTAACAGATTATCTTGTATTGAATAATACCCTTTCACAAAAAACAAAACTAACAAAGTATTTTTTTAGGCTAAAAAAGGCCTTTCAGCTTTGGCTAGAACAAGCTTTGGCATCTGTAATCCTTGACTGTACTGGGCAGATGGTAACACAACAGGACAGGTTAAGAAGCCAAGCCTATAGTGAAGAGATACCAGCTTTTCCTTCATGTTATGTGATCACCTCACTCTGAGACACTGTGGAGATTCCTCCATGTAAAATGGTCTCTGTGTCTCTGGTTCCTTGAATCACAAGTTGGAATTCACAGCAGACAACAAACAAGTTTTATTAAGGATAGCTGAATATGGAGGACTTCAGGACTCAGAAGATTTCTCCTTACCAGCCCACTACAGTAGAATATAGAGTGAAATTGGGTGGGCTTTAAGGCACAGCAGGTTACTCCATCATAGCACAATGGATGCGTATGTTTCCGTACTCCTAGGTGCAATCGGGGGTGAGGCTGAGGATGTACTCCTGATAAACGCACATATACATGCATGCATGCACAACAGTCATGGCAAGTCCCACAAATAACACAGAGAATGACTTCACTAGCACCCATGTAAACACAGATAGCACTAACATAGACATGAATAATGCTGGTCCATGTTGGGCTTACTTTTAGGCCGACCAGGATTGATCATCCTCATTTTATTGATTCACAAGCACACCCACATTCATAGATCCCTCAGATAATAGGACAAACTTTAAGTCTGTCCAAAAGCTATTCCCAGAACATAGGCCCCTTATGTAGTCACTATCTTTTACCATGTCAAGTTTGCTAGTGGTGACACATACAAGTTTGTGTATATCCTATAGCTGTTTTCCAGATTGTGGTCTCCTCCAGTTTCCCCAGTCCTTGGTTTCCTCCAGGGTAGTTGGACCCTTTGTCAGCACATCTCTTCAGATGTTAGCAATTGTAGTTCATATCCTAGTCTCTAAATAGTCCAACTTGAAATTTGCTAGCTGTTACACACACACATTGAGAGCAGGGAGCTCGGCCATACAGAAAAATCCTGAAAATATGATTCAATGAGGAGACAGGACAGATTGTGTCAATCAAACATAGGACTCTGTCAAACGGGTGTACTGATCAGACAGTGCTTGCAGTCAGTCCATTCCTTTTAATAATTTTCCTTTTGTTTTCCCATGTTGTTCCTCCCTGTTCCACCTTAATCAATCCTTTTCCCTACCTTTTATCCTTACCTGAGACATTCCACTTTAAGTACAGTACCAAAATTCATTTCCTCGCTGTGTTTCATAATAAATCCTATAGCCCTTTAGCAGTAAACCCATTTAGTTTACATGGCCTTTCAAAGAGAGACTTTCTTTCCTTGACTCTTTGGTGAGCATCACACCAGGGATAATGGTCTAATCATTGTCCTTTGATGGTTTTAGGAGTAGCTGATTCAGTTCCTAGGGTTCGTGGCCTGTCATTGTTTGTCTGATCCTAGCTGGGTCTCTGTGTTTAACTGGATTAGCTTTTAGTCACAAATCCTAACATTCCATAAAGAGAGCCAAATTACAATGAGGTGACACCAGAATTTGCTTCATGTTACAGCAATACCTCACCCTGAGACACTGTGGAGATGCCTCTATGTAAAATGATCTGTGGTTGCCATGTCTTCAATCACAAGCTGGAATTTACAGCAGATGAGAATAGTTGTTCTTCATAAAATGCATTTCATACTGGACGTTAGCCCAGTAAACCAAGATTACCATGTTCTGTGACGATAAATCTTACCAAGGAAGACTTGTAGCAGGAATCATGTACAAGGAATCCAAATGAATCACAAGAAAATGTATGTGTGATTCCATGAAAAAAGGAAGATGTTGGAAGCTACTGTACTCCTACTTGAGGAAATTCCTACTTGGAGTGTAGGGCTATCCATTAGATGTGAGTACTAAAATTCAGAACTGTGGGATTGGGTTAAATTCATTATCATTTGGATCCTTCCACAAAGAAAGCGGGGAGCAATATATTTAACCATATGTGGCAGGGGAGAAGAGCAGTCCGGTGATCTGAGCACACAAGGCATGGCTTTTGTGAAAGGCAGAGTTGAAACTTTAACAAGGATTATTTTTAAAAGCTGATAAAGAAAACTTCCGTGATCCTGCCAAAATTCTGAGTAGTGGTCCCTATACTGTAGTAACTAACAATAAACTTAGAGCATTTAAAGTCAAAGAAGATTTCTTCTATCTACACTCCTTTTTCCTATGAGGGATGTGTTTTTGTTAAATTACCTGATTAAGGTTAATCAGAATAAACACAAAGATCAGGGAGCATCAAGAGAACAGTGACAGCCGAGAAACCCTAGTAACCCAATAAGTGCAAACCCAACACTTTAAATTAGCTACTCCCTCAGATAATTAAAGACGAAGGATTAGAACATTGTCCTTGATGAGAAACCTGTCAAGTTGACTCAACTAAACAAATTCTCCTGGAGTCCACACAAACTAAAGAGCATTATTGCCTCAAGGGATATAGGACCATTGTTATTTAAGATGAAATTGACAGTGTGGAGACTAAATGGACCTTGGCATCAAAACACTTTAATCACAGGTATATGCAATTTTTAAGAATTACACAGTTACCCTGTCCCACAGGGGAGATGGCAGGGTTCAGAAAGAAAATTGAGGGGGTCAGTGAGATGATTCCAACTGTGGGGTGCGCAGTCCTTGAGTCAGGCCGGGGGTCCCTGGGGTGTTTCTTTGGTGCTTCTGCAACCTATTAGATCTTTACGTCCTGCTCCTGACTGGTCTCCTGGATTCAGACTAGGCACCATCAGGGCAAGCATGTAGCAGAGAATACCCAGTTCCTCTGGATGGCCTCTTCTGCATCACCCAGAACCTGTCACTGTCACTCATACTCACAATTTGCCCATCTGAGGGGTTCTTGGGAGTCTCCAAATTTACAGTGATTGATGGGTTGTTTAAGGTCAAGGTACTTGTCTATTCTTATAACTAGGCTACTCCCTTGCCTGGTAGGATTAGGTAAAGTTCTTACGCTAACACTGCTGTCAACAAGGCCCAGCTGCCATGCTACGTGGACTTACTATGAGATGAGGGGGCAGCACGTAAGTTTGAGATTGCTAAAACTCATAATAGAATTTTCTAGGGATGTTTATATAATTTAATTTATATAATAAATATTTCTCTATATCATATATAGTTTAACTATATGCAATGCATATATATGCACATGCATATGCATTATATGCACAACCTATGCTATATAAGTATTCATAATTTATATAAATTATATAAATGTTTTTTTAGATACACAACAACTAAAATGCATGGTTATGATTAGGCACTACGGTTATGACATTAATCTGTTCACATGTGGTTACTTGCATGTAGGCACCTGCATATGTGTGAGGTAATGGCTGTGTAATTTGTGGATCCCAGTATATTCCGTAGTTATACAGGTTGCTTAGGAGTCAGCTTGAAGTGGATTTCTTATGAAAATATTACCATTTAAAAAGTAGGTCACTAAAAATTTTGGGGTTTGTAGCATGAGAGTAGTAGATCTGATGTCACAGTAGCAGATAGTTTGCTGGCAGTGTTGTTTTATCTGTATAGTGAGAACTCATAGAACTATTTTTCTTACACTCATCTGCTCATGACAGATGCTCATGAAAACTATTTCCATTATTATCTGGAGGTGACAGTGCTAGCAGTATATCCTTCTGTCCTAACTTTTGCCTCAGTGAATGTTTTGAGCATGTTTTTCTATTTTAATCAGTATACGTCGTTCTCTTCTGTGTGATAGTTTAATGATGGGAAATACCCAAATTGACTCTTTTTGGTCAAATCTTATAAAAAGATGTTTCTTGTTCATAACATTTCTGCTAGCAGAATTTTTTGCAGGAAAATACTGAATAGAATAGAAATACATAGAATATGTATAATAAATAGAACTGATGCCTTCTTTAAACCTATATAATTTAATAAAAAAATTATTTTTCCATACAAATATAAGGATATATACTCTCTTTTAATTCAAAATAACTATTACATAAGGAAAATGAATATTTTTCTATTACATTTTATAAAACATTTTTATGAAAATCTGCACCAAATTTCCATATTTTGAACCAGCTACAAAATCTTACACGGTAAGATTGCCTTATCTAAATAGACTGTAAAAGAATAATTTTATCTATATGTTAGTTACAAAGGTGGTTGATATTTACAATAACGTCATAACACTAGTGCTGTAGAAGAATTCAAATACTTTGTACAGCTTTGTGGAAAACGTATTTTCTCATTTTAGAGCTTTTAATTTTTTTTTTCATAATTTGGTTCTTACAAAACAAAAAATACATACTCCAGCTGTGTTTTAAATTTTTAGTCTGAATGTTTCAAACTTGAAATTTAAGTCTTCAGTTCCTCAAGACTACATCTCTAGACATGAAGATATTCTGACGTAAAAGAAAGGTGTGGATTAAGTAGAAATTAAGCTTTGTGAAACTATCAGAGTGAGGTCCAAGCAAAATGAAGTTCCTTAACGATGTTTATCTGAGTGTTTTGTGAATTACTCCTTCTAAAGGCAATGCCTAGGTTTCTACATATTCAGAGAAGAATATATACACATATATATTTATATATATTATATTTGATGGACTCAGTAGGAGATTCCATATACATTGGTACCTAAAATTAGTACATGAAAGCAACAGAGTCAAACCTTAAATATTCAGATGAAATTACTTTTCTGATCCAACAACTGTATTTATTAAATCAGTGACTACACTTAGTTTACATGCAAATACTTTAGGCACCTAACTGTAAGTGTGTTATTCCAAAACAAATCTCATCACTGGATTACTATTTTCTTTCAAAATAGTAAAAGCAACATTGACCTTGCATGGAGCTAGGAGTATTGGATGCATTGGGTGATTGTCAAAGGAGGATATACATACAAGGATATTTAGTGAGGGAATACTTTCTCATTTAAAACAGATTAGCGTGTAGGTAGCTGGCACTGTGAAGGTGGGATTCAGAGCTCAAAAACACTTCCTGTTCTTAAAGTTCTACATCAATTTTCTTGTGAAGGAAGTGCACACAAAATACCTAAAAACATTGTGATGACCATGCAGTAGGAAAGTAGCATAGCAGCACTGTAGTAAAGACTAAATAATATATAATTTTACAGTAGAACCGTATTAAATTACCTGGGAAAGTTTAACATAGGCATTCTTAATTATTCAGTGCTTGATCTCTCAACTTTGATGATCTTTTCATCTTCCATGTACAAAAGCTGTGTATGATTTTTATTTCTGGGCATTTATACTTTTGTCAGGATGATGCCTTTTCACTGTTGTTGGTAACAAATTCACATCTGTTTAACAGTGGGTTAGTATTTTCCTTCTCTTTCTGCTTGTTGTTTACATACCTGCAGAACCTTTTCTTCTAGTTTTTGACATCTCTGGACAATTTCAATTTGAGTTAAACTTTTGCTTTTCTAACTGCATCTCTGCAAGCCCTGACAATGGCCTTGTACTTCTCAACGGATATTCGTCCACGTTTCCAACTCTGATAGGCTTCTCTTTAGGTTTTGAGCAGACTCAGAAGCTCACAGTTAAGCCAAGGGGGCTCTTGCTCCACCTACCTCCCTAACCTTTAAAGGGGATGAACTATTTTTGTGCTTCCAGGAGAGCATTCTTGAAAAACTCCCAGCACTTGCTAGCTCCTTTATCTTCCATGGAAGCTTCCCATGGAATCCTTCCAAGCTAAGCTCTGATTGAGCTGAAGTTTGCTCTTCTAAAATCTAAAATCTCTGTCTTAGTACAAACCTTCAGCGTGCTCAGTAGGATCCCAAATTTCACTGCAGCCAAGGCTGTCACTAACAGAGATATTACAAAGTAAGTTTTCTTGGTTTGTGAGTAACAAGTCCAGCAGTGCCTCATTCCTAGTTGGCACATCTAAAATTTTTATGAGGAAGCAGTCCTTTACACATTTCAAGAACTTGATGGATGACATGTGAGTTGCTGTATTTTCTTCCAACAAATGTCTGGGTAGTTGAAGTCACCCATAAGAACCAGATTCTCTTGACCCAAAGCTTGTTTAAGTGACCCAAATACTACTTTGTTGACTTTATCATCTTGGTTTGGATGTCAGTAACAGATGCCTACTGTAAGATGATCCCTCTGATCTTGACCCAAAGGCATTCAATATTCCACAATCACCGTAGTTGACCTTTGTACATTCAAAGATCTTCTTAACAGAGTAAGACTCCTCTTCCTCTTCTTTCTTGCCCGTCTTTACGAAATAGCCTATAGCCATCCATCGTGATCCTCAAGTCATGTGATTTGTCTCACCAAGTTTCAGTTAGTTCTATGATATCATAACTTTCTGACTGGGCATGGAGCTCCAGTTCCTCCTGTTTTTTCCCCAGGCTGCGTGCATTGGTATACATACACTTGAGGTAGTTGGTCTTCTGGTTCTCATCTTGTGAGGCAGCTAAGCATCGTTTGTCGCTGCACTGGTTGGCCTGGTTTATTGCCCAGTTTGATGCGAAGGCATGAGCATTCCCACTTGGACCCCACCCCCCAGCTGCTTTAGTTTAAAGCCCACCTCGCCAAGTTGTCCAGCCTGCTGCCAAGGATTCCCTTGCCTCTTCTAGACAGGTGTATCTCATCCCTCCCTAACAGGATATAGTCATCGAAGTATGTCCTGTTGTCATAAAAGCCAAAAACCTCACAATGGCACCAGCCCCAAAGCCAGAAGTTGATTTACATTATACGTCTGTTTCTGGTTGCTCTCTTTCCTCTAACTAGTAAAATGGAAGAAAAGATAAGTTGTTCACCAGTATTTTTTGCTTGCACCCCCAGGGCTTTGTAGTCTTCCTTGATTCTGCCCAGGTTCTGGCTTCTGGTGTCATTCATGCCCACATGAAAGAGTAGCAATGGATAGTAGACCGTGCTCTTGACAAGTTGTGGCACTCTCCTGGCAACATCTCAGACCCTAGTTCCCAGAAAGCGGCATACCTCTTGTGGCTCCCTGTCAGGCTGGCAGATGGGTGCCTCAGTGACTCTTAACAGAGTCACCCACTACGAGCACTCATCGTTTCTTTTGGCAGTAACCACTGTATGCTGCCGGTACAGTTTCCCCTTGCAGATCTTGCTTTTGGGTGTCTACAGCTGTTAAAGCTTCATATCTGTTTATGGTTGTAATGCTCAAGGGATTGGGGACTGAGGCAGGGTCCTGCTTTTGTGGATCACTGGGGTCCAAGGTGCCTCATTCTCTGTGGTGTCCGCCACAGGAGCATGGATCTGAAACCACTTATCAATCTCTGTCTCAGCCCCTCTAATACTGCGCAGCCTTTTGACTGTTTCTTCTGACGTGAACACCTGACACAACAAATCAACTTCTGCACAGCTTTTGCAGGTATTCACCTTTTCTCCAGGAGAAGAAGTAAAGGGTTTATTTACTTGACTACCACTACAAGACTTCAAACAAGCAGTGCAATAAACTAGAAACAGTTTGAATGGCCAGACACAGAAACATTTTCAGAACAAGTTCGTGAATAATTTAAAAATGAATGATACTTAAATAGTAAGAAAAGAAATTAAAACCCCAACTATCAGAAAATGGCAGGAAACAGAAATTTAAAGAATTAGAGCTACAACCCCAAAAATAACTTGTGTGATCTTTCCTTTTATGCACATTTTTTATACATGTTTCTTTTATACGGGTTTTGATACATTCTACACATTTATAAATGTATTCACATGATTTATTTAAAACACAGAGCCATACAATGGAGAATAAATATATAGTTATTAGATCAGCTATAGATATTTGTTGCAAAGATATGTAGCTGATGTGAGATGTGATAAACTGCACAGCTTCTGAATAAAACTAACACTTCCAGCTTTTAAGATTTCCTTACATTCAGCAAATATCCAGTGTTTTTAAAAATATTCAGATTGTTTATCCTCTGTCTCATGTCTGCATCCAGAGATAGGAATGCAGTCCTCTGAACCAGAGATCAGCTATTGATGAAAACAGTTCCATTTTGCAGAGGCCGAAGCTTTCCTCCATGCAAAAGATATAAAATTTTCCTTCCTTAAAGAGAAGCACCCTGAGGTATAACAACATGTTGTATGAAGTGTAAAGACAGAGAAGGAATATGAAATATTGAGGGAATGACTAGGGAATATGCGTTATGAGCTAAAGACAGAAAAAGGAGAAGGAATGCATCATGTTAATTTAGAAAAATAAGGAAGGCCATTGTTAAACGAGGATGGATCCTGAAGGCTTATAGAATTTGATATATTAGACAAATAGTCTATTCATATTGAATTACAGTGAAAATTGAGGATGAATCAACCTAATTTTTTGCCCAGGAGAATAAATGTTTGTAGGAGAAGAGTACACGCAGAATTAGGGTTTCTAATGACTAATGCGCTTGAGGCTGCTGTAACCCTATTCATTTGAGGAATTCTGACTTTACCATACTTCAGTTTTTATTTCTGCAATATTACAAAACCAAATTAATTCTTCTTATGAAAATGTCAGGTTTCTCTACCCCTTCTTCAGCTTAAAAGTGAGTTAGGGGAAAAAAAAAAACGGCACAAAAACTCTGAGTGCATGAATAGAACATTCCCTATGTGAGTAATAGAAAAAGGGCAAAGGGAAGAAAAATGTCTGAATCATTTTTTGTCATTTTTAAACATAAAAGCTGAAAGGTTAAAGTTATGCTTGCCGCCCTTGTTGAACATTTTTTCTGCCTATTTTAATCTATTGTCTGTGACCATTGTTCCTATTTGTTTCTAGGAAATTCTTTCTGCATGTTGTTAGTTTGAAGTGCTGTATCCCATTCTTGCAGAAAAAATTCACATAGCTAAAGCATGAAGTAAGGTATATGCTTCACTTAATTGCTGAATGTTCTAGTTGCTAGAACATGAAGGTGGGATTGATCTATGCAATAATTACAAATAATTGCTCCCTAGTTTTTAAGGCTAATGAGACAAAGTTTTTTCCCTAAGAATATATGTACTTAGAATTATGCTGCAGTTCCCCACTCTTCTTAATATGACATAACTGAAAACTGCTTGTTTTCCCTTCTTTTACTTTCATTTTTCTGGCCATAGCATTTCTTCTGGAGCTAGGGAATTTGTTTCAAAAATTAACCCAACAACAAATTAAAAAAAAAAATATAAAAAGGTGAGTTCTCAGATGCCATGTATTTACAGATCTAGCTCATGAAGCAGCTGCACAAATGCTAGCAGTAGCAGAAGGGAGGTATCAGGTTAAGAGGAACTTCCCTTTACCTACATTTTTGTAAGGTTAAAGTGGGAATGGAATCACAGGTATTGCATCCAGCTTCATACAAACAGGAATCAGTATTTGAATGTTTATCTGCTTTAACAGCAGCCCATATATTTAGTTTTCAAAATGGTCTCTTAGTATAATTTTAGGCTCCCGTTTTTGAAAATTTAATCGTAATTAGTCATATCTTCAAATACTGCTGTTAATTGTGAAAATATCATACCATTTTTGACTGGTATAAGAGTTCTACATCAGAAATATCTGCCTAAAGATTGCATAGTCTGACCTGAAAATAAAACCAGATAACATAAGACCAGTGGGGAAAACTACAGTGAGTGCCACTCCTGTGACAAGCTAGAAAATAAAGGGACATGGTCAAGAAGAGCTGATAGCATGTTTTTCTCAGTGTATGTTTCTGGATGTCAGCCCAGCATTGTTATTTATTTATACATATTACATAAAGAGAACTGAACTGAAATACAGAAAGAATACAGCTTCAAACAAACAAACAAAAAAAAGGTAATATTTTAAGCAATATATAAACAATTCAGTTCAGTTCAAGACAAATAAAAAAGAAAAACTCAGAAAAAGAAAAAGTTTTTTAGAAAATTATTTATAACACAATGGGAGTTAGGGCAAAAATTTCAAAATACAGTAACACAAGGATTTGCATTTAACTAATAAAAATAATAACTATTACATGTAAGTAAGAAGCATATATGGCTAAAAGAACTAAACCAGTAAATAATTAAAAAATTTTACTACATTAGTTTTGAATAGATTTTAGGTTTGATAGACTGATTACTCTCTGTGTTGTATGAATGGTTTTCTCAAAATACCTGTGACCATAGGAACAAATTCAATTTCATGTATATAAACAGTCTTTTCCATCTTCTGTAGAAATAATGTTTTGAATGAGTACTTCTGAGAAATTCAAAAAGATCAAAACTGCCTAGTCTCTTAAGAGCCTTTGTGTCTGTAAATACTGTAATTTTTTTGGCAGAAATGTACTTCGCACATGGTGCTGCTGCAACATAAGTTGAACAGTACTACCGTCTCAAGAGACTTGGAACAATCTTGACTGTAAATCTCAGATTACTTTAAGCAGAAAGATACCCAGCTCAGCTACATTCCCTGAGAGATTCAATGCAGTATGCATATCCAATCATACTAATGTCATTGAATTTCAAATAAACAATTGAGCAGGAAGTTCCCCACAGGTGAAGATATTTTCCTTAACATGTAATGGAGTGAAAGGTAGTATACACATTTTGAATAACAGCTTAATGTTTAAAATATCTACTCAAGGACAATAACTGCTGATTTCTAAATGCTCCTCAATTTGATGGCTCAGACCAACAACTTCTACTTTCTGAGGGGATTTTCCTGAAAACTGTTTCTCAGAACCAGAAGCTGGAATCTTGCTCTCCACTTTACAAATAAGTGCTCCAATCATTAAACTATAGAAATGTACAGAACATTTATAAAGGGCGAGAGAGGTGTTAAATGAGCAAATGAACTAGCAAAAGATCATCTTTAGGCAAGAAATCTCACTTTTGTGAATCCTATTGTGACTGCCAGAGCTATAATTACTAGGCACTAGACTGCCATAATCAGTGTAACATCTTATGAATTAAGATGAGAATCCACTTTCTGCAGTTTAACAAGCAACAGAACAGCCACTTCAGTTTACTGAAATGTTGGCCTTACAGTCATTACTACAAATCTCTAAGCTTGAGTTGTTCTGTGTCTTCCATTATTCTTTCAGTGCACTTTGCTTATCAACCCATCTACCATGACTGCGATGTACATTTTTACTGATATAGAAAGATGTGCCAGCATCTTTCTGACAGAAGTATCCTTTCTGAGTCTCTTAAGTTCATGCTATTCTATGTTTGTTTCTGGTGTTTACGTAAATATATAGTCTTTCATCTATTATAAAGTAACTGTTTCCATAGAAACTAATGAGTCTAATACTATACATAAAATAAAATGTTTCACATACTGGAGGAGTCCTAGTATCTTTGATACTGGCCACATTAATTCACAGCCTAAGAGAAATATACATATATATGTACATATAATGATATAAAAATAAACAATTGGTCTAATTTTACAGGGACAAATGAAAACAACCACAGTCAAAAGCAGCAAAAATTGGGAGACTTACAGTTAATACTCTTGTTAATTATTTTAAAATATTTAATTTTGTGACATTTTGGCTCAATTTTAATTGGTTTAATTTGGACCAATTTCTTCTGAGGTTAAAAAAATATTGATCTGGATGAGATAGAAAGCTGGTATTTCAGATTAATTATCGAAATAATTATATATTTTAAAATAAAAATTTTCTTTTTCCAAGAGGTCTAATTGAATTCCTTATGAATACTGATTTTTACATGCTCCAGGGCAAAATTATATATTATAGTTTAGTATAATGATCAATTAAAACAAAATCAAAGTTATAAAAATATATAGAGTTAATTGAATGAATAGGACATCTGGTTTAAACATTAGATAACATATTATTTATTTTTATGCACAATTTTTAAAAAATTTTGTATTTGTCTTTTTGCTTGTACATGATAATTGCATTGTTCTTCCACAAACTTAGCTGAACTTACAGAAGTGTTTCAGCATCAGCTTCAATTAGCATACTTAAGCTACTCAGCTGTGAATAAATCTGTAACAAAAGAAATGTGCAGATACCTTAGCCTAATGCTTAAATCAGAGGAAACAGTTTTATTTCTAACCTCTTCTATCATTAACAAAGCTTCATTTACAGTACAGCTTTAAATACATGAAGTTGTATATATTTATAAACCTAGTGTAATTAATATTATTGGAGTGTCATTTTTCATAGTTTGGATTCATCATTAGTTTATTTAAGAAGTTCTCATCTAGTGCTACTGGAGGGAGATAGCATTCTAAAAAAGATGCTGTTAAGCAGCATGAAAATCTTTCTTTTGTTGATGGTCTAGACTTACCTTGTTCTTAACTAAAAACTGCTTTTTTGTGCTACTCATATTATGCAAAAAATGAACAGGAAAATTATGTATAATAACTTCTTCAAGTCTCTCCCCCATTTCCCTTTTTCAGGCAAGTACGTGCTATACCTTGTAACTGAGCCCAAATTCACCTACTGCTGACATTTTTACGAAAACTCGTACTTCAGTCAGGCTTACCAGAATGCTGCAGGACAGACAGGTTTAATGTTTCTAGTTAGCCTCTTCACAGCATAGGTGAGCCTGGTTATCAGGCACTGCTCATAGCGTCTGTTCCTGACTTAGGTCAGGAACTTACCTGATCTAAGTCTCATCACAGACTTAGGTCAAATAAGTTGGCTTGTGGTTCCATCCTTGTGGGTCTCACACCAGCGGCACAGGGCAGAGACACAGAGATGAGCTCTGGCTGAAATGCTTGCGTGATCCTGGATGATTAACTGGCATGTGAAGCAGAGGTAATGTCTGATGCATGTCTCATAGGATACAGAAAAGATATACCCAAACATAGGCATTCAAACCCAGTTTTGTCCCATCAACATTTAGCCTTCTGACTGACATGCCCACATTGATTCCATTGGCTCTCTAGACTCCCTCGATAGGTGAAGCAGGGCAATACAAATCTTCAGGGCCCTTCCCATGTGTATCTTAGGTCAACTGAACCAGATGTTTAACAAACTGAAAACAATTACAGAAAGAACTAAAGCACTTGCATTCCTAATTTGGGCATATCAGGGTAAAAATAAAGTATCATAGTTCTGATGCATGACAGGTAGTCAAATTTTTTTTCATTGACAATACCAAAATTTATCTTAAATTAATTTCGTACTTTGTGATGGAGTCTTTCTTATCTGTTTCATTCTCAAAATAGCCATAACTAAAACTCCAGCACCATCACGTTTAAAACTACCCCTTCAAGAAGGTATTCTTAAAAGGTAATGTTGAACTACTACACATTTATACTTCATTTGTGTCTGAACACTCAATCATGTATCTTCCAGGTTGGATTTTTTTTCCAAACACGTTTCCTAGCAAAATACAGAAGGGAATTAATATTGAAATATCTACTAAAACCTTCAGTTTAGCTTTCAGCAATCATAATTCATGAAACACCTGTGTGATTATAAGAGAAATATTTAATTTTGTTTACACAGAAACAGAGCAAAATTTCAGTAGTAATAACAGAACAACAACAATAATAATTTATAATTTTCATTATAGTCATAGAATATTGCAAATTATTCCACCTACAGGAGAAAGAAATTAAACAAAAGGAGATTATCTTAACAGAAAAAAAAAAAACCAAGAAAAAGTAATGAAATTTACTCACTACTCTTTTTTTCTAGCTTGTATTCATTTATTTCTTTTCAAACACTTATTATTAAAATAAGGCATGGATGCTAAAAAAGGTTTTGTTTCATCCACTTATTTCAAATTTTTCAACTTTTTTTCTTTCACTTAACAGAAAAAAACAAAATTTGACCACTGTGAAATTGATGTGACTGACTTATAAGGATAAAAATTGAGGTATCTATATTTTGGAATTTGATTTTACAATGGAGTTTAAGATAAAATCAAGCCACATTTAAAACAAATATTACATTTTTTTATTTTACAATTTACTTGATTTGCTGGAAAGTGTCATTATTCTGGATTTAATCTTTTACTTATTCTTTAAAAATAAACCAAGTTCTTATTTTTCTCTTTTTGAGACCAAATTAAACTGCTATAGCTGAAGAGCACTTATTTAAAGAAAGCTTTTTGTTGCTAACAAGTCTAAGCCCCTTTCCATTTTCTGTAATAACTTTCTCTGTGTGAAGTGGCTTATGAGTATTTACATTGTGTTCTGTTTCTGTTGCCAAAACTACTCACACAATAATTTTCTTTGCGCTCAGTTAAAATTTTTACTTCATTCAGAAATAATTCCTGACCCGAAGAAAAAAAAAAGTTTTTAAAATCTTTCTGCTCTCAAATCAGGAGGAAAAAAACCATCTATAAAATAATCTACATATTTGTAATATGTATGGGTCCATATAACTGAACATATAGAGATGTCCCTCAAGAAAACCAAAAGAACTTGTAAGGATTTTGATTTCCTTGTCTTTTTTTCCTCTTTTTTTATCTCTGCTTGCAATCTCTAAAGTATGAGTGCTGTCTAGCTGAATCATATGCTCAAACAGCATGGTGTGTAGTAACAGTGGTGTGAGGGCAGGGTAAAGTTCATAATTTCTGAGGTTTCATGCTAAACCTTAAGTGAAAAATGTAAAAAATTGTTCTTGAGTAGGATGTGATAGAGATGCGCAAAAACGTTTTTTCATTCACAAGTCTTCTGCTTCCCCTCTTGCACCTTAGATCTGAGTAATATGAATAAACATGAACAAAAACATTTGGCCTTCCAAAATCTGTATTTTATATACACGTAAGCATGGGTGATCACAAACAGAAGATAGATGACACTTCCCCTACCTTAACCATTCACTTTTAATACTGACCAACCTCATTTAGAGATTTAGAGCCTACAGCAGAAAGAATTTTTATGGAGAAAAAGGTTGATTTTTGAGATTTGGTAGTTTGTTTTTTTCTAGGGTGGTTTTTTTTTTGGTCTTTTAAAGCCATGTATAGTATGTGTATACATGCTTACTAAACCCACTAATAGTTGTTGAGCTGGAGACCGTTTAATCTTTGGAGAAAAAAAGGGTTTTTAAAGACTTCCCTGTTCTGTGATTCCCTGACAGAGATATAAGGAGTGTATGTTAGTAAATAGGATGTATTTCACTTTCCTGTTATAGGTATGGACTGAAAAACAGACACTGGAAAAGAAAAAAACTAAGTTCATTCCTGCTGTATTATAATCCTTATCTTTATGCTGAAGAAAGAAAGAAGAGAACAAAGCTTCAGCCTTTGTATTGGCTTAAAGACTAATTAGAAACACAGAAGAATTATTAGAAAATTAGGTTGGTTATTAACTGGCACTTTATTACATGTACATAAATACACATACACATACACAAGCAAACATATGGGACCTGCATAAAATCTAGGCATTCTACCAAGTTTGTATAAATAATATTTTATTACTTAGAAAGGATAAGACATATTTATGAGGTGAGGAAGGGAAAGAAAGACAGAGGTGAAAGATGGATGTCTAACTACTTTATCTAGAAATTGCTCACACATGTGAAAGACTGGACAAGAGAGGAATTTATTCTGGAGTGACAGTTTCAAAACCAAATACAATTAGAATATCACTAGACTGTTTTGCTTCATTTAATTAGGTGGGAGATGGAAACACTGTCATGCCAACTTCATTATCTTATTTATTCATGGCATTAGAGTCCCAGAAAATACTATTATAATCATGTCATAAAAGACATATACTCTCTAAGGCATCAACACAGAAGACACTGACTCAGCTCTGGATCTATACATCCAAATGCAAGTTTCTACAGTTCAGACGTGAGCATCTACAGTTCAGATATGAGCAAGTGCTGAAGATCCCTTACCCAGTCAATGGTGCTCTAATCAGCACAGTCAGTGGAGTCTGGAGACCTATTCTTTTGACTGTCAATTTTAGACTAAAATGGAGTGTTTTTAAGACTGTTCCACATCCCAGCCTTTAGAGTTGAATGCCATATTGCAAAGTGATGATAAAAATCTCCTCAATTCAAAGAACCAAAAATAAATAAAAGGTAAAGATGTGATGAATGGCCTAAATCATAATACATCTATGCCCTTCAGAACAGCAGAAAACATGACAGTATATCCCAGCAGCGATTTACTGACTTAGAAAAACTAGCCAAAACCAATAAAGCCTCCTCTGCACAACATGGTACACCTTTAACATTTATTTTAGAACATGATTTGCCGTGTAGCTCTGCCTTGTAGAAATATCAGTAAATTGGGATAGCTGTATAAGTGTATGCCAGAGACTGTATATAAAAGTTATATATATAAAGTATCTCTGTTTGGCATGGGGTTTTAAGGGTGGAACAGGAAACAGCTGAATGATTTGAAAATCTCATTGTGATATTTAAAAAATGTGACCTGATAAATCATTCTGAGGATATAGAAATATAAAAACCATACCACTAAATAAATAGAAAATTGACTTTGTGACATGACAGCTCCTTTGTGGTTTTTTTTTTTTTTTAATTATTTGCTATCATCATCCCATATGGTAAGTCTCCTATTCTTTTGTTCTCTGAACACTTTGTTGATTTGCTTCATATTTATCAAGGACAACCATGGCCATGGAGATGCACAGGGGCTACTTAGTAACTGTTATATTTCTTGCAAACGTACACATCAATAAGTTGTTCCTTGGCTTACACCCAAATAAAAGGAGAGCTACGAATTACTCAAAAGAGAACACAGTAGATTTTCTCAGTGTTAAATAAAGTTAGGAAGTGTGGTAAGAAACTTTTTATATACCACAAACTCTTTTAAGAGCCTGTACATAAAACTTAGTCATAGACAAATATAAATAAGGTTATAGTAAATAAATAAATTTAAAGTAGCAATCAAGCACATAGGAATAAAGTTTAGAGGTTCAAAGATGAGCGACAACTTGGCTACAACTTGTGAGGAATATAAAATCAACACAAAAACATAAGTAAGAAAAAGATAAAAGAAACTACTTCATTAACCAGGAAGTATAAAAAAGGAAAGATTAGGAAAATAGATAGGGGAAAGATCATTGAATCAGCTGTTATCTTCTGATCTCTAGAATATAATAGCTGAGTTGTGACTGCACAGTGGGATTGTCAGGATATTTAAGGATATATATAAGGCAGGTAGAAATTAGAGAATAACTACATAAATTAGATTGTAAGATGCCTTGGTGAAATTCTAGTATGTAAAGACCTAATTAAAATAATCTTTGAACCACCGATGATGATTGTTCAGCTCTTGCTGATGTTACAGGTTTAGAAGGAGAATCATTGGACCTATGTGTAAAAGTGAGAAAAAGACAACTCTGGAATTAATTAATACCAAGTTACTTTAGCTTCAATACTGCAGAAACTCTGAAAAAGCCTGTGAATATTCAGTTCAATATCTAAACTTAATAAAAATATACAGAGAGGAGAAAAACAGAGCTGTCGGGAGTCATCAAGTAGGGATTTGTCAAGAATTGACTGTGTCAAACTAATTTAATTTAGTCCTTTCATAGAAAACATGGCAGAGCTCATAAAAGAAAAAATAAAACTGATTCACTTTGACTATAGTGGAACTTTACTTCCAAATGACATTTTCATAAAACCCCCTGATGAAGCAGATGAAATAGCAAAAAGGTGGTTGCATAATCAACAACAACTTTACTTGCAGTGCAGTTATGTTATCAGACTGCTTTTCTAGTGGGGATTTACTGGGACCAATGCTGGAACTTGTTCTGTTCAGTATTTTAGCTGTAGTTTAGATAGAATTAGAGAGTGGACTTAAAAATTTCTAAATTACATGAAGCAGTAGGGGTAAGCACTCTGGAGTGTAGTTTTAGCATTCAAAATTAACTTAGTCATATGGAGAAATGGTGTGAAATCAATCAGGTGAAATCTAAAAAGGGCAAGAACAATAGAATAGAATAGAATAGAATAGAATAGAATAGAATAGAATAGAATAGAATAGTTCAGTTGGAAGGGGCATACAGTGATCATCTAGTCCAACTGCCTGACCACTTCAGGGCTGACCAAAAGTTCAAGCATGTTATTAAGGGCATTGTCCAAATGCCTTTTAAACACCGACAGGCTTGGGGCATCAACCACCTCTCTAGGAAGCCTGTTCCAGTGTTTGACTGCCCTCTCATTAAATAAATGCTTCCTAACATCTAGTCCGAACCTCCCCTGAAACATCTATGAACCATTCCCACACGTCCTGTCACGGGATATCAGGGAGAAGAGCTCAGCACCTCCCTCTCCACTTCCCCTCCTCAGGAAGCTGTAGAGAGCAATGAGGTCACTCCTCAACCTCCTTTTCTCCAAACTAGACAAGCCCAAAGTCCTTAGCCTCTCCTCAGAGGACATACCTTTCAGCCCTTTCACCAGCTTTGTTGCCCTCCTCTGGGTGCATTCAAGGACCTTCACATCCTTCTTAAATTGTGGGGCCCAGAACTGCACACAGTACTCAAGGTGAGGCCACATCAATGCTGAATACAACGGGATAATCATCTCTCCTTACCAGCTGGTTATACTGTGTTTGATGCACCCCACAACGCAGTTTGCAATATATGTTCCTTTAATTCAGTTGATGGGCTGAAATGTTTTATATTAGGAGACAAAAAGTCAATAACTTTCGGAGAACTATTGTAATCCAAACTTCATAGATGGATGAAACTTTATTAAAAAAATTATTGCGAAGTAACTGCAATCAAAATGCATTGCAGGATTTTGCAAACCTAATTGATAAGTTTCTGCTAAATTTTCTGCTAATCATTCCCGTTATAACAAATAAAAATATCAATATATCACTAAAATATGATTAGTCATATTAAAGAAATATAAAAATCGATGTTGTATAACATGAGGAAAGAAAATTTACCTAACTGTCAGTAACAATGCTGAGGATCTGCCTGGTAATTATAAAGTATACTGCTCTATACTAATTATTCAAAGCTTTTCTTACCTTGTCAAATATTTAGAGAGTATTCAAATTTCATCAGCATTCCCTAAAATGCATCTGAAAGAATTATTAATGTACTTTTTTGCAAACTTTGCATGTACTCAGGTTCATAACTTAAGTTGGTGAAACTCAGTGGTATATAGGAGGCTCACCTGTATGCTCTGATTGTTTTTTTCACATTAAACTCTAAGAATCTATAAAGTCTATAAATTACAGGCTGCAACTACAGTAACTTTAATTAAAATGTGCTTCCCATTCAGAAAAAATGGACTATGTAAATGTATGAAAAATACTTGCACTAGCTTTGCAAGACAAGTTCTTACTACTTGGACGTTCATATGTTTACCACTAGAAAATCGTTTTTTATTTTAATGGGTTTTTTCCAGGAATAAGATCTTGTGGTCTTTACTGACAAGAATGAAGCTTTTGTGCATGAAATTTTCAGTATCATTGACTTTTTGATGTCTCAGGATAGAGACCTTAGTACAGTAAGTATTCAGAGACGTGGAGTTCCTGCGTGTAATAGAGTTCCCAGTCTTGATACTTCTAAACTTCCTAGCATGGTCATATTTTTAAAATTCTTTTATTTCAATTCCTTTTTTCACTTGTAGAGAAATACAGCCCTTTAGTGTGAGTTATGTTAACACATCTTTTTAAGTATCCTATTCCACCAAACTCATTGTACAACAGAATCTCCTAACAATATGACTAAATCTTACGAGATATTTTCCTGATTTACCTGTTTGTCCACAGGGGTCCATTTGAATTATCCACTCATAGTCAGAAGCCCCATGTTTCAGAATAATTTGTATTTACTTCTTGGCCAGTTTTGTGTGAGGCATGCATATATACAGCTATGGAGGTGGGAAAAAAAGCAAGAAACTAGGAGGATAACAAGCTCATCTGGAATGGGGAAGAAGAAGGGAGGGGGTGAGATACTCCAGTTCTATCACTGGGGTATTTTTCTCTTACATTAGACCAACATTAGATAAAAGAAGCAGGGACCAAACTTCAGACTGTTTGTTTTCCTAGTTAAGCACATCATTTAGGTTATCATTAGAATTTCCAGATTGCTCTTCTCCAGCGCCTATGAAACACGTAGTCTTCCATACACAGTATTAAAATTTAAAGGTGAACAATGGAGACTGAACCTAGAGAGAAGATCCTCTTGTGAAACAGACTCTAATCTGTAAAGGACTATGAATTTGCAACAGCCATTTCGTGAAAAGGTAGTCTGAAAATAAGTGATTACTATGCATCTAAATAGTTCTATTGAAAAGTTACTAAAAGGATGAATTCTAACACCATCACCACAATGTCTAAATTAAGAAGAGGACTGGACCCTGGGTGGTGTCATCTATTGCATTCTATTGGTCATCTCTAAGCATGTTGTTCAAGGAGTGAGAACATTAAGGCAATTCATTTCCTTCCTCAAACAGGGAGGATTTATATATATATATATTTATACTTGTACACCAGTTTCTTTTAGTTTGGGTCAGAACATAGTTTCTGAAGCAAATCTCCCACATTTTCTCAATTACTGTGCTACTGTACTTTGATTTGCACTGCAGATTCATCTTGGAGCCTGCAAACTGCATTTCTTTCAGTTGAATATAAACTAGGACTAAGCTGAATGGGCTCCAACCATCCTTTTATTTGGATCAAGCTAGTCGCAGATAAAAACCCTTTGAGGGCTTATACTCTACCAATCCACTCCTATCACACTGCACTATTTTCAGTGTAAACAGGGCCTTAATGTATTGTATATCCCTTGCCCAAATTAAGTAAACTTGAACTGACCTGAAGCAGGCTATTCAGAAAATAGTATTACCTTAAGAAACATACAACAGGAAAGATCGATCTGCTTTAGATTGGGGCATTTTCAGATACTGCAAACACAGGGGCCACAAAAGTCCCTAACATGGATACTTAAATGCTTTCACGCTTGAAAATAAGAATACGCATGCTTAAGATTCTTGCTGAACTGGGAACCCTACAGCCTAGCACCTCCATTATCAGTTAAGTTAAATGAAAGAAAGAAAGAAAAAAAAAGCTACCCAGCTACCCCACCTCCCCACCTCCTTTGATATTGAAGATTGTAAACCATTTAAATGAATATTAGATGTTGTTTCTGGTACTGTTTACCTCAGCAACCTGAATACATTCTGGATGTCTTATTCCATCACAACAGGTGTTTTATGAGATTCCCTGCAGCCACAATGCAGCCATGGGTTTGATGCAATTTATCTCACACTAGGATTAGAAATACATCGAGGTCAATTTGATAGGCTTTGAAGTCCAGAGAAGAGATGATATTTCCTGCACTTTTTTGTAGTTTTTAATAAGATTTAGGAATCTTGTGTCAATATTGCTATAAATACCAACTCAATTTCCTTGCAGTACTGATAACCTGGTGAAAAGATTGTACTGAAAAGGAGGTCAGAGTGATACATAGGGGTAGTCACAGCAATCATTGTATGTGAGTACATGACAAGAATTTTCAAAAATTAGCCATAAATTACCCACTTGACTAAACAATATAAATGAACCTTGGACATTTTAAAGACCCAACTGAATAAAGTCCTGAGCAACCTGGTTTGATCTCATAGCTGAACTGCTTTGAGCAGGAGGTTGCACTTTGGCTTATGAAAACCTGAAATACAGAGAGGAAATGCAGAATCTAAATG
Organism: Anarhynchus alexandrinus; assembly: GCA_008711295.1. Lineage (NCBI taxonomy): Eukaryota > Metazoa > Chordata > Aves > Charadriiformes > Charadriidae > Anarhynchus > Anarhynchus alexandrinus. Next base: position 1,908,798 of record VUYV01000135.1, read on the forward strand.
CAGAATCCCTCTATTTGAAACAAAGTGAAAGAGTCTAACTTTCCATTTACTCCTGACTCATACTGTTGTGAAAACCATCTCTCTCTGACATTTAATCCTATATATGGTACTAAATGCACAAAGAAATGTCATATGAATATTTAGTAATGTTAATATTACAAAAAGTGTTTGATGCACAGCTTTAAACCAGCTGTTATCTTAATAAAATTTTAGAGTACATTTATATTTGGTAAACCGATAGTATGTGAAAGCAGAGAAATGAAGGGAATTTTTTTGTTTGTTTGCTTGCTTTTGGTGCTTTTTTTGGTTTGCTTGCTTTTTCTATTTTTCCTTCATAAACTACCAGAGGCCAACAAAAATGTAAAAGTGACAGTAAGTTATACACTAATATTCCATTACGGGACATACCGTGGTCAGGCTCTTTGGTGTAAACACAGTTACCCATTGCCCTCAGCTGTTCTGAATACTTACAGGTATATAAACATAATATTTATTTTAAAAGTTTTATAAGAAAGGAGAAACATTTTGTATTGGCAGACAATACTTTTCATTCCTTTTTGAGAAATATGCAGAGGTATTCAGTACCTACAGCTCCCATGCTGAAATAGTTTTTCATGGTGTATTTGTGTGCAGGGATACCAAGGGAACTAGGCAGAAAAGACACCAATGTTCAAGAAAAGGTAATAAAAATGGTCTTCATAGATCTTTTCTTCTGAAAAAAAAGAAACTCAAGCTTTCATGAATACAAGCTTTATTTTTTTTCAGTTTTGTTATACATAAAATCCTTCTATTAAAAAAAAAGACAACTTCACTGCACTAGTAGACACTTCTTCCAGGTTAATATTCTAGTTATTAATATTTTTACTGCATAAAGTGATACTTCTGTTCTGCTCATTAACACAGGTCCAAAGGGTGAGTTCAAGAACTTATTCACAGTTCTTCATTGTTATCTCAGTCCTTGACTGTCTTCAGGAAATCTCCAAGTAACTCTCCAGAACAAATCTGCTTTAAAGGTACTTCTTAATGGAATAGGTACAAGCCAAACAGGGCCATTTAGCCTCAGGGTCAGAGTGTGGTTCTAGATCATCTTTTTTTTTAGCATTATATACTTAACTTAACAAAATATTTTAGTATTTCACAATTCATTTCAATTTTTCTTTTGTTTACTTTGTTTTAGGGAGATGTGACATCATTGGTGCAACATATAGAAAATGGGCTTATGTAGGAAACTGTTCATATGGTCCAAAATGGGGAAAAATTATTCTTATTAAAACAGACATCTAATAGCAATAGCGAAAAAAATAAAAAAAAAGAAAGTCCAATAAATGTAGACGTTCAAGACTTAAAAAGAAATAAAAAGAAGAAATATATTGGTTCTGACAGACTAAAGACCTAATCCAGAATTCTCTATTCTAAAGTAAGACATGGGAGTAAAAATTACAAAATGGCAAAAGACTTTCCCAGTTCTATTATGCTTTAGCAGGATTAACCTTCACTGCAGTTTGCCTGCATTAGCACTTCACGCATTTTCCTTCCTTGGCTTCTTCATATTTGTCTGAGCAGCAGAAAGATAAACCATGTGGTTTCCAAGCCTCCAATTTCCCCTCCAAAGTGCTTCCAGCACCAGATATGCAAGTGTACAAGGATTTTATTTATGAGAGCCAACAAGCAGTCCCTAAAGAAGCTAAAAAAATAAGATTGCATTAGGCTATGTGGAACATATTCCAGCTGCATTCAAATCCATAGAAAAGTGGATTCCAGTCTTATGTGAGCCAAGAGATTAGATGCCTTGCTCAGGAATAGGGATACATGGCTTTTGCACATGGTTTGAAGGTTAACAGATGAGATAGTAACATACTGGTTTTGGATGGGATAGAGTTAATTGTCTTCATAGCAGCTTGTATGGTGTTATGTTTTGGATTTGTGACCAAAACAGTGTTGATAACACACCCATGCTTAAATTAATGCTGAGCAGTGCTTTCACAGAGTCAAGGCGTTTTCTGCTTCTCACTCCGCCCTGCCAGTGAGCAGCCTGGGGGTGCAAAAAAAAGCTGGGAGGGGACACAGCTGGGACAGCTGACCCCAGCTGACCAATGGGATATCCCATACCATATGAAGTCATGCATATGACATATGGATCACGTACTATATGACATTGTGTCCTGGGGGAAGAAGGAAGTGAGAACACAGGGAGCTATGACGTTTTTCTTCCCAAGTAGGCATTAGGCGTGACAGAGCCCTGCTTTCCTGGAGATGCCTGAACTTTTGCCTGCCAATGGGAAGTAGTGAATTAATTCCTTATTTTGCTTTGCTTGTGTGTGCAGCTTTTGCTTTACTTATTAAATTGCCTTTATCTCAAGCCATGAGTTTTCTCACTTTTACCCTTCTGATTCTCTCCCCCATCCCACAGGAGGGGGAGTGAGCAAGTTGGGGGAGCTTAGCTGCTAGGTGGCTTTAAACCACAAAACCTCTTTGTATTAGATCACCAGAAAATAATTTCAGTGATCCAAAAGTCTTCCCATCTTAGTGATCTGGAGTTTAGAGAAATATAGGTTCCCGCACAGACAGGAAGCAGAAATCAAAATAACATCCTCTGGAGGCACAGAGGAGATGCAGCCCCTTTCCATGAAATACATAACAAAATTAAGCAGTTTGGATCATTCTTCTGAAGGCAAGTACTTAGCTTTTTGGCTTTTTAAAAACTTTACTTTTAAATCTAGATTTTGTTAAGTGACACTTGTTATAGAAACATAGAGATGCAAGAAAGGCTGCCATCTTTTGAATAGAATTGTGGGAAGCAAAGACAAGGTGTTGAGAAATGTGAAGTAAGCTAACCAAGTAACTGATATGAGTTTGACTTTGAACATAATGAGGAACTACTGAAATGTTTCAAATGTTATGGGGAGGGAGGTGGACAGAATGACAGATAAGAGAAATATTTTTGGCAGCAGCTTTTTGGACTGCAAAGACCTGGGAGTATGTTTAGAGAAAGAAAAAAAGATAAAAATATGCAGATATTTTTGAATTAATGCAAGAATATATATTATAAAATGAAGTTATACCTATAATCAGAAAAAAAAGTACAATGATGGTTAGACTGCTATTGTGCACAGATCATTCCTTCTCTTGCTGACCAATATTGCCTTATTCTTTCTGAGTATTTCCTTATCTGTCAGAGTGCATCTTTTATCTCCTGTTCTATATTGAACTTATAAATGTCATGAGGCAAGGATCATCCATCTGTTTTCTGCTTGCATGGCTGTTTTCACTATAAGTTCCTGATACAAGATTGGGCTTTTTTCGTGTTATAGTAACACTCATACTAATAGATTTGTCAAGAATAAATCAAGCCAACAATTTTAAATTCTTTCTTCAACACAATTTCCGGTTTAGTGGATAAGAGGAAAAGTGGATGAGACCAAACATACCTGGTTTGGTTGGTTGGTTGGTTGATTGGTTTTGTTTTTCATGGCATCCTCATAAGTAAACTTAGAAAATGAGGTCTAACTGGCACAACAGTAAGATGACTGTATAGCTCACTAAAGACCTGCACTTAAATGAGTAGTTAACAGTGCCTCACAAGAAAGTTATTGTAACATTTCAGATGAAATCCAGTACATCTAAGAGGTTCAATTAAATAATTTAATGAAAGATTAGATAATACAATAAAAAGGGTGCATATAAAATCTATTGGTAACTCGGAGATGGAAAAGGTTGCAGTTTCTGAGGACAAAACTAGAATTTAAATCATCTTGATAAATTGGGGGAATAGTTTAAAACCATTAAGATAAAACTCAGTAAAGACGAGGGCAAAGTACTATGTTCAAGGAAGAAAAAACAAAGGCATAATGGGAAAATGGGAAATAACTGAAGGAAGCTCAAGTAATATGATGGGTGATAAACTGGATCAGCAGTGTGATCCTGTTGCACAAAAGTCAAATCTCATTATTATGTATATTTAAAAGAATATCATATGTAAGACAGATGAGTGTTAAACATGTAGCTGAAATTTTAGTTTCAGTTTTTAAATAAATTCCAGAAGAGATGATTGTATACAAATGTGTACTTTAGAATTGAGAAGTGATGAGGTGTAGGAAATTATTGAAAGTGATATTTTAAAAGGATGGTTAAGGGAAGTCTTAACACTTTTCATTTGACTGTGATTGTTTATTTTTATGCAGGAATAGATAGGACAAGAAATAATGTGTGTAATTATCAGGGAGTTGGAAATTAAACAGTTAGAAAACCTTCTAAGCATAAGAATTTTTTCATGTTCCTTAGTTTGAATATCTATTGTTGCTGTATTTAAGGGGAGGGTAATGAATACCTGTCAAGCCATGTGAAGTGTACTTTATCTCTCTCAGAAATGGAAGAAACTCCAAACACTTGGGACATTTGAAAACTTGTTTGGTTTGGTTTTTTTTTTGTTTTGTTGTTTTTGTTTTTTTTTTTATAACTGAATGCTTGTCTTTGGAATTAAGAACAAAATAAAACAAAAAAGCTTTTGAATATGAAAATTTTTGAATTTTGAATATGAAAACCTTGAAGATGAACACTTGTTAAATGATAACATAATACCAAGTAGAGAAACTCTTTAGAAAACTATGAGATAATATTATACTATTAAATGTGGACACATGGTTCAGGACGCTCCTGACCTCCAAAAGCGTGGTGATTAGAAGAGTATTCTAAGACACTACACATATAGGTTTGTTCTGTTCACATACCATCTGTTACTGTTCATTGTTAAAGACAGGGCAATGGAACGTATCAAGCTCTCCCTGGGGGTGGATGAAGAGCGAATTGAAAGCTTGTGGGTAAAGATTGAGGGGCAGGCTTATATGAGATACACTGCTCAGGCCAGCTCTCGGGAGTCCCAGACTTTGCAGGTAACAAAGAAAGTCTGGAGGAAGGAAGACTTTCCCTTGGTTGAAGAGGATCAAGTTAGAGATCAGTTAAGTAAACTGGATATCCACAAGTCCATGGGGCCTGATGGGATGCACCTGCGAGTGCTGAGGGAGCTGGCAGAAGTCATTGCTGGGCCACTCTCCATTATCTTTGAAAGGTCCTGGAGAACAGGCGAGGTGCCTGAGGACTGGAGAAAAGCCAATGTCACTTCAGTCTTCAAAAAGGGCAAGAAGGATGACCCAGGAAATTACAGACCAGTCAGCCTCACCTCCATCCCTGGAAAGATGAAGGAACAGCTTGTTCTGGGCATCGTCTCAAAACATCTGGAGGAAAAGAAGGTTATCAGAAGTAGTCAACATGGATTCACCAAGGGGAAGTCATGTCTGACTAATCTGATAGCCTTCTACGATGGCATGACTGGATGGGTGGATGAGGGGAGGGCAGTGGATGTTGTCTACCTTGACTTCAGCAAGGTTTTCGACACCGTCTCCCACATCCTCATATGCAAGCTTAGGAAGTGTAGATTAGATGAATGGACAGTGGGGTGGATTGAACAGTGGCTGACAGATAGAGCTCAGAGGGTTGTGGTTAGTGGCACAGAGTCCAGCTGGAGGTCTGTAACAAGTGGTGTTCCAGGGGTCAGTACTGGGTCCAGTCCTGTTTAATATATTCATCAATGACCTGGTTGAAGCAAGTGTACCATCAGCAAGTTTGCTGATGACACAAAACTAGGAGGGGTGGCTGACATGCCAGAAGGCTGTGCCGCCATACAATGTGACCTGGACAGGCTGGAGAGTTGGTCAGAGAGGAACCTTATGAAATTCAACAAAGGCAATTGTAGGGTACTGCATCTGGGGAGGAATAACCCCATGCATCAGTACAGGTTGGGGGCTGACCTCCTGGAGAGCAGCTCTGTGGAAAGGGACCTGGGAGTCCTGGTGGACAACAGGATGACCATGAGCCAGCAATGTGCCCTGGTGGCCAAGAAGGCCAATGGCATCCTGGGGTGCATCAAGAAAAGTGTGGTCAACCGGTCGAGGGAGGTCATCTTCCCCCTGTGCCCTGGTGTCCAAGAAGGCCAATGGCAGCCTGGGGTGCATCAAGAAAAGTGTGGTCAACCGGTCGAGGGAGGTCATCTTCCCCCTCTGCCCTGGTGAGGCCACATCTGGAGTATCATGTCCAGCTCAGGGCTCCCTGGTTCAAGAAGGACAGGGAACTGCTGGAGAGGATCCAGCAAAGNCGATCTTATCAATGCTTATAAATACTTAAAGGGTGGGTGCCAGGGGGATAGGAACAGTCTTTTTTCAGTGGTGCCTGGTGATAGAACAAGAGGTAAAGGGCACAAACTTGAACATAGGAAGTTCCATCTTAACATGAGGAGTTCCATCTTAACTTCTTTACTCTGAGGGTGGCAGAGCACTGAAACAGGCTGCCCAGAGAGGTTGTGGAGTCACCAACTCTGGAGACATTCAAAACCCACCTGAACACCATCCTGTGCAACCTGCTGTAGGTGAACCTGTTTTGGCGGGGGTGGGGCGGTAGTTGGACTAAATGGTCTCCAGAGGTCCCTTCCAACCCATATAATTCTGTGATTCTGTGATTCTGTGAAACACGTTGACCTTCTATATAGGGTATATTATATGGAAATATAATAGAATAAATATATATTTAGGGGTAAACATGCACAAAACTAATTTTAACAGCCCTTGCCACTCGGTTATTGAATGCACGTTACCTGGATGTTTTCATTCCTGTTTGGACTAGCTCATCACAAGAAAAGTGTGAGGTTGACTATTGTGCAACATTCTCACCCTGCATAATGACAATTAATTGTTTTCCCTATTTACCTAGTATAAATACTAGGACCTATTTTTGCAAGCTAATATAAATAACATTCAGGTTTTTATTCGTCTGTTAAAATATTATAAAGTATAGCTCCATTTTAATAACATGTGTTCATTTCAAGTAAAGTTATCATGCGTACCACTTTCTTTTGGAGAAATCATTCTGAAATCACTGGAACAACTTGCAGAATAAGAAATAATTTGAGTCTGACTTAAGGAAAACATAATATTAAAAGATAAAATTTCCCTAGAGAAAATGAACAAGCAAACAACCCAACCCAACCCAAAAAAAACTAAATGTTTACATTTAAAGTAGTGTATTTGTATCAACCTAAAAATAGTTTCACTTGAATAGAATGTAATTCATTAAAAGCTTTCTCAGCAACTCCTTTCAGTTAGGAATAACTGCTTGCTTTCATTCTGCTCTGACAAATCAGTTCGATTTCTCGTTTTATTAAAAAAAAGTCAAGTGATTGTTTTTAACAAACTTTCATTTATTTGAATCTGGAGTGCAGTGAAATTTTGTGTAACCGATTTGATACAACAACCTACAGTATAAATTTTAGTGAAAGAACATATTATCTGCAGCAACCACAATAACAAAAAATAGAAGAATATCCACAAAAATAAATGTTAAATGCAAACCTTCCAATAGAACTAAGCATTTATATAGCCTACTGGTTAAATAAGTAGGGTAAGATTCTTAGTCACTGGTGAAGGTCTAACATGTATTATGGTGCCTAGATCTGAGTTTAAAGGAAGTTATCACATAAAGAAAGAATGAATAATACATGTCTTCATATAGCCTTGTATCCCCAAGGAACAACTGTCTATACCTGTAGCAGAAGTGCTGGAGAAGATGATGGATACACTAATTATATAAATCTGTATCTTTTGCCTAGTAGAGCTGGCAACAGAGAAAAGAGTGTAGAAAAGAGAACAGATTGATACAGAAGAAAAGATAGTCAGTATTTTGAAAAATGAGGTGATAATCTTAAATTAAAAAAAAAGTAAAACTACTTATGAACAGTATCAATCACGAAATATTTTTGTGTTTTTTTCCAATCTCAGATAAGTTATGTAGAATAACCCTAAAGAAAAAGATTTATTTAAGCAGATATGCCTGAGAAAGCAGTCATTATCATGTATTGGTAACTGGATGATGCTTAATATCGTTGTTCAGGACCAGTTTTGTGTGTCTTGGTTCTTTAAACAATTCTCCCTGAAAAGATGAAGACCAAACATAATTTACATAACATACTTGCTAAAAGAGGCTGTTCACTCAAAAATGCACTCTGGTCTCATTCTTAATAAATGTCCTTTAAAGCAATATGACCAAATAAATAGATGGATATTTGGAAAGGAGCTGTATATTTTGCAGTGTGATTTATGCTATTAACACAGGATAAAGAAAACTACACAGAAAAAAACCCCAAACCTTTCTAAAATGACACTGGATTTATAAGCAAATCAAAATTATATTTACTTGTTAATAAATAATACAAAATTTAGTATATGAAGTTCATTTTTGAAGGCATTTATACACCTGAGGTGAAATTGTTGAAAAGAACCTAAGGAAGGGAATATTTTTTAATTTAAATTAAACTCTTCTTTAGGCAAAAGTAGCACAAGTCTGACATTGTAACACGAGATTCTCTAATACTGGGACTACAAAATGACTTAATCTTAAAACAGTAGTTCTCCTAAAGAAAACAGTCTCAATAATCTTCTCATGAGTAACTGTTTTTTTGCCCTATTAATCAGGTTAGTTAATTCTTGTTAGGAGTAATTTATTTACCTAATTATTTTTAATATCCATGATTTGAAGCATTCTTTAGAAAATTAGGGCATGTAGTGACAGGACAAGGGGGAATGGCTTCAAACTGGAAGAGGGCAAGTTTAGATTGAACATTAGGAAGAAGTTTTTCACTTTGAGGGTGGTAAGGCACTGGAAGAGGTTGCCCAGAGAAGTTGTTGAGGCCCCATCCCTGGAGGTGTTCAAGGCCAGGCTGGATGTGGCCTTGGGCAACCTGGTCTAGTGGGAGGTGCCCCTGCCCATGGCAGGGGGGTTGGAACTCGATGTCATCTTCAAGGTCCTTTCCAACCTAAACCATTCTATGTTTCTATGATTCTATGAAATTTTCAGTGAGGTCATCTAGCCAAGTAGGTCCCAGTACTCCTCCTGTAAAAAACAACAAAAACATCTACTATTTTTTTTTTAATAATTCTGTCTTGACCATAAGAAAAAAAAGTGTACTTAAACATCATGAAACTGACTTACTTTAAGTTGTTTAAGTGAAAATAGTACCCGTAGAGCTAGGTAGAATATATTTATTTTTTATTTTTATGCATTTCTCATTCAGTTTCTCATAATTCAACATTTTCCTTTACTGGGCTTCTATTTTTTTACAATAACCTTTAAGGCTTAATTTCAACTTCCAAAAAAAATAAAAAAGAAAAAAAGAAAAAGAAGAGGAAGAGAAACAGTTGATTTCTTTTTTTTTTTCCTTTTTTTAATCTGACATATTCTGTAAAGATGCTAAGCATTCCTTAGCAATGTGGAATAAGTTATCTCAGTAAAGACTTTAGGGATGATTCTTGTAATATTTATTAACAATACTAAATTTCTTTTCCAAAGTTTAAATGGAAAGTCCATCTACTTACTTATAATAGCAGTATCAAATCAATTAGACAGATTTCAGAAGTGGACAAACCATCTCAAAGGGAAGGACAAACTAATCCTAGAAAGGGACCCAACCATCCTAGAAGTGTGAAAGCAAACCAAACCAACTCCAAAAGTGGGCCCAAAGAAGGAACAGTAAGATACCAGACAGAGTTTCACTTCAAAGATGATCTGTGTCAGAGTCTGGCATCAGCCAGGCATCCCCAGGGAGAATCCAAGATCTTGTAGAAAGTTTATGTGGAAAATTCAGCCTGTTTAAAAAAGGGAAAGTTTGTGCAAGATGAGAAGTTCTGGGGGAGAGAGACTCCATTTTGGATAAAAATTAAGTCCCTTTTATATAATAGAGACATGAGAGGGCGTAGGACACCACCACTTTGAGCAGCCAATAGATGCTGTCAATATCTATTTTTCACCAGTAACAGAGAATAATTGATGACATTTTCTGTTCTTTCAGACCAATTTTATTTTCCCAGACTGTTTTACACCTTTTTAGATGAAAAGCTGTGTTACAGTTTCCTGGTTTTGAGCTTATGGATAGCCTCTCAGGACGTCTCCAGTTTCTAGGTACCTGGGCTGTGCTTCAAAAAGGCCGGCTGCACCTCTCAAGGATGCTTCTGGTTCACAGGCCTAGTTCCCAGGCTCAAAGACCCCAGCCTGGCAGGCAACTTCACTGTTAGTATTTTTCAGCAGGTATTTTCTTTTCCTCAGTAATTTTCCTTTCTAACCACAGTGCCTTTCTGGCTATTTACATCATAAATGTATGAAATATACTTGATAAAAATAACAAGCTTCTCTTAAACTTCATGAAATGTTATTATTACACTTGTTTTACAGTCAGGGACACGTAACATCAATTAGGAAAACTGATTCACAGCAAGGACTAAAGAGGCATATTTTCCAAGTTTTAATCTTGTACGTCAAAGAAAGATCCATGTGTTCCATGTATTGAGAAAGTTTCTCAATGTCAATGAATTTTTTACTTCCTTTTATGGCTTTATATGTAAGAGCTTATATGTAAGAGTCAAGAGTCAATTTACATGTGGTGTCATTTCAAAATAGAAGACTATTAGCTAATATTTTGCTGTAAACAACATAAGGAATGGTATCAATGTCATGAGGAAAGTGGTAACTTTGAGAATATTGCTTGGAACATTCCATTTGTGTCAAAAATATATATGCACATACACAAAATCCCCAAAACAAGACATCTGTGAAAGTAAACAATTAAATGAAGATACTTACTTGAGTTTGGCCCGTTCATGGGTTTAATATAAATCATTTTTGGGACCTGAATTTTGAAACTACACAGACAAAATCTATCTTAGTTTATAAAACATGCTTATGGAAATTTCCACATTTTTGGGACCTACAAGCTTTTTCAAAGCTGTATTCTCTACAGTATTAGAAACTTACTGTGTTGATTGAAATGTAAAAGTGTATGCTGCTTCAGAGAATGACAAGATTACCATTTCACCATTACTACATGATATATATTACCCCTTTATAATGTATAAACAATAATCATTTTGCCAGTAAAAAAAATGCAGAATCATAGAACAGATTGGGTTGAAAAGGACCTTTAAAGGTCATCTAATCCAACCTCCCCTGCAATAAGCTGAGACATGTTCTACTAGATCAGGTTGCTCAGAGCCACGTCCAACCTGACCTTGAATGTTTCCAGGGATGGGGCATCTACAACCTCCCTGGGAAACCTCTTCCTGTATTTCACTACCCTTATTGTAAAATATTTCTTCCTTATACCTAGTCTAAATCTTCCCTCTTTTAGTTTAAAGCCATTGCCCCTTGTCCTATTTCAACAGGCCCTGCTAGAAAGTTTGATCCCATCTTTTGTGTAGGCCCCCTTTAAGTACTGAAAAGCTATGACTTTTCAACTATCATGGAGAGTAGCTTGGCAACTACATTAGCCAATTCCCTCAGAACTCTGGAATACATCTTGTTAGGTCCCCTAGACTTCTGTATGTTGAGGTTCCTCAGGTAGTCATGAACCTGATCTTCTCTTACAGTGGGAGGGACTTTGCTCCCCCAGTCCCCATCCTGTGGTCCAGCCACTTGAGAGCTGTGGGGAGAGAGGCTGCCAGTGAAGACTGAGGCAAAAATGTTTTTGAGCACCTCAGCCTTCTCCTCATCTGTTGCTACCAGTTTGCTATTCTTGCTCCTTGGGGGGCATACGCTTTCTTTGACTTCCCTTTTTTGGCTGACATACCTGTAGAAGTCCTTCTTATTATTCTTTGTTTCCCTTGCCATGTTCAGCTCCAGCTGCACCTTCGTCTTCCTGACCCTATATAACCAGGCAGTGTTCCTATACTCTTCCCAGGATACCTGTCCCTGTTTCCACTGCCTGTGCATCTCCTTCTTATCCTTTAGTTTGACCAGCAGGTCTCGACACAGCCACACTGGTCTCTTCCCTTCCTTTCCTGACTTCTTAAACTTGGGGATTGAAAGCTCTTGTGCTCTATGGAAAGCATCATTAAAGACCTGCTGGTTCTGTTCTGCTTCCTTGTCCTGAAGATAGTTTCCCAGGGGGTCTTATTGACTAACTTCTTGGAGAACTGGAAGTTTACTTTCCCAAAATTCAGGGTCCTGGCTTTATTCTTCCCCTGACCAATATCCTTGAGGACTGCAAACTCCACCAGTGCATGATCACTGCAGCCCAGGCTGCCTCCAATCTTGACATCACCAATAAGTGCACTTGCATTGGTGACCATCAGGTCTAGTATCACATCCCCTCTGGTAGGGCTGTCTATTACCTGGCTTAAGAAGTTATCTTTGATGCACTTCAGGAGTCTCCTGGATTGCCTACAGCTCTCTGTGCTACTTTTACAGCAGATGTTGGGGTGAGTGAAGCCTTCCAGCAGGATGAGAGCCTGTGAGCATGATGCCTCCTGTAGCTGGAGTAAGAAGGCACTGTCAATAGGCTCCCCTGGATCAGGCAGCCTGTAGTAGACACCAGCCACAAGGTCCCCCTTGTTGCTTCAGTCTCTAATTCTTATCCATAGGCTTTCAACATGGTCGTGGCTATTCTTCAGAGACAGTTTTTCACACTCTATCCATTTCTTGATGTAGAGGGAAATGCCTCTGCCTCTCCTTCCTTGCCAGTCCCTTCTGAACAACCTGTAGCCATTAATAGCTGCACTCCAGTCACATAATTTGTCCCACCAGGTTTCACTAACGTCAGCTAGGTTGCACCTTTCTAACAGTATGGTGGCTTCCAACTCCTCCTGTTTTTTGCCCATGCTACGTGCATTTGTGTAGAGGCACTTCAGTTGGGCTGTTGTCCATGTCACCTTCTTAGAGGCACACCCCTTAAATCCTTTGAGGTATTTCACTGGTGTTTCCCTCTTGGCTCCTATTACCTCAGTAGCCTCTGGCTCATCTCCATAAGACTTCAGGTGTGCTGCAGTGTAGCCAACATGCCTCAGAGCAACAGGCTGCATGGCCCTTGCTAGCACGCCATCCCTGTAACCGATGCCTGTCATCACACAGCTTGTCACAGGCAAGTCTGATATTGCCCCCCTAGATATTCATGCTAGTTTCACCTGTTCATATTACTTTGATATATCACAAAAAGAGAAATTGACATAGAGAGAAAATTATATTATGTAATAAAATAGTAAAACATTTTATGTTATTGAAGAACAATAAGCTAACCTTAAAAGTGTGGTGGTGAGTGTCCTTTCTCATAGTGCTATATCACCTGATGGTAAGGAGCTTTGGTAGGAGAGATTGACTCACTCCTTCAGAATGAGGGGGAACTGGCAATCTGGATGCCGATACCTGGTATGAACACTCTTCCCAACAGGTTATTACTTAAAAGGTGGACACCTTCTTTTAATGATCGTATTTGTAAGGTCATCTGAGTGAAGCAGGTATGGAGAAAATATGCCCAGAAATCATATTCTTTTGTAAGCACCCTGTTAACATTCCTTATCATGGAGGTTTGGCTCCCTGGGACACTAAAGGGAAAGGGGAGAAGATCTCAGTACCACTATTTCTGTGCTCGCCCCATGCCTCTGTAGCCAAACCCCCAGGAGGTGGGGATGCAGTCAGGGCCCTGATAGCAGCCACCCCTCTCAACAAAGGTTGTCCTCACATCTTACATCTCACACAGACCTAGTGTCAGAGACACTTGATATGAAACACCCTGGCTGTAGCAGGGGAACACACTTCTGGTTCCCAGGCCAGCTCAGAAGTCACTATAGGATATTTCAGGTGCTGTGAAGCTCTTTAGTTTGGGACCACCACAAAGAAGTCCCCAGTCACCATGGGACCAGCTTAGGTGTCACTGGACAGGTTGAGGGTTAACCCTCAGTGACACTACCCCTGAACTGGCTCTGAGACCAGACAACCAAAATTCCAGGAGCAGAGACTCTTTCAGAGTCCCCATACTTTTCCTGCATTAAGCTTGAAAGATTTGGGGTTATTTTGGATTCTGATTCACCTTAGGATCTTAGGTCAAATGTATAGTTAAATTTACCACTGATGACAGACATCTAACTTTCAGAGAGTAGGACAATGGAGCTTTCAGTCTGGAAGCATTAACATGACTTGGCAGTGGTGGCTCCACAATTTACCTGCAAATACACTTGTGTGCTAAAGCTTTGGATATGTATCTTCATGCAGGTAGCTTAACTGCAATTGGTTGATGAGGATAGAAGTAGGTGGGAAAGGTGATAACTATTATTCCTGACCTGTGATGTTTGAAATTTTACTTCAGGAAGTATGAATTTGTGTGAAAAAAAGATGGAACCAAAGGGGCCGGATGCACAACTCTTCCTCTGTGTGGCTAGTGGGTTTTTTGGGTTCCCCCCACCAAGTAGTCACTGTAGTCAAGGTACGTGGACAACCATTATTTATGATGTACGTAGCTGCTGCTTACAGTATGCAGTCACCTTGGCAAAGACAGATGTCCTGCTGTGTAATAGCAAAGTTTAGCAATACGTGAAAGAAATTATCCTGAAAGCCTAGATGCACAGTAAAACTCAGCTATGCAAGCATGTTAGGTAGGATTTTCTCTATCTGCATAACTGTAACACAATCCTTATTCAAGACTGGGATCTAAGATATTTACAAGCAGAGAAACAGATGGAGAAGGTTGTAAAATATATGTGTGGCAGTATCTAAGCACTGAAAATGTTTTCCAGTGATAAAAATGGAATACAGTACTTTTTACATATCTATAATAAATACTGAATTGTGTTCCTCTCATTGGTAGACAAAACCCCACCAGATAAAATTGTATTACTTATGACAGAGGACACTGAGGATATTGTTAAATTAAAATATAAATAGGTAAAAATCTTGCTGGTGTCATAGCAAATCTCTATATGAATGTATATGTATATCAAGGACTCAGGTTTTCCTGAGTCCTTCTTTCAAATCTGTAATCAGAGTATGAGAGCTGCTAAGATTATCTCATCCAAATAATGGATTTTCAATATCCAAGACAGGCCTACTCATACTTGATTTGGTGTCTGTCATGGTTTCCATATCATAAAAAAAAGCATGCCCTTCTTTTTCCTTCTACCTGTTCCATTCTTTTCATCTTGGTTATGATCTCAGTTCTTTGTAGTCTCGCTCATTGCAACAGAATTTTGAGGTATTCAAGAAACAACAGGTCAGGTAAACAAATTTATAAAGTGATTTTAAAAGCTTTGTAAGTACTTAAAAAAAATTTGTTAATTTGATATTTTGGCATCTGGAAATCTAAATAGTTGGGGGTTTGTGGGTTTTTTTGTTGCTTTTTGTTTTAATTCTACAGTTATAGTGAAAATCCTTAAAATAATTGGATCCAGTGGATCTTTGTTTTTGTTCTTCTGACCAGAAGTGTAATTTCTGGGGGTGAGGGGTTGTTTGTTTGTTTTCCAATGTAAAGCTATTAGGGCAATACATTTTCCCTTAATAAATAAATTAAATATTAATATTAAGATTGTGCTGGGTTTGAATTTTTGTCTTTAGTTCTTAAAAAGAAATAGTGACCTATACTATAAATTGAAAAAATTTAATAGAGAAAGGATTTTTTGGTTTCTTCAGGGAGAAGAACGGAGTTGATTTGTTTTTATGTTCTTTTCATATTAAGATCCATTACTTAACAGTACATTCTGCCCTTACATTGAAAAGTGTTTAAGAGAATGAGAAACAGTTGCCAAAAGTAGGCTCTTGTCTATCCATTACATACTATGTTTTAAAATTATTAAATTCACATTCATATTTAGCTTCTAAACAGATGTTGGTAACTATGATAAGAACAATACATGTCTCACAGTATTATAAGAACAGCAACGTAATAATACATATTAATTATAGACAGTTGAGGTCTTTATCAAAGAAGTGGCCATGAAGGAGTAGGTGCTTCTCGGCATCTGGTACAGACCACCTGATGAAGAGCTAATATGAGGTCTTCTTTAGACAATTAGATGCAGTCTTATGATAGTAGGCCTGCTGTACTCAAAACATTAGAAACAGTAAGTAGGATTTAATTATGAGAACAAGCTGTATGAGCTGCAGTTTGGAATCAGGTGACTCTTGCTATCATGTGCAGTTTCAGTATTTGGTAACACCAAAGGCCTTGAAAATATGAGCACAGACAGAAAATAGAGCACATATAACCATAAACAACTCAGTGATGGTCCTTTGCTGGTCCCTGCATAAATGTGACCTAAAGGGATTGTGTTTTTAGAAGGCAAGCAGCAGCAGCTAAGCAAGAATAAAAACATCATCAAGCAACAGAATAAAGTTACCTGCCTGTCCTGGGAAAGTGACCGCCCCACCCTGAAAACATTCTGCAGTATGTAGTCCAGGGTGGAGGCCAAGCACTAGGGACTCTGAGAGATGGAAACATCTGGAGTGGAGGTGGAGAGAGGATTTGATGGAGAAGAAGAAAGAAAACAAGCCTCCTCCACTTTCTGCTTCCCTTATGGAAGAGATCTACAGCGTGAACACACTGAACTCCCTGACTAACAGGGATCAAGAACCGCAGTCATCAGCAGATAGTATTGTCTCTGGTCATGTATGCTCACAGCTAATGTAGGACGTGTGTGTTAAGGACTAACTGCTTTCAAAAGGTAGCAATAATTGATAATGAGTAAGAACTTATCACTGAAAATATGTGTTATTAATGGATATCAATCCAGTGAAGTGTTGCTCAACAGTCTGAAATTGGGTTGATTTATCAGTCTTCTGAACAGTCGCTTTCTAGCAATTTGAAGGTTTCAGAGATCTATATATTTATATGTAAGTAATACAGGATGGAGACCAACCACTAAGGACTGTTGAGAGATGGAAACATTATATGTATGTATGTACGGACTCAGACACATATGCACTTTTTCAGCTGTGATTCTTTTTGTTACCTGAATCTTCAACAAGGTCTGCTCTCAACAAGTCTGCTTGCTGTGTCTGGTGACAGAGCTTAAGAGAGGGAAGTATCACATGTGATGGAAAAGGAAGAAAGTAGGAATCATTTCTGCAAAGTTGGCACATAGGGGTTCACAAGATGGAAAAGGATGTGTCCAAGGATGCAGAGGAGGTGACCAAAGCCACAGTGAGTCTGCTGTCTTCAGGTGTCCCGAAATGGTTGTGGTGGCAGACAGAGGGAAGGTATCTGATGCCTGGAAAAAGGCGATGCCTGGAAAAAGGCAATGCCTCTTTTGTTTTCAAGCAAGAAAAGATCTTGGAAACTACAGACTGTTACATTCAAAATTTTTCACAGGCAAAACCAAAAACATTAAACGTGTGTGGAAAAAGAATTAATTTTTAGACTGCTTGAAAACTTTACAATGTAATTGAAATACAACAGGTTTATAGTCCGGTTTTAATAATATGAAAAGTTCTAGTCCAGATTGATACAGCAATGCCTCATGAATAAGACAAATACAGTACTTATATGACCCCCCTCCCCCCAGCAGGTATTTACTGTCCCTCTCTGATGTTAGGAGGATTTCTCTGTGTGCTGTGACTGGTTCCTTGCACATCCTAAGCAGCAGAGGAGGTCTGCGCTGAGCTGTCAGTGCCATGGCAGGGCTCATTGGGGAGCAGCTTGATCCTCATGGCCAGGGTCCTTCTTCCTCAATCCTGGCTAAAGTCGGTGACACCTTTCTGTGCTTTCTTCCCCCACTACCAGCTGTCGCCTTCTAGGGGCCCCATGGGGGAAGTGGCAGATGCCCCCCCCATCCCATGATACAAATGGCTGTTATTTCTCCCACCCCAGACCAGTCAGGCCATTGCCCCTGGCTGGTTGGTGGTGCTCCCCAAACCAGCGGCAGGTCCCACCAGGCAGTGATAGTCACAGGAGTGCAGGGTGGGGGAACCAGCTCCAAGTGCCTCCAACCAGCTCCACGGAGTTCACGTAAAGTATTTATTTCTCACATTATGAAACAGAACAGAAATGTTCAAGTGGGGTTTTTTTTGGAAGGAAATCATATGGGAAGCAAAATGGGTAGGTAGGACAAAGGCAGAGGCTAATTAAAGGTATCATTTCTGATTCCTACCAGCAAGGCTGTCAGAGGCTTTTGATCCTCTGGGCTTATTAAATGACTTAAGATTTATGAGTCAAATTTGGCCCTGAAAATACTAGCTGCAAAATGTTTTTAGAGAACTTTTTTTCCCCTTACATTTTATAGTAAAGCTGTTTCAAGATCAAGAACTTGATCAAGAACTTGTTACAATTGCAGTATACCAAGTACATAAATATTTTTATGAGCAGTGGAGCTAATAGTTTCTTATGTCTAAGCATTTCTTTTCCTGGCTTGTTGTTGGTTTTTGTTTTGGGTTCTTTTAAGAGAATTATAGTAATATTTCCATATATTGATATTGCCTTTACACAAGATTGTTTTAACAGTGTCGTGTACACTGCGGTGCTCACCAAGAGTAATTAGATTACAAGGACAAAAAGTATTCAAAAAATTTATGCTCAATAGCTTGTGTCTTCTCTAACAGCTACTAACTTCTGTGACACTCCTGGGAAGGTAACTCTTGGGGAGCCCTGACTCACTCCTAGTTCAACCTGGAATGAGAAAAAAATGATCCAGAGATTACCAATGGGAAAACAAACACAGATAAAATAATCACTACACTTTGTTTTCCCAGAGAACACAGTTAAAAATAAACAAAAAACAACAACACTGTCTTTAACAGAGTCCACAATCAACACTTGCTGGAAAATGCATATGCTTTGAATAAACATAACGTATAAGGCTTATTAAGGCTTAATTCTATGAGGGGAAAAGAATTTTCTCAAAAAACAGTGTCTTGCAATTAGTTGGTCTAGGAAATACTTTTATGACATAGAGATGAGGCTTTACTAAAGAACAAAATAACAGTCTTAAGCACAAACTTTACCTTTTGACGTTTCTTTAGCCAGTTAAGCTAATGAAAGCTACAGATAGTTAGCAATTGATTTAAGATCCTGAATGGCTAGCAGAACTCCACTTTAGATTTCAAGTATCAGCAATAACAATAATTAAATAAAATCTTTTAATTAACTGAATATTAAAAAACTTAATTTGACTAGTTGGTGAGGGTTTTTACATATATATTTGTTTGCATTAGCGAGCTTCTCACAAAATTAGATCTTGGTATGGAGGTGGGAGAATCAATATATGAATTGTGTAACTTAAAAGTTTCATGAGAAGAAGCAGAGGCAAATGCTTCTTTTATTAGGCATAGTAATGGAATGCTTTGAGCTAGAAGGGGCAAAAATGGTACTGGAACAGATGTTCTCATCCAGAAAATGAGTTCTTGAAGCTCAGAGAAATTAAAAGGCTTAAAATTAGCCTATTCAGTTATTCTAGACACTGAAAAATTTCCATTTAGAAAACTCTTTCCTTTCCACCCTTCCTCCCTGCCTCCCATTCCTAATACCTACAACAAAAGTTCAAGTTGTAATGAATAAATCATAGCCTTCAGTAAGGCCTGAATCACAGTATCAACCTACTTAAATTTAATACTGCTGCTGCTGAGAACCAAGCAACCTTTACCAAAGCCAGAGACAAGATGGACTGTTGAGGAGGGGCATGGTACTTTATTCACTGTATCAGAAGGGGAAATTCTAAAGATAAGCAGAAAAAATAGAAGCAGTAGTGGTTTAAAAAAGAAAGAGTGACAGCATTATTCTAGCTGTCAGTGTGTGTGTGTCTTCTATATCATCTCCTCTGAATATGTTTACAGAAAATATGTGCTCCTCCAGATGAACAGATAAATATTAGATGGGAAGTGTCTTGGTGGCTAAAATAAAAACCAGAGGTATAAACAACATATATAATAAAAGTATGCTGAGTATTCATACACATTCAAGAATAGACTAAGTCACAACAACAAAACAAAGTGTCAGCTCTTATCTCATTGGAGATTCCCACTATTAAGGCAAATGTCATCTTTTTGGGGGATATATATTGCTAGCAGAGATAAAACTGGTGGAGCTGTAGAATACAATGCTGATGAATCAGTAAGTTGCACAGTTCCTTTTACACCCTTTTTGAAGGCCAATATCGCACAGTGCCCTAAACTGAATGTGTTAGATACACTGCCTGAGGAACAAAACCAGTCAGAAATCCTTACCCATGAGAAAAGCCACAAATCATGGTTATGTCTTAAGACACTGGTGGTTGTACTTACCATAACACCAAATATTAAATATTTGAATGAATGAAAAATTAGATCTTGAAAATATCATACATTTCTACTTGTCTGTTCCACTGGATGCTGCTAGCTTTTTTTTTCCCCTCACAGTGAATGATTTGCTGGCTGGATGTGGATGTCTAAAACACTTTTGCACTTGTATTCTGAGCCTTTTTCTGGGAAATGCCATGCTTGTTTAATAGTATCCAGACTGGGAATGTTCCTTTCGCTGAGGCTTATAATTAGTTACAGTGACTAAAACTTGAGCAATTTATTTGAGTGTATCTGTTCAATCTTGATGGTTTCATTCTGTCTACGTACAGCAGAGAAAATTAATTTACTGCACCAAACTGGTTTCAGAGGATTTTTTAATTCAATATTGTGTTGTTCCCACGGAAATGGGAGTAAAATACCCTAGTTAATGCAGGATACAGAAGGCACAAAACTCAGACTATTAAGCAGCATACAATTTATTTAATTTTATACTTAGCTGAAACTGTCACAAACAATTGCTACGTTTGCATATAAGGCTGAAAGGTGTGCAGGTGAACAGCAATGTATTTTGTAACTTAGAGGGATCTAGATAAACAAACAGCTCAACAGTTTGAATTATAACAGTCATAATATTCTAATTTAAGCTAAAAATATCTGCCTCAGAGATATACTTGTCTGAAGATAGCAAATTCATGAATTTATTGTTTTTACATTTGTAGTACCATGGTATCTTTAAAACTTTTTTGTTATTAATATAATACTGTAGTTAGCTCGTTACATGCTGCTGTCATTTGCTTAAGTTACAGAGTATATGTAAAGAGATAATTACTGTCATTCTGTATAAATCAAAATCCCTCAAATGGAAAGAACAATTTAAAGAAACAAAGAATGTTTTTGTAAATTTCATATGAGCAATACTGTAGAAGTGTCCACACAAAACACCATGTTCATAGCTGTGTTCATAATAATGAAAAATTATACAAGTATATGTATGGAATAATATACATATTACAGTGTTGAAAAATGAGAAAATTAAAAACAACACACAATTACTGTTAGGAAAGTTTGAAATGACAGCATTTACAGAGAGAGAAAACTTGACAGTTGTAGGTAAATTTAATGGGATTGTGTCATAAATTACACAAACACGTAGCTTATGACAGTTCACTGCACGGAAACAAAGAAAAACAGTCACCTTTCAGAACAAGGGGGCTATATTCTGATCCTGAGTGACCTTGAATGGATTTAGTGATCTTGATTGGGACAAAGCTGAACATGATTTCTTAGGACACCTTTGCATAGCAGAATAAAGGTGTGACCCAGAGTGAGACCATTTTTTTTTTTTAATTCCTTTTTTTTTCAGCATCCACAACAATTACGACATCAATATTTGTGAATATACTGAGAGAAAGCAAATTTTTCAGGACTGAGGATTTTTCTTCAGGTTTTTATTGTACGACAGTGGCAATGACCACTTCATAGGGCAAGACTGGGCCTATGTGCTATCCCCAAGTACGTGGACAGCAGCTGATTCATACTTTACATTCTCCACCTATTCTATTACTTCGGAAACACTTATCACCCATCACAACTTTCCTGAATTGGACCTTACACATTCCTATTCTCTCTGTCAGGACAATAGCCAGTCAATAAACTCTTTGTTACCTAGACAGCACCTGTTTTCTTTATAATATATACAACATATTTTTACACATTTCTTATATTTAAGACTCTGTAGGGTTACTCATATGTTTTAAAGTAGGTATGCACTTAATATATTGCGACATCATGGCCATTTTATTGACAGGAAAAGAAGGTAGTTGGATCTTGTGTGTTCCATAACTTACTCCTATCGGGATATTCTATATCATAACATAGACAGAAAAAATATAATTATTTCACATGAGAATTAAGAAGCAAGGTATGCAGTAGCCTGTACATTCCCATTCCGTTTCTTTTCTAAAAGTAATTACAAAGTGAGAGGTGCAAGCATAGATTAAAGATAGACATCATGGACTTTAAAAATTAACTAAAAATGCCAGTCCAGTAAACATTTATAAAAACTGCTGAAAATACAAATCATTAGATAAATAAAATAAAAATAGACAAATTGCTAACTGGGGAGATGGAATTCATTTCATTGCACTTGCTTTCCTTCTTCTCCAACTTGCTCCTTAAAATTGTAATGCCAACAAGTGGCCTGCGTAAATGGAGAATGTTTATAAATATATTGCAAAATTATTATATTTTATTATTTCATATTTCTCAGCTCAAGAAAGAAAGAATTGAGGTCTTAACATCCAAACATGGCTTGTTTAGAGAGGACAAGATTATTTTTTTTCTGAACTCAGATGTGATACAGTGAACACTATAGGTGTATTGGGTAGACACATTGGAGGGGAGGGATGCCATCCAGAGGAACCTGGACAGGCTGGAGAGGTGGGCCCGAGCCAACCTCATGCACTTCAACAAGGCCAAGTGCAAGGTCTTACATCTGGGTTGGGGCAATCCCAAGCCAAG